>JBCNJP010000025.1:52267696-52336038 GCA_039602395.1 Deinandra increscens subsp. villosa
ATTTAAATTCGTTGGCCTCTTTCATCGTGGTTGAATGATTTTTTACATTCATTTGTAAACTTGATCTCCCATTCTTTAATCAAAGCACAACAAGTGGCGTTTGAGCATTCCTCGCAGTTACAGATCCAAGCTCCATCAACATGATTGATCTTCCACTTTTCCTCCTCTTCTTTAGCAATTTTTTCACGGAATGTCTGGAAAAGATACTTCTGCTGACTGAGTTCTTCATCTAAAGACTCTATCTTCTTTTTGTAGGGTTCGGCTTGTTTTAGATGAATCTCTAGTTTGTACTCTGCATTGATACGGTCTCTTTGTTCAGTTCAAAACAGTTACTTATATTGTTCGATCGATTCGGAGCATGCCGAGTTCGAACATATATGAGTTTGATCACTAACAAGAGGAGAAGCAACTAGAGTACTTGCCATTTTCTTCTTTGGATGAACTTCTAGAGCAAAATTCGAACCAAAAGACTTGATCGGATTGAAATCGAAAAGGGTAGGTTGAAAAGTGTATAGATCGAGAATGTTGATCGAAAAGTGGGTTTTTCGGTCAGTTAGTACAGATTGGATAATTAGCTTTTCGATCGGGCAGAGTTTCGGCTCGATCGAAAAGTATAGACTGATCGAAGTGCCTTTTCGATCAAGTCGGAACGGGTCAAAGCCACAGGGACCGAACAAAAAGGTGACGATCGTAAAGTACTTCACGATCGAAAAGTTGATCGAAAAGTACAAATTCAGATCGAAACGCTATATTCTTCGATCGAAAGAGAGTCAAAGCCACATATTTCAATCGAATAGCTTATAGTGCACGGGCTTCTTGCTTTTACAACACTCGAAACCTGAACAAAAATCACAAGAAACTCACAAAAATTGTTAGCAACACCTTGAAACACTTGGAGAAAAAAATTTCAAAAATAAAAAAAAAACGAATTACTCCACAAGGTGCAGAAAAATTCAACGATCAAAACCCCATCAAAATAAATTTGCACCAACTTAATATGAGTGGCCGTTTATTGCTTCAAAAACTGAATGATCTGGACCACGAATTCAATTTAAATACCAATGACATTATTGTAAATATGGAGGACTTCAAATTCACGTGAATTTCAAATGCCGTACACCGATCGAGAACCCGATTTTGACGTGACTTTTTTTTCAAATCCACAAGTAATGTGTATTTATTTTAAAGGAAATTGTAACAACATTAAACTTACAAATTAGCCACACAAAGGTAGAACAAACATATATGATATATGTATGTATGTATGTTTGTAGTTAACAACCTACCCATTCCCCTCTTACTCCCTGCCAACTTTCAAATCCTCCAATTTGGTGCCAATCTCTTCTACTGTGATAGGTTTGCTTGGCCGATTTGATAAGGGGCTTTCTTCCTCTTTTGAATTTAGATGCCCTATTTTCCATATCCAGCTAGACAGAGTGAAAAAAACGAAGAAAATTGATCAGCTAACACAAATACAACGTTTTAGCATTTTGAAAACACAAAATCTTGATCTGGAAAGTCAATTCAAGTGAAACAGAGATATTCCTCTATTAGCAATCTTTCAACTACCGATAGGTCTTCCTGAAATACCTGCTGACACTAAATAAAACATTAGTCGGTTTGGGATCGACCCGATTCAACAGTGTCGGGTCGCCCGGTGTCTTCCATAAAGTCTTTGTTGGCCTTGGAAACAACTTTCGGTTTCCATATCATTGATGATGAAATTTTTCATATCAGAACATGAAAACGATTCAACTGGCGTCTTTGGTTTGGACCAAAACGACTTACTAGTTGATTTATACGTTGGGGACCATGGTTCATCAAAAATTTTACCATTTCCATCCACCTATTTTGCATTGTTGTGGACGTATGCAGTCGTTGGACAATTTGCAGCCATATGTCCAGGTCGACGACATGCATAGCAAACTCTTTCACGATATTTAAAATCATGTGAAAAATTCTTTGAATTTTTAGAAAAAGATGAATGATCGGAACCAAAATTATCAAAGAAATCATTATAGGAATCATACCTCGGAGATTGACTCCGCAAAGAAACTTTGCAATCAGAAGAAGAACCTCCATAATAATAAGAATTCTGATTGGACGAAAAACAACACCATGTTTCTTCTGAGGTTGTGATTGCCTTTGGTTCTTGACCTTCAAAACATTTTCTGTCTTCTTTGATTGTTTAGCTTGAACGGACACCTCTTTAATATCATAACCCAAACCTTTGTGCGTAAATCTAGGAATATTTGAAGATCCAGATTGAAAACCAGAAGCATCTCTCCCTTTGGCGTCTCTAGTGAATTTGGCTTTAATGTCATTCAGCTTGTTCTCACGCACCAGAGATTTAACTGATTCTTCTTCAGATGTAGTACTTGCAGACTTCTCAACTTTACTGTTAGAGCATATTTATATGCTTCGTTGTGTCTCGTGTATTGTATCTAGACTAGAGCGTCTTAATGAGTCTTATAGTCAAGATACCAATATGGCTGTACCATATGGTCCGCCGTACCAGTTGGTACGGGCGTACCAACTGGTCCGCAAGGTGGTACGTCGGCCAGTATGTAAGTGACTATAAATAGTTCGTGTTAGAGAGAGCTTAGTAGTTCTGTCATTCTCATATCTCTTAACTGTGTGTTTTCAAGGTGTTTCTCTCTCTACGTTGTATTCTCTAAGTGAATCAATAAAGCCAGGCTTTATTTACATCTTGCTCTACTGCTTTGGTTTGGTCCAATTAGAGATTCCTAGAGAGAGAAAGTTGGGCTTTGATCATTTTTCATCGATTTTTCTCAATTCTGAGTGATTCAGAGTGCTTCTAGAGTGTTCTCGCATCACACTGATCTAAATTTCGGTCTCGATTGTCAGATTTTATCAAAATTCAGTCGAATTAGCGTGGTACGTTTCTGGTATGGACAAAGAAAACTTTGGTACGTCGTTGGTACGCACGACAATCTTCTTCATGGTTCTGGTAAGCTAGGTCTGGTCCGTAAGGCAATCTTCAAGTTTGGTACGTGACGGTTATTTTCTGGTCCGGTGGCAGTTACGCCGTACCAAATTGGTACGCTGCTTGATTGGGTATGGTGATAATTCTGGTCCGCATCTGGTACACTGAATTGGTTTGGTCTGCTGATTTGGTCTGGTACGTAGATTGATACGTTGGAAGATTTTGGTACGCTGGCAGAAAAGTGTTGTTCACTAAAACTGACATAACTTGAGAACCGTTAAGAGTTACGGGAGCTAATACCAGCCAAAACGTTAGTCTCGACGAGATCTAGACTTTTACTGAACGGCCAATACCCTTCTGACCCCCAAAATCTGCTTGGAAGACCTCCTTTTTTGAGTTCGAAGTTTTGACATTCGATCTTTAACTTCAAGATGAGTGATTTTCAAGCGTTTTCAGCTATGCAAACCTCGATGCAAGCCATGATGAACTATGATAATGAAATCGGAACAACTTAGAAAGTTCCTAAATTACTTCGATTGAAAGATTATCATAACTGGAAGAAAAGTTTTGAATCTTACATATACTCACAAGATGTTGATTGTTGGATTCCGATTGTAAAACAATATGAGTATCCGTTGATTTCTGATACTTTACCAAAATCGATAAGTGATTTTGAGCCTGAAGAAAAGAAGGTATTTGCAAGAGAAAAGAAGAAATATAGTTTTCTCACGATGGCATTACCCAAAGATTTGATGCATCAGTTTAAGAATTTTCCAACTTTGAAACAATTATGGGATGCTATTAAGGAAAGATGTGAGGGTAATGATCAGTACGAGAATACTCGAAAGAAAGTTTTGAAGAAAGAGTTTGATAATTTTGGGCTTTGTGAGAATGAGAAGATCACAGATTTGATTGCAAGATTTTCTTATTTAATCAATGAACTTGACATTGTAGGTGTTAAGAAAGAAAATGATGAATTAAAGGAGAAATTCCTGGAAGCTCTACCCGAAAAGTGGGAGAATTTTGTGATGATGTTGTCTAATGATCCAAACTACTCAAGTTGGACATTCATTAGTTGATAAGCAAATTACAAGCTCGGGAAATGGAATTACTTATGAAAAAGTCAGCAATTCCATCTGTTCAGAATCCTGAAGTATATTTTGGAGAGAATTCTGCTACTGTGCATGCTAAAACAAAATCACATTCTATTTCAAGCAGTAATCCACCATTAACAGCATTTCTTGCTGGAAAGTCTGAGAATGCTGGTTATTCTTCGGGTTGCAGTTTTACTATTCCTGATAGATCATCAAGAAAATCTACTTCTAATCAAACAACCGAAGATCTAGCTGCTTTGTTATCTACTTTCATATCATATTCGTCTGGATCCATGTTTAGTAAAACTGGTAATTCTGGTTTGGTTCCGGAGGATCTAAAACAGATGGATGATGATCAACTGTATAAATTAGATCTGGAATGACAGTTTGCTATGGTAGTGGAGAGAGGAAGGAGATTCATGAAGAAACATGGCCAGACATCTATTTTTCAGGGAGGAAAACTTGGTCTGGATAAGTCGAAGCTTAAATGTTTCAAATGTTCCAAGTTTGGACATTTTACTCGAGATTGCAAGCAATTTTCTTCTAACCCAAGTACTTCGGATAATCATGACCATAATAAAGATGCAAAAGCACTGGTGTCCGAGGAAGGATATGATTGGTCTAAGGATTTTCCAGATGAATCTGCATTTTTAGTTCATTCTCTAGAAAATTATGCATTAATGGCTACTATGCAAGATGAATCAAGTGAATCTGAATCTGAAACAAGTGCATCTGAAACAAGAGATTATGAAGTTAGTGGGTATTAGTAAACATGTGAAATTTGTGCTCAAAGAGATAGAAAGATTCGAGAATTGATTTCTGATAAAGATGAGTTGGTTAGTGAAAAGAAAGAGAAAGAAGAAGAGATGGAAGGTTATAAAAGAAAGTGTGAAGTTTCTGATGAGATTTTCAAAGCTAATGCAATGTTGGAACAAGAAAATAATGTGTTGATAGAAGAGGTTTTAGAGCTAAAAGCAAGATTGGATGAGATGGTTAGCGTTAATAAAGAACAGATTTTGGAGTTACAAAATGAAAATGCTGAGTTAGTTACAAAGGTTGAAATATGGGAGTTCGAAGCAAAGGATGCTATTGAAGATTTTGATGCCTTGTATAAGAAATCTAAAGCAAGAGTGGAATCACTTCTGATTACCAATTTTGAACTTCAGAAAGCTTTTGATGAAATCATGGTTTCGAACAATGATTATCAAGTTCACCAGTCAAAATTACAAGATAAAGTCACCGAACTGAGAAAAGAAAACAAATTATTGACATGAAATTTAGAGATTTATCAAGGAAAGGTGGAAAAGGTTACACAGGAAATGTTTGATGCCCATTATATAGTGAGAAGAGAAAATTCTTTGTCTAACAGAGTTTCAGAACAGCTGATAGAATCATAAAAGGCTTTGGGTGAAGCGCAGAAAAAGATAGCAGATTTAAATGTTCAAATTCTGGATTTGAATCGTCAACTAAATAACTTGAAGAATTCACACTCGTTCACAAGTTATTTGTGCAACGACGAGAATTTCAAAAGAGTGTTTGGCGGAGAAGAATTTAATCAATTACCACCCCCATTGGTTAAACTGATCCTCTGGCTGATGTCAAATCTTATGACACAATTGGTGATTATTTTGAATTTGTTCCTACGAAATCTGAGAAGAAGAAATCCACAGTTTCGAACAAGAAAGTGGAAACAGAGGAAAGTCTACTTGATAAATCGTCATCGAAGTTTGTTTCTGGTGGGTTTATTTCTGATGAAGGAGTCATCTGCTGATAAGGTGATTGAGAAAAATGAGGGTTTGTTGAGTGAAGCACAAACTCCTGCTAAGTTGGTTGAAGCCAACAAATTGAAAGATATTAAAGCGGCATTCAATCAAGATGCTAAAGCTGGTCCTTCAAGTTCTCAAGTCGATTTAACTAAGCTACCGGGTTACAAACGTTCTGGTTTGGGTAGTGAAGGCAAGAAGTTTGAGAAGAAAAATCAGATAAACGTGTCAAAGAAGGTTAAGAAAGAAAAGAAAGATACAAGCGTGGAACAAATCTATCATTTGGCTCAAGTGTTTATGTCTACAATGGAAAATGGATTCGGAGGTAAGATTCAGAAGAAGGCTTCATCTGAAAGTTCTTCTCGAAATGCTTAAAAAGTTAAGGATTCTTCATCATCTGGGTCAAATTCCACACCTCAATGTCCTACATCGAAATGGGTACATTCTAACAGATTTCAAAATTTTGATGATATTTCTGATGATTCTGAGTTTAGGGGGAGATAATATCATGGAAAATAAAAAAATGCAAAGAGCTAAAGAAGTGAAAAATGCAAAAAGAGAAATTGATCCAACCTAGTGAGAAATGATATTACATCAGCATATGGTTATCGACCATGGATAAAGTAGAGATAAAGGCTGTAGGAACTTTTTGATTCGTTGAATGTGCTTAGCAATCTAATATAGTTGAGTTTGATATAAACATAATGCCTGCCTGATAACTGTGGATAAACATCATGACGAATACTGTGTAATTTTGGCATAAAATCTGAATATATAAAAAAAAGAGATGTTCAGGTGTATGCATGCTTTCATTTTGCAAAAATTCAAATTGTTTGTTGTTCTTATTTTCTCAAGCGATCGGCCTTTCTCTGCATATCGAAAGATCGACCTGATTGATGTTCACTTGAGGTTTAGCTTTATTTTCTTGGTGTTTTGTATAACTCATCATACTTTCTCTATGTGTATGGGAGTACCGGCCTGATTGTTGTTGGGTTATACAATTTCTGCTTTATTTTTAATTTCTTATTTTTCTAAACAAACGGATTTCTCTGCATGCCAACAAGCCGACCTGATTGTTGTTTGTTCAGGGTTCTACTTTGTTTTTGCATGAAATACCATGAACGATAAATCTCGGTGGAGAATCATTCTGAATAAAAGAAAATATAAAAATAATAAGTCATGTTGCTAGTATTCTTGATTGTGTGGGTACCATGTTATTAGTGCTTGATAGATATATCTATAATTCATATAAGAAATCTATAAAAATTGATCTGCTTAAGCTGAAATAAACTAAAATATGTTGTATTCTCAATCAACTTGGCTTGCATGCTGATTGATATTGAAATCGAAGTATGTGCAATACGTATTGCTTATATGATATCACGGGCGGATCTTTCTCACAAAAATATAAGTTATTGTAATTCAATTTTGATGTGCTTTAAATTACACATCATTTTATTGGTCAAACACCCATGAATGTTGATAGTTTATGTACACTACGTCAAAATGTGGCTTTAGCCACGGTTTTTTTGAAAATGCCTAGCCACGGTAAGAAACACTAGTTTTAGCCACACATATTTTGTACCCGTGGCTAAATATATAGCCTTTGGACCCTTTTAGCCACGTATTTTTTTTGTTTATGTAACAACAACAATCAGGTGCATAGGCTTTAGCCACAGTTTTACACAAATATGTGGCATTTATTTGCCACACTTACAAATGAGTGGCTAAATGCACCAAACGTCCACAAATTTTTTATTCATGTGACCAAAAACGAATACATATGATACCTATGGTCATGCTTATATAATGTTGTGTGACGGAAAAGTAGATTTTGTAGTTAGTAAATTAAAAAAAAACCAAACTCTTAAGTATATATATTATGCGTGGCTAAATGTGAGAAACGACCATTGTTTTTAGTTAGTTATGTGGCTAAAAGCTAGTATATATGGCCAATTATATTAGCTTGTGTGACTAAATAGTAAAGTGTTCATGCCCTTTTTTATTTATTGTAAGTGACAAAGATAAGTAATGGTCACGGTAAAATATTACTTGCGTGGCTAAAGATAAATAATGGTCACGGTAAAATGTTACATGCGTGGCAAAAGGAAACGATTTGTTTTCCCGGCAAGATGAAGCGGAGAAGAAATATGAATAGGCGATGGCGGATATATATGATTACTTGACGTCTGATCTCTATCTTACACTTCGAGTTTCGGATATATCTAGTTGTCGATCATCATCACCATATAGGCCGTTTATCTCTCTCTCTCTGTTTTTGGTCTATCATCACCCTCTGAAAATGTGGCATTTGCGTCCTCTGAAGTGAACGCTAGCCCCGAATATGGTAAGTAATCATCTAAAGCACTGAAATTCGAATGCTTTAGTGTGTAATTCGCGTCTCTGATTTGGTTGTTTTCTTAGACAGTGGAAGATTTCAGTATGTTTACTTTGGTGATCTATCACCAAGGGTATTTTGCGTGTCTCGATGGCCGGATACAATACACCAAATGGAGGGTTCGCTACTTCGATGAGGTGGAGATTACCTCCTTCTCTTTCGATGACCTAGGTCAAATAGTGTCTGACCTAGGATATGACTTGAACGATTTTGACCCTTACCTGAGGATCCCAGGGTTGTCTTTGGATTATGGACTGGTTCCAGTCACGTACCCATGATCCGAGGGATGTCAGGGCCTTGGCTCTGCACGTCAAGGACGAGGAGGTTATCTCCATCTACCTCGATGGAGATTTAGATGTGTCTTCCTCCTCCTCCTCTGAATGTAGCATGTTTTAAGTTGTAGTTTTTTTGTATCATATTATATTTGTAATTAATTAATGGATGTTAGAGCATATTCCTATGCTATAGAGTGTCTCGTATATTGTACCTAAGTGAGCATGTGTCAGTGAGTCTGAGTGTCAACATACCAAGGGCCATACCAACTGGTCCGTCACATGGTACACAGGCTTATATGTTGCTACTAAATAGGATTGTGTTAAAATGAGAGCAAATCACTTCTAATACTCTGAATCATTCTACACCTTTCTGTGTGTGTTCTAGAGAGAGAAACCAGAGAGAGTTCTTTGTAATCTTAGGTGATTCAATAACAAATCTCTTATTTACTATCTCCTGTTCACTAGATTGACTGATTCACGCAGTAGTAAGATCATTTCGTGTCCTTACAAGTGGTATCAGAGCAATCCAGGTTGCTCTACTGCTGTGTTTTGATCAATTTTCGGATTTCTAGTGAGAGAAAGTTTGGGTTTTATTGGTTTTTCATAAATTTTCTTCAAGTTCCAAGTCATTCTGATGTTAAACTTGATTTCAAAACGTTTCTAGTGTGTTTTCGTTGTCTACTGCTACACATTACAGTCCAAAACGTCCAAATTCTCAAAAATCAGTCGAAACGGTGTTGGTGTGCCGGTTAAATGTCATAGTACGCTGGATGAACTACTGGTACGCTGACTGGTACGCTGCTGGCACGCTAGGCAATCTGTACCATTTGGTCCGCTGAGTTGACTGGTACGCCACTGAGTTGGTACGCTGAGATTTTTGGTACGCTGAAGAGTTTGGTCTGGTTAAAGCTTTGGTACGTTGGTCAAAGATTTGGTCCGCTGAGAGTGTTTTTGGTACGCTGGCAGAATAGTGTCGTTAACTAAAACTGACGTAACTTGAGTTCCGTTAAGAGTTACGGGAGCTAATACCAGCCAAAGCGACCGTCTCGACGAAATCTATACTTTTACTGCCTAACGGCCAGTACCCTTCGGTTTGACCCCCAAAATCTATTTCTAAGACCTCAGGTTTTGCATTCCGAAGTTTTAGATATCGAAAGTTTATCACAAGATGTCTGATTTCCAAGCGTTTACGGGCATGCAAAACACGGTGCAAGCTATGGTGAACTTTGATAACGAAATTGGAACAAGTCAGAAAGTTCCCAAGTTATTGAAATTGGAAGATTATCACAATTGGAAACAAAGATTTTCTGCTTACATTAGCACAAATGATATCGATTTATGGATTCTAATTCGGAAGCTCTACATGCATCCAACCGATCATGAAGATTTTAAAAAAATTCACAATTTTGATGCTGCTAAAAGAAAAAGCTATGAGCTTGAGCAAAAGGTGTATGGTTATCTTACGATGGCTTTACCTACTGAATTGTTACACCAATTCAGTACTTGCTGGAAAAGTAAGCAGTTATGGGATGCTTTGTCTGCAAGATGCGAAGGCAGTGATCAATACAAAAAGAGTAGACGAAAAGTATTGAATAAAGAATTTGAAAACTTTCAACACTATGAGAAGGAAAACATCACTGCTCTTATATCCGGATTTTCACATCTAATCAGTGAAATGAAAGTGGTTAACATTGACAAGACCGAGGAGGAATTGAAAGAGAAACTGATGGAAGAATTACCAGAAAAATGGGAGAATTATGTGTTGTTGCTTACTCATGAAAAAGAGTATTTTGCATTATCATTTCATGATTTAATAGAAAAGCTTCATGCGAGAGAAATGGAAATGATGACTTCACATAAATCAACTGCTCAACTACATAATCCTGAGTTGTATCATGGTCAAAATTCTGCAAGTATCAATGCAAAGTCTAAATCATTTGGTTTTGATTCATCAAATCCAGCTCCAACAGCCTTTGTTGCTAGCCATAGATCGGGAAATTCTGAAAGTTCGTCAAGAGGGTGTAATTTCACTATTCCAAATCATTTAAGTCAGACTTCATTTCTGCAAAAAACACCTGATGAACATTTAGCATTGATTTCAGCATTGTTATCTTCATATTATGGGTTGTTGAATGGTGGTTTGCCAATAACTAATCTGATTGAAGAAGATTTTGATCAGATAGATCCAAATAATGATGAACAAATGGATATTAATTGGCAACTTGCTATGCTAGCCCAAAGAGCTAAACGGTTCAGGAAGAAAACAGGATTCAAAAGTTTAAATCCAGATGGTAAAGTTGGATTAGACAAATCAAAGGTAAAATGTTTCAAATGTTTCAATTTTGGACATTTTGCTCGTGAATGCTCAAAGTAAAATGCTTCTTCATCAAACTCTCTAACAAATAATTCAGATTCAAAGGCATTAGTCTCATAATCTAATCAAGGATATGACTAGTCAGACGATATTAAACATTTTGAAAGTCCTATTGCTTTGACTGCAATTCGTAACAATCCTGCAGGTTCATTTAATGACGAGTTAGCTAAAATGCAACATGCGTTTATGGTTCAAATTGATCATAGTGATTTTGAATCTGAAACAGGTGGATCTGAAACTAGTGGTTATGAATCTGTTTGTGAGTTTTGTTCTCAAAAAGACAAGAAGATTCAAGGCTTGATAAAAGAAAATGAGTTGTTGGTTGCAGAAAGTAAAAGGAAGATAGAAGAATTGATAAGTGAGCAGAAGAAGTTGGAAGATGTAATTCAAGAATTATCATCTCAAAAATACAAGTTTTCATAATTGCAAGCAGAAGTTGTTGAAAAAGGAGTTCATGTTTCTTAGTGTTGAAAAGGATTTTGAACAGAAATTTACAGAATTATCTGAAAAAAGGCTGCATTAGTCAAAGAAGTTGAAAAATGGAAGGCAGAAGCTGAGGATGCTGCAAATGATTTCAATAATTTGTTTGAAAAGTTCAAGTTCAAGCTTGATATGCTCAACAAGTCTTCTGATGAACATGTTGCAAAAACTGAGGCATATCATATTAATATGGAAAAGTTGCTAGATGAGAAGAGGGGGTTGGTAAGAGTGAACAAACTGCAAAATGCAAATTTGGATATTCAGAAACGGAATGAAGATAAGTTGAAGAAAGAATTGTTGGTAGAGCTTGATAATTTGATATTGCAAAAGTATGAAACTCACAAGGTGGCTAAGAGGTTAATAGCTACAGAAAAATAATTGGCTGAAGCTCAACAAAAGATTTCTGAATTGAAGATTGAAGTAACTGATTCAAAGCCTTTTTTGAACAAAGTTACTAACTCACTATCTTTTACAAGTTTCTTGGCTAAAGATGAAAATTTTGAGAAAATGTTTAACAAAACAGTTTCACCACCGGGTACTCTCAAAGAAGGTGTTAATGAGCTGAAGGACAAGGTAGAAGCTGGTTATTATTCTAAGTTTGCTGATTCCCAAACTGATGAAGAAAAGAATGACAAGAAGAAAGCAAAGACTGATGAAGGTTCTAAAGTTCAAACGGTTATGTCTGGTTCTTCGTCCACTGAAGCAGAGAAATCAGCTAGTTCTATTGAGAAGATTAATTCTCATAATGACATTGATGAAATAATTGTTGATGCTCCAAAAGATCTCAACAAAGTTAAAGCTGAGTTTTTTCGTCTTGCAAAGAATGGACATACTTCATCTGGTTCTGATAAAAAGATTTCGGGTAAACATGTTGGTCTAGGTTTCAAGCATAAATTTGCTAAAGTTGATGATTATGAGGTTCAACTACAACATAAATTGAAGAAAGATGTTTTTCAAGCTGACAAGGTTCAACATGAGAGGTTTTACAAACTCAAAGGTTCGGAACAAATATTTTTTGACAAAGACTTTCCGCTTAATTGCGGGGATGCTCAGAAAATCTCAGAAGTTTTTGTGAAGAATGCTGATCCGAAGAACAAGAAGAGGCAAACTGCTAAATATTCTTCTGGAGGATCCAATTCTACTCCAAAGAGCCAGGCATCAAAATGGGTTCATGATCATCGGTTTCAGGTATTTGATAATTTTTATGATTGATGAGGATAGGTCAAGATCGGATATGCAAATGGCCTAACAGCTATATTTCTGATAATAAAGACCTCAAGAACAAGTATCGTATAGGGAACAAGTCGGAAGTGATGTAGTTGCGGATGGACAAGACGCAAGTGCATCCAATCAACCTGTGAAGATGCGATTCTAGCAACTCTATAAATAGTTCATTTGCTCATTCACAATGTAACTTTTAATTCCGGAAGATTCACGTTTACTGTGAGTTTTCTTCAATTGTACTCCTGCATTGCAATATCAATAAAATGATCGATTCATCCATTATTCTTCGTTAGTTAGCTCATTCCTAGTTGAATTATAATCTCATATCTACATACGGTGTGATTTTGTGGTTCATCAATTGGCGCCATCCGTATTCTCGGGAATTGGCAAAAAATGGAGAAGCAATCAGATGAATCAGTGAAGAAAAAGTCAATTTTTGATCTAGGAGAATCACCAAAAAACATTCTCAGCTCGAAAGGATCAGCTGGAAAAATTAGTGAGAAAGCTTCGGTGTTTCCATTACCGAATCAATCTGATGATAATCCGTATTCAGATCATGATGATGCTGATGATAATGTGAATCCGAATGATGCTTTAGTTGCCTTACGAGGCTTTGATCGTGATTTTCTGAAGAGAAATTTGCAGATTTTGAAACAGTTACAGGATAAGGAAAAACATAAGCAATGGTTGCAGGAAGTCCGCGCAACTCTAAAATTTACTCCGGAAAAGGATTGTGGAAAAACTAATGATCAAAAGGATCTAGATGATCTTCTAAATGAAGATCGTGCAACTGTCAAACGGACAAAATCATCAGGTATCGATTTAAAATTTTTGAATACATGAAGGAATTCGTTTTTGAAAACACCGGACTGATAAACATATTTTGGATCGATAAAACTAATTTGAATTTGATTAATTCAATAATTAATGATCAATTATTGATTTGATAATTTGACGTATTTTGATCTCTATGATATGATAATGACTTAATGATTATGCAAAATCCTTATGAATGGATAAACGACCAAGGATCCTTTGATGAAACGTGAAATCTGGAAATTCATTGAATGAATACCGGATGAAGATTTGAAGATTCAAAGATGATCCTATGAAGATTGCCTATAAAATCTGGAAAATTTCTAAGAACAACAATTAAAGCGGAGATTTTTTTATTCAAACTTGGATCTTTGATACTTCAAAAGCACGCTCACATGCTGAGTTGTGGTAAAAAAAGAGAGAGAGAGAGAGAAAGTACCCTATGGTGCTTATGTATGGAATCGTTTTGAAGAAAGATACGGATATACACTTCCGAGTAAGATACACATACATTGGACGTGGTATCGATATGATCTTTTAAAAATGGATACTGAATTGAAGACTTCCGAGTAAGACGTACGCGCATCGGAAGTGATTATAATAGTAAACGAAGACTTCCAAGTAGAATGTACGCATATCGGAAATGATATAATGAGATTCTTTGAAAAATAAATACTATGTGAGCACTTTCGAACAAATTACACTTGTGTCGGAAGTGTTACCATGAAAGACCTCATATAAGAGGCGGATGTGATCAATTCTGAATAATCTATACTTGCTATGGTTGAATTACAATGTTAAGACCTTATTTCTCAAAAAAGGCATTGATCTTATTCTGATCTATGGATTTTATGATATCAAGAACCAAGGATGTATTTGTCCCTTACTTTCCTGCTTCAATGCAAGAGCATTCTAAGTTTGAAGATTGGATCGCAAATGCTAAATTCCCAACAAAGCTGAAAATAGCAACTTCCATAAAAAAGTATGGTGGACTAACAGATCCTGATGATCACATATTTGATTTTATCACTGCTGGGAGGCTTGAACTATGGTCAGAAGAAACATGGTGCCACATGTTGGTACAGACCTTTACTGGACCTGCAAGAGTATGGTTCGATGCACTTCCAAATGCGAAGATAAGCGACTTTGAAGATCTAAGGACAAAATTCCTAATGCAATTTAGCCAACAACGAAAATGCACAAAGGAGGTGACGGAAGTGCATAACATCCGAAGAAGGATTGATGAAAGCCTTGAAAGCTTTGTTATGCGCTTTAACAATGAGACCATGAAAATATCTGGTGCACATGATCAATTACGTATATCTGGCTTTTGCCATGGTGTTCGACATACACACTTGGTAGAAAAATTGCACGAAGATCTACCTCAGACAATGGAAGTGCTTATGGATCGTGTTAGGACCTATGTAAAGGGAAGAAGCGCTTCCGGAAACATTCAGGGTGTTAATACCCAGAAACCATCTCAAAAAAGTGGTAGTTTCCAAAATGCAAATGCAAGTGTCTCTGATGCACCAACAAGAAATCAATCTTGGAAAAAATATAGATCTCAACCCTATGACCGTAGGGGAGAGGGTAATTATGGAGGTTACAAAAAGGCCTGGGAGCCCAGATCCAATGATTTCTCATCACTTACAAAAACTCCAAGTGAAATCTTAGCAACATAGAATGTCCAATTTTCAAAACCTCAAAGAACTTATAATCCTTTGGGAAGTGACATGGGTAAATATTGTGATTATCACAAGGATCGTGGTCATGACACAGACAATTGTAGACACTTGCGAGGCGAGATCGAAAAAGCCATCAAATCTGGGAAATTATCACATTTGGTTAAAAATATCAAGGAGGGACGCCCTCCAGTTGTTAAATGATGAAGTAAACGATGCTCCGGATGTGTGGTACACATCCGATCGCTTATTTCCAAGTCCTTCGCATGAGATGTTTGCCAGAAGTGTTTGTGCAGGAAACAGGTACATGCGACTCCTGCAGATGCAAGGCTGGAAGATTGTTCTTGGAGCCTATAAATAGTTGAAAGTTAGAATAGTTAGGGAACTGGTACTTTCTGTACTACACATGCGATTGTACTTTCTCTCTCTATGAATCAATGAAATCTTACTTTCTTCTCTAATCACTTAGTACCTTTCTATTATTCTCGAACCTGAAATGGCGGCAAATTATCTCCGGTGATTACTTGCTTTTTCAGTGGCGCCATCCGATAATTGACACGACTTAAGAATGATGGAATCGTCTAGTGATTTGGAGATATCATTGATCAATTCTTCGTCGGGAGGTAAGAACGTCGAAGGAAATTCGTTTAGAAATGAAATGTTGACAGATTTGTCTTTTACTCCAAAAACGAAGCAGTCAGCAACATTGCAAGCTGAGAAGAATGTCATCGTACCAAATTCAAGGTTATTTTCGGAACCTGGATCATCTGGTAAGAAAACGCAGGAGGACGATGGTGCAGGTACCGGCTCGTCAAAACGTTTTGTTCTGGTTCATAAAAGTGATAGAAATAGAGATTCGCATGCGACAAAATACGATGATTTGGATGAGTTGGATGTTGAATTCTTATTACGAAACAAAGAATTATTGTTACAGTTGAAGAAGAGACAGTTGCGAGAAGATTTGCAGAAGATAGAAGAGGATACAGTACGGAAATATGGAGAGCGAAAAAGTGTGGAATTCGTGAAAGAATGGGATGATCAAATACATCAAAAGGAGTATATGCATGAGGAAGATGATCTTATACGAACACTAGATAAACACAATGTTAACAAGTTTTCTACGGTGAAAGGTACATATCTTTCGATAAACTAATTTCTCAACATAATGATATGAACGATTAAATACGATTATAATTTAGTCACGTTTCATCGTAAAACCGTTTATTATAAATAAATGTTTTGTCGAAGTAGTATACATATTTAACTTTATACATCTTATATTACAAGTTTATATATTTGTGAAAAAATATATGATAAACAGATGTAGTGGTACCGTACATTCCTCAATCAATGAGATCACAGTCGAAGTTTTCATTATGGATCTCTGAAGCGGTTTTTCCAAAAAAATTAAAATTACCTTCGGTTGTGAGGAAATATGGAGGTTTGAGTGATCCGGATGACCATATTTTCGAGTTTTATTCTGCGGCTCGTTTAGAGCAATGGTCTGAGGAGATATGGTGTCACATGTTTGTCCAAACCTTCACGGGGATAGCTAGGGTTTGGTTTGATTCCTTACCAGCAGGTGAAGTGGATAGTTTTGAGGACTTAAAAAATAAGTTTTTGCGTCAGTTTAATCAACAAAAAAGATGTATGAAAGATCCGACGGAAGTGCACAATATTCGAAGAAAGGATAATGAATCAATAGAAGATTTCATTACAAGGTTTAATAAAGAGAGTATGGGAGTTGAGGGCGCTGGTGATCAATTGCGGATATCTGGCTTTTGTCATGGGGTAAAATGCGCCCAACTTGTAGAAAAGTTACATGAAGATTTACCAAGGTCAATGGATGTGTTAATGGATAAGGCAAGGGCATTTGTCAGGGGTAAAAACGCATGTGCTTATTTAAGCAATGTTAATGGTGGATCTGGACAAATACGACAGAATTCTATGGTCACTGGGCGTACAAATGGAGGACCGGTAAGGGCAATGGGTCATTTTTCACAAAATAAATGGGCGAAAGGTTTCCATTCAAGAGGAAAGAATTTTGGTGGATCTTCAGGACATGCGCATGGGGATTATAAGGGAGCAAAGTTGATAGAGCTGGTTAAAACTCCCACGCAGATTTTGGCAACAGAAAAAGTAGATTTACCCGCACCACCAAAGATGCGAAATGCACCCACAAGAAATTTGGATAAGTATTGCGAGTATCATAAGGACAGAGGTCACACTACAGATACATGTTGGACGTTAAAAAAGGAAATTGATAAAGCGGTGAGATTAGGAAAGTTAGGACATTTGGTGAAGGTAATTAGAAACAATTTGCCAGGAGGGGATGCACCCGTGATCAATATGGTGCAATTACAGGGGTCGGATCAGTGTAGGAATGTCAGAGGAAGGAGTAATAAGCAAATAGATTGGAAGTACCAGGAAATAACTTTTCCTCCTATATTGGAACAAATGGCAACAGAGGAGCCAGTAGTTGTGTCCGCAAGAATTGGGGGGGTTCATGGTTAAGAGAATTCATGTGGATTGTGGAAGTGCAACAGAAATTATGTACGAACAGTGTTTCCGACAGATGGGACCTACCACATGTGCGCAGTTGCGGTCAACAACGATACCTTTAGTGGGATTTGCAGGTGAGGTAGTTAAACCAATTGGAGAAATAACTTTACCTATGGTTATTGGGAATGGTTTACAGATGCGACAACTGGAAGTTACGTTTTTGGTAGTTTTGGCTTCATCAGTACATAATGTTATTTTGGGAAGACCAGTGTTGAGAAGATTAGGTGCCGTGATATCTGTGATGCATGGAATGATTCGATTTCCAACACCAGGGGGAGTTGCTACTTTGTCAGCAGATCCGGGGATACAGGTATACAACGTGAATATCCACACATGTTTAGATAAGGTGGATAAGGATGAGATAGGAAAAGAAAAGTGGGTGATCAACTCAAAGTTCCCAGATCAAAAGTTGCAGATAGGAACCGGTTTATCAGAAAAAGCTCGAGAAAGATTGTATGCTTTATTAAAAAAGAATGTGGATGTATTTGCTTGGGAACCGTCGGATATGACGGGGGTTCCTAGAACGTTATCTGAGCATAAGTTGGCTTTATATCCAGGAAGTAAACCTGTACAGCAAAGACAAAGAGGAATGGATACCGAAAGAGCAAATGCTGTCAATGAGGAAGTGGCGAAATTAGTGGAAGCCGGAATTCTTAGAGAAATACAGTATACAGATTGGGTGTCAAATCCGGTGTTGGTAAAGAAACCGGATGGATCTTGGAGGATGTGTATCGATTTTAAGGATGTAAATAATGCATGTCCTAAGGACTGTTATCCACTTCCCGAAATTGATTTGAAAGTTGATTCGGTGGTTGGCTTCCGGTGGAAGTGTTTTTTAGATGCGTATAAGGGATATCATCAGATCCAAATGGCGAAAGAAGATGAAGATAAGACTGCATTTATTACAAGAAAAGGTATGTTTTGTTATACCAAAATGCCTTTTGGTCTTAAAAATGCAGGTGCAACTTATCAACGCCTTATGGATTGGGCTTTTCAAAAACAAGTGGGTAAAAATTTGGAAGCTTATGTGGATGATATAGTTATTAAAAGCAGAAGTGAAGATGACATGTTCATGGATATAGAAGAAACATTTGCGAAGCTTAAAGAAATAAATATGCGTTTGAATCCTAAAAAGTGCCCTTTTGGCATGAGTACCGGAAAATTCTTAGGAATGATAGTAAATGATGAAGGTATTAAAGCTTGTCCAGAAAAAGTGGATGCGATACTTCAAATGGGATCTCCAGCTACTGTTAAGGATGTGCAAATTTTGAATGGAAGGCTTGTGGCATCACAAAGATTTGTGTCAAAGGCAGCATAGCGATCGTTACCGTTTATGCAAGTGTTAAAGTCTAGTATTGGAAAGTCAGACTTATGTTGGACCGTGGAAGCAGAAGATGCATTCAAACAGTTAAAAGAGTTTTTGATAACCCTTCCCACATTAACTGCACCAATTGTGGGAGAGATTTTACAAATGTATTTGGCAGTGACGGAGGGTACTGTTAGTTCTGTTTTGGTTGCTGAAAGAGGGCAGAAGCAGATGCCAATTTATTATGTAAGCAAGGTCTTGAAGGATTATGAGATGCGATATTCGCTCATGGAAAAACTTGTGTATGCGCTCGTTTTGTCGGCCAGGCGTTTGCGGCGTTATTTTCAGGCACATACGATAGAAATTTTGACAACATCTTCTATAAATCAAGTGTTAAGAAGACCCGAGGTGTTTGGGAAAATGGTAAAGTGGGCTGTTGAATTAGGGCAATATGATCTCCAGTTTAAACCTCGCACAGCAATAAAGGGACAGGTGGTAGCGGATTTTCTTGCGGAGATGCCTGTTGGAAATAATAAAGCGCATATGACTCAAACCAATTCAAATATATCCGATAATGCATCTAAGGAAGTTTGGAAGTTGTTTACAGACGGGTCCTCAGGAGAAAATGGTGCAGGGGCAGGTTTGTTGTTTTCTTTTTAACTCCCTATTTAAGAATTTATTGATATAAATTTCTTATTTTTATGGACATAAGCATATCCTCTGTATTTAACAGGGTTGTTATTAATTAGTCCGGAGGGGGATGAGTTGACATATGCTCTCAAATTCGATTTTAATGTATCTAATAATGAGGCAGAGTATGAGGCTTTATTGGCAGGTTAATAGCTCATACATCGAAGCTGTATTTTCGATTTAAATATTAAGTAACATAAGAAGAATATGTCAGAAGGGGGTGTTGGGTAAACTAAATCTTTGTGTCACCTTTGTGATGAGTTTACAGGTTTGCGACTGGCAAAAAGGATGGGTGCTGCTGATGTGAAGTCGCATGTTGACTCCCTATTGGTAGCTAATCATATCAAAGGAGATTATGAAGCCAAAAGTACTGTTATGGCTCTCAATTTAGCTCAGGTCAAGGATTTAATGAATTCTTTTGCAAGTTGCGAGGTGGAATATGTTTCAAGAGGGAAGAACAAGAAAGCAGATGTGTTAAGTAAGTTAGCATCTACTTCGTTTCAACATTTGGCTAAAGAAATAAGAGTGGAAGTGTTGGAAGAGCCGTCGGTCTTAAATCAACAAATAGGAGAGGTATCTGTTATGGTGGGAGAATGGTTTTGGCCTATCTGGAAGTACTTGAACGAGGGATGTTTACCTGAAGATAGAGAAGATGCGCGAAAGGTTAAGGTTAACTCATTACAATACCAGTTGCAAAATGGTATCTTATATAGAAAGACATATCTGGGACCATTGTTACGATGTTTAACAATGGAAGAAGCAAAAAGAGTTGTTCGGGAGGTACATGGAGGTATCTGTGGTAATCATATGGGACCTCGCATGGTTGTAAACAAGTTAGTAATTTTGGGATATTATTGGCCCGGGATGCATAAGTTAGTCACTGAAGAACTAAGAAAATGTGACAGTTGCCAGCGGCATGCTCCGGTTAGTTTGAAGGAAAAGCATAATTTGGTACCTGTGACTTCTGCATGGCCTTTCCAAAAATGGGGAATAGATATAGTGGGGCCATTTCCGGAGGCTGCTGGACGGGTCAAATTCCTTATTGTCGCTGTAGATTACTTTACGAAGTGGACAGAAGCAAAGGCGGTGGCAAGCATAACAGGACAACATGTTAAAAAGTTTGTGTGGGAGTACATTGCATGCCGATTTGGGTTACCATTACACATTGTATCAGATAACGGCAAGCAATTTGCTGATGATCCATTCCGAGGATGGTGTGAAGAGTTGGGCATAATACAGGGTTTTGCATCAGTTGCTTATCCGCAAGCTAACGGACAGGTTGAGCGTATTAATCGAAGTTTGATAGAAGGAATTAAAGCTCGTTTAGATAAAGCAGGTGGGGGCTGGGTTGATGAGTTGTCACATGTGCTATGGGCGCATCGGACCATGCCGAAAACCAGTAACGGTGAAACCCCATTTAGTTTAACATATGGAACTGAGGCTGTTATCCCAGCAGAGGTTGGTTTACCCACTCAAAGGATGCTTGAACTAAGGGATAATGATAAGGAGTTAAGGGCAAATTTGGATGTGTTGGAGGAACGAAGGGAAATGGCTTCTATCAGAGAAAGTAAATACAAGTCTGAGATGGAAAAATATTATAACGCTCATGCTAAAGTGTATCAGTTCAAAGAAGGAGATCTCGTTTTAAGAAATAACGATGTTAGCAGAGTTGAGCCAAAAGGCAAGTTAGCGGTTCAATGGGAAGGACCCTATAAAATTTCTGAGGTGCTAAATATGGGATCCTATCTACTTGAAGATGGAAATGGTAATGTGTTATCCCGCCCCTGGAATGGAGTGCATTTGAAGAAGTATTATCTATAAATGGATATGTTCCATTCTTTTAACAAAATTTCCTGTAAAAATTGGATATGTTCCATTTTTTAGAATAAAATTCTTTTGGTTGCCATGTGCGATAACCATTTTTCGGAAAAAAGAAAATCTAGACATACGTATGCAATAAAACTCAATCCACAGGGTTGAAGTATGGTTGGCCACCATGCATCTTAAAATAGATGCGGTTCAATAGAACCAAGGAAATTGATCAATATGTGCATCTTTTAGGATGCGACCTATGGGGTCATAAGAGGTAGTTATGCACTATCCACACTTCCGAATAAAAGTAAAAAATCGGAGGTAGTCCATGTGACTAAAGAAAAAATAACTACGAGTTATCAATTAATGAGACTTAGAAAATGTGCATGGTTACAATTAAAAACTTAAGGTGATGGCATGGACGCATGTGATCATTTAGGTTGATAATGTAAATCATACACATGTAAATAAGCAAAGTAAAAATCATACTTATAACAAAGTTATAGTAAAATCATAATAAACCATTCAAAATCATGCATCGTCATCCAACATAAAGCATTCATAAGATGCACCAAAATAAACTATTTTCAAACAAAAGAAGCCCTACACATAACGGGCACAAAAGAAGCAAGTCCGCTCGCAGGCGGAGCAAAAGTGATATTGTTTTTAGGAAAGTTGATTAAAGGAAGAGATTTACTTAAAAGTCTTCAGATGCGGGGAATGCTGGCAGGAGGAAGGTCGGCTGTGAGGATCTTCTTAATCTCCTCCAAGGTGGCATCTTGCAAATCCTTACAAGCTTCAACAAAAGGAAAAGACAACTTTTGGAAGTTTGTAGTAGCATCATTCAGTTTTTTGGGCGCTTCAGCATCGAATCCTCTGTAAGATGCAGCCGTCACCGTTGGGTCGGTAGATGCAAAGAAAACCCCTGCACGCATACCCTCATTAAAGCCACAAGCATTCATGGCGTTAAGGGCACCAGTAATAGCTGATTTCAAATGTGGACCTTTCAGAACTTTGTCAACCGCTGCAAGGATACCTTCACTGACTAACCACTTCCTTTCCATCAGCAAACTCTTCTTCTCCTCTTCCAACACATGTTTCTCCGCATCAAAGGTGGATTTGATAGTATCAAACTCTGATTCAATAGGTAATTTGGGAAAAAGTATGGTAAGAGTTATTTTTTAATAGAAATACATGAGCAAATATGTATAAGAAGCTAGGTGATACCTGAATTCCTCTCTTGAAGGCGGAGTTGCAGGGCTTCCAATTGCTCATCTTTTTCTTTTAGACTTTGCATGTATTCGGAAAACTGGTTTTGTTTTTGCTTTTCTAAGCTTTCCACCAGGTTTATCGAACTGTTCAAGGATTTTTCCACATCCGACAGTCCGGAAGAGATGGCAGTATTGGAATGAGTTAGCTCCTGATTCTCTTTTTGAAGCATTTGGTTTTTCTCTTGCAAATCAGACTTTGCAACAGCAGCCAGTTTAGCATTCAGTGTTTGTAATTGAAATTCAGCCTTTATCCAGCGGTTATACAGTTCCGGAATGAGAGTGATGTTTGCTGCATATGTTGACACAATCTTCGATGCAAATTCTGGAGCAGACATTTCCTCAGATCTTCTCACATCGCCTGGACCAACAACCTTCAGGAAAAAATCTTTTTCACAAACAGGATCCACCACACTGTCGCGGTTGGTAATGTTCCAAGTAGGAATAAACAACTCATCCAAACCTACAGGAGATTTCTTGCGAGTGCCCATAAGCTTTGCTTCATTGCGAATCCACATCGCATCAGAAAAGGTAGGATGATTGAAAGATGGTAAAACGCTTGATGACCCACTGTTGTAAAGTTGCGTAGCAAGTGGGGTTGATGACACAACCGGTGAAGGCACCACAGCTTGAGTAAAAGAGGGGGGTAACTCACATCCAGGGGTAGAAACAGTGGGTGATGGGTTACTTACGAGATCAATAGTCTGACAAGGAGATCAGATAAAATCGTCAAAGGAAGTGCTCACAAGATGTGCCAAGCTGGGGGGAGACATAACCGGTAAACTATCACCATCGGATGAAGGAGAGGGAGTCCTTTGATGCATTTCACCGCCAAGATGTTCGGAAAGTGTTTCCACAGTAGTACTAAATTTGGCTTTGGATCTTGTAACGGGTGACTTACGGGTTCTTTTGAGAGTTGGCTCATCTTCATCCTGGTCTTCCTCAGCAGCATTTTTGTTTGGTCTGGCACATTTCTTTTTTCTCCTTTGGGCCACAGGGGACGGATGATGCTGTACTTCTGGTTGCAAAGTGGTTGGTTCAGAAATCTTGGAAGGATCAACAGTTTTCTCAGTAGCAACCTCGGAAGTGTTCGCAAGTGGTGCATCCGTAGTAACAGGAGATGGTCCGGATGAAGGGGCAGTGGATGAAGAGGCTTCCTTGCTAACTTCGGCTTTGCTAAATTGCAGTTGGCTAAAATCCTTTACCATCAACGCATCTGATAGATCCATGGCTGCACAAGAGAAACAAAATTTGTTGGTAAGTTACAATAAGGACGAAGATGTATCAAGAAGTATCATAAGGGAAACGCACTTTCTTTCCCGCATAAGATAACGGGGCGCATCCTAGGGAAAAACCAGTTTTTCCTGATTTTGGCAAGAACCAGCATCTCTTCTGGGATGCGGCGAATAGGATGCACAAAGTTACTAATAAGATCATATGTTGCCTTATGAACGTCGGCTTCTTCAGGAATGACATCGTGAACAGTTAGGCGAATGTCACGCCACACCATTGAAGCCGGGAGACAGGAGTCATCAAGGTAAAAGAACTGATTCTTCCATTGACGATTTGTGGGGGGCTTCCTAGTGTACAAAGGGTTAATATTTCTGCGCTTCTCAAAAGTGTACCAGTCACCAGACATGGTAAGACGGTAAAAAGCTCTGAATTGAATCAGTTGCGGTTCTAGACCAAGGGCTCTACAAGAAAGTTCAAAGTGACTCAAGATTCCTAAAGCAGGAGGGTTACATTGTGAGAAATGGATTTCAAAATAAGCTAAAGCTTCAAGAAGAAAAGGGGTAAAAGGAATTCGGTAGTTATACACACTGATGGAGTCAAGGTAAACGCCGAATTTCTTTTCAGGAAACGGATAGATCGGTTTCCCTGGTGTTGCAAGTACAGGATTTAGGTTTTCAGGAATTCTAAACTCCCTCATGAAATCGTCCAAATCATTTTGGGTGATTATAGGATATGAAATCGAAAGATTGTGTTTCGATGGCACTTTCTGGGTGGTTGCCATAACAGAGTATTGATAACAAAGTGAAAATGCAAGAAAAAGAGGTTGGAAACGCTGACCTTAACACTTTGCTCTGTGAAGGAAATGCAGGGAGAAAATGGCGGAAAGTGTTTAGGTTTGTGGTAAAAATTTTAGGGGAAGAAGAGGGTCTATATATAAGGAGTAAAAAGCAGTTTCGCAAGGCGGTTTTTACGGAGGGCAATTTGGGGAAGTAAAATTTTAAACATTTTGAAAAGATTGCTTTTTCATAATTATGATTGCGACAGGTAACTGCTTTGGGGCGGAAGGCTCGACGCGTGGCATTGAAAGGACGTCAAGATCATAATTGCAATCTCGTGTGACAGTTCGAACCAATGCAAATGTCGGATGTGTAAAAACCGTTTGTATTCAAAAATAAGTCTATTAACTTCATTTTATTTACTTAATAGACTTGGGGGACTTGATGAAGTAAACGATGCTCCGGATGTGTGGTACACATCCGATCGCTTATTTCCAAGTCCTTCGCATGAGATGTTTGCCAGAAGTGTTTGTGCAGGAAACAGGTACATGCGACTCCTGCAGATGCAAGGCTGGAAGATTGTTCTTGGAGCCTATAAATAGTTGAAAGTTAGAATAGTTACGGAACTGGTACTTTCTGTACTACACATGCGATTGTACTTTCTCTCTCTATGAATCAATGAAATCTTACTTTCTTCTCTAATCACTTAGTATCTTTCTATTATTCTCGAACCTGAAATGGCGGCAAATTATCTCCGGTGATTACTTGCTTTTTCATTAAACAACCTCGCAATGATACGAAGAGGATCAAATACTTGGCATCGTAGTGTTAAAACAAAATTTGAAGAACAAAAGTGGAAGAGTCAAGAGATTACATTTCCACCATTGATTGGAAAAGAATCAAGAGAAGATCCAGTAATTGTGACTGTCGATATTGCTGGGTTTCTAGTAAAACGGACCTATCTTGATACCGGAAGTGCATCAGAAATTATGTATGAGTCTTGCTTCCGGAAAATGGGATTAGATGTGCAACAAAGGCTGAAACCTCATAATTCCACTCTCATTGGCTTTTCTGGAGAAGTAGTACATCCGATGGGAGAGATAACTCTCCCAGTGATCTTTGGTGATGATAAACTCTTCCGAGAGGAAATGATGACTTTTATTGTAGTTGCAACTCCTTCTCCTCACAATGTCATTATTGGTCGTCCTGGGCTTAAAGTTTTGGGTGCTATAGTCTCAATAGCACATGGACTAGTTCGATTCCCAACTCCAAGGGGAATCGCAACTGTTAAAACAGATGCTGATCCACATGTAGCCTTGGTTGAAAAACCACTGACACTAGAAGAAGGCTTGAAGGATATAAAAAATGACACTTTAGAAAAATATAAATGGATCATAAATGAGAAGTTTCCGGATCAATCAATCGAAATTGGATCACAGCTACAAGGAGAAACAAGGAAGAAGTCGTTTCAATTATTAATAAACAATGTAGATATCTTCGCATGGGAACCGTCGGATATGACGGGGGTCCCAAGACATTTCGCTGAACATAAATTAATGTTTATCCAGGCGTAAAGCCTATTCAACAGAAGCGAAGAATTTATGATCAAATTCGAAACAATGTGGTTAAAGAGGAAGTGGATAAGCTCGTGGAAGCTGGGATCCTTCGAGAAGTATTTTATCAAACATGGGTTGCAAACCCTGTTTTGGTCCCAAAACCTGATAACTCTTGGCGGATGTGCATTGATTTTAAAGATCTTAATAAAGCATGTCCAAATGATTGTTATCCACTTCCGGAAATTGACCTAAAAGTTGATTCTTTAGCGGGATATCGATGGAAGTGTTTCCTCGATGCATATAAAGGATACCATCAGATCTTTATGGCTGAAGGAGATGAAGATAAGACCGCTTTTATTACAAATGAAGGCTTATTCTGTTACAAAAAAATGCCGTTTGGATTGAAAACGCTGCTGCAACTTATCAGCGTCTCATGGATAAGACCTTTCAATCGCAAGTGGGCAGGAATCTTGAAGCCTATGTGGATGACGTTGTCATTAAAAGTTGTCATGAAGAAGACATGATTAAAGATATTGAAGAGACCTTTAAGAACTTGCGGGGTATCAATATGAAATTAAACCCCAAGAAATGTTCATTTGCGATGGAGGAAGGCAAGTTCTTAGGAGTCCTCGTCAAAAAAGAGGGGATCCAGGCACATCCGAGGAAGGTCAAAGCGGTCATGGAAATGGAACCACCTAAAACCCTTAAAGATATACAAACTCTAAATGGGCGTTTGGTGGCTTTGCATCGATTTTTATCAAAAGCAACTGAAAGAGCCACACCATTTATGAGAGTTTTGAAAGAAAGTTTAAAAGGAAGCTTTGAGTGGACCCCTGAGGCCAATCAAGCATTTGACGAGTTGAAGGCGGATCTAGCTACACTTCCGACTCTAACCGCACCGAAAGTCGGTGAAGAATTGATAATGTATTTGGCAGTAACTGATAATGCAGTAAGCGCTGTGCTACTGGTTGAAAGGGAAGACAAACAACTTCCAATTTACTACATAAGCAAAATGCTAAAAGACTACGAGACCAGATACCCTATGATCGAAAAAGTTGTCCTAGCGCTTGTGCAAGCCACAAGAAGACATCGGCGTTATTTTCAAGCTCATACTGTGGATGTTCTCACTTCATATCCTATTCAAGGGATCTTCAGAAAACCGGAAATGTCTGGGAGATTGATCAAGTGGGCAATTGAGGTGGGACCATTTGACATACAATTTAAACCAAGGGTTTCAATGAAAGGTCAAGTAGTAGCTGATTTCCTGGCGGAAGTACCAGCTGGCACAAGTGTAAATGTCATTACCGTTCCTGAGGTCAAAGAACAAGTATGGATCTTACATACAGATGGTTCTTCCAACTCTGATGGCTCAGGAGCAGGTTCGATCAATTATAAAATTATTTCCTTCCCTAGAAGTGATCGCTTTTCAAAGTATTGAAAATTTAATATATGCCAAATGCAGGCTTGATCTTGAAAATTCCCGAAGGGGATGAGTTGACATATGCAATCCGCTTCAATTTCTCGACCTCTAATAATGAAGCAGAATATGAGGCATTGTTGGCAGGTTTGAACACTCAAACTTTATAAGTTTTTGTGTTTTTTCGATAAAAAAAATGGATACGAATGTTTATGATCTAAGTAGTGAAGATCAAAAGTGTTGAGTACACATGCATTTGCTCCACGAATGCATGTTATATACATAAGCGAAGTTCATGTGCACTTGCTCTATAAAAGTATGGATAGATAAAAGACCTAAATATTGAAATTTGTTTCAGGTTTAAGGTTAGCAAAAAAGATGGGTGCAACACAAGTGATCGCTTATGTAGATTCGTTGTTAGTTGCTAGTCAAATCGCTGGAACATACGAAGCCAAAGGCAAATACATGGCGTTGTACTTGGAACAAGTTCAAGAATTAATTAAGATCTTTAGCAAGTGTGAAGTCCTACATACTTCTAGAGCTCAAAATAGAAAGGCAGATGCGTTGAGCAAGCTAGCATCTGTAGCATTTGAACATCTAGCTAAAGAGATTCGAGTAGAATTTTAGAAACTCCAACTGTCAATCTGAAAATGACTGCGGACGTGCAAGTGCAAGAAGACAGTTGGATGACCCCAATTGTTCAATATTTGACCATGGGCAAACTCCCAAATGATAAGGAACAGGCCCGTCAGATACGAGTAAATTCGCTTCAGTACCAAATGCAGAACAATGTTTTGTATAGAAGAAGCTTCTTAGGACCCTTGTTGAGGTGTTTAACCCCAAATGAAGCCGAAAAGATCGTTAAGGAGGTACATGAAGGCATATGTGGCATTCATGCTGGTGCAAAGATGGTAGTTGTTAAAATCATGAGTCTCGGATACTTTTGGCCAGGCATGTACCGAAGCACTTGGGAGGAACTTCGCAAATGCCAAGCTTGTCAAGCACATGCTCCGGTAAGCATGCGAGCAAAAAATGAATTGATCCCTGTTACGTCAGCATGGCCATTCCAAAAGTGGGGAATGGACATAGTGGGACCTTTCCCACTTGCAAGTGGAGGAGTAAAGTTTCTATTGGTTGCGATCGATTATTTTACAAAATGGATTGAAGCAAAACCACTTGCTTGTATTTCTGGCAAACAAGTCAAGAAGTTCGTATGGGAACATATCGTGTGCCGATTTGGTTTACCTCTCTACATTATAACTGATAATGGGCAGCAATTTGCTGGAAATCCATTTGCGGAATGGTGCGAGGAACTGCACATAAATCAGATCTTTACATCAGTTGCACATCCGCAGGCCAATGGCCAAGTAGAAAGAGCAAATCGTATCCTTGTTGAGGGAATAAAAATGAGACTGGAAAAGTATGGGGGTAGTTGGGTCGATGAATTGCCACACGTCTTGTGGGCACATTGAACCATGCCTAAAACAAGCAATGGTGAAACACCATTCAGTCTTGTATACGGAACTGAAGCCGTCATTCCGGCTGAAATTGGAATACCCAGTCACCGTTTGCAAGTGCAAGTGACAGATAATGATGAAGAATTAAGAACCAATCTGGATCTTTTGGAAGAGCGAAGAGAAATCATGGCTATACGTGAAAGCAGATACAAAAAAGGAATGGTAAAGTACTATAACGCCAAAGTTAAGACCCAACAGTATAAAGAGGGAGAATATGTGCTAAGGAGCAATGAAGTGAGCAGAGCACTTCCGCTTGGGAAGATGTCTCCCAAATGGGAAGGACCTTATATAATCAAAAAAGCGATTGGAAATGGGTCTTACATACTCCAGCAGCTTGATGGAACCGAACTAGTTCGAGCTGGGAATGGAGTTCATCTTCGCAAATGTTATATGTGAAGCCGCAAGTGGGAATTCTAGATGAAAGTTAGAAAATGTTGATCTTTATGTTCTTGTTTCTGCATTTATGATCTTGTAATAAATTTGCTGAAGAATAAGATACTTTTGTTTCTGGTACTTACAAAGATCTATGAGAATGCTTATTTCATTTCTATATGAAAGGGCTATGCAAATGCTTGTTCATTCTTATGAGAAATATTAAGTGAAAACGTTTGCTTAAAAATACTGTGTATATAAACACATGCATATGCTATATAAGATAATAAGATTCCTATTTGAAAAGGAGCATTCATGATAAATAAAAGTGACTTCTTTAGATTTTAAGAAGTTCACATACGATATGATTCACTTTCTATGATATGGTTCATGAGTCACTAGTGGGTGCATTTAAAAAGTATTATATATCAATACTTTGGTGCAGTATCATTGTTACTTCTTTATTTATAAAGGGTAACCCAAGGTAAAGAAAAAATGCTTTTCTTGTCCCCAACTGTCTCATTGATAATTAGAGAGTGCATGTTGGGAAGAGGTGATCAGGCTAGACACCTTGTTAGTACAGTGGTTGCTAACAGAAGCCCAAAAGAGAGATGGCCAAACTTAAGTGGATAAAGGTATGTTGTGATTACCAATAGAAGATCCAACTTAAGCTCTCCAAGGGTCGCAAGTGCTACTGAATAGATAATGTTATGAAGTGGTCTTGTGAGTTGATCATTCAAAGAGAAGGGATCAACTGAACCTTACCAAAAGATGTAAGGACTTTATATGCCACAAGGAAAAGATTCGTATTTGGAATAAAAAATACTTAACTTTAAAGTGGTATTGACATCATGTTGTTAAAACCTTTTGAAGGTGGACGCATCTGATAGGGGGGAAATGCATGTGACAGCCTTCTTTTAAAGTTAATGATTTTATTAGAATCTTATCAAAGTACTTGTGAAGGAGAACTCATGAAGTTGCTCAAAAGTTTATAAGAAATATTTGCAAGTTCAAAGGGAAATTTGAAGAATCAAATGTTAAAGTACACAAACGATTCAAAGTATAAAAGGTGGTGTACAATCATTTTGCAACTGCAAGTGCAAATAACAATACACTTCGATCGCAAGTGATCTACCACAAATATAATCAAGCATGACTCATATTCTATGAACCATAAGAAGATAAAATATTCAAACGCAAGGAAGAAAGAAGATAACGCAAACATACACATGCATTACCATACATGTTAATATAATCAAAACTGCATACAGTTGCAGTTTCGATGAGATCCATATCTAAAGGTGCTAGAAAGAAAGTGTCACATGCAAAGATCAAAAGTAAACTGTTTTAATGCCACAGCATAAGTGGACTTTGGAGAATGATTAAATTGTTCAACAAAATATTAAAAGATCTTGATTGAAAGAGGATCAATTACCAGTTGGGCCAGAAGCATCTGCTTTTGAAGTCAAAGGAGCATCAGTCTTTGGAGGGGTAGGAGCTTTTGGTAGTGAAACTGGTTTCAGCATGTCCCTCATTACTTCTATATCGCCCAGGCTCAACTTCGAAACTTCATCAACGGAATTGAACTTCATTGATTTTAAAGAATCTAATTTCTTCAAGAGTTTTTCATTGGCCTTTTGATCGAATTCTTTGAAGGTCAGGAAGTTGGTTTCTCCTTTCACATCATGTGCCAGTCCGCATTTGATCCCCTCATTATAGCCCATGGCATTGGCAGCTGAGTTAACTCTAAGGTTCATGGGGATTATCTCAGTATGCACGCGTTTGGCCACCATGCCGAAACCTTCTTCAATCAGTCATTTACACTTCTCATTCACGGATGCCAATTCTTTCTGCATTTGCTCCCTTTCTTCAGTTAATGCTTTAACAGTTTCAGTGAGGGAGGCATTTTCTAAAGGATTGAAAGCACAAGTGTTAATAATAGTAAAAAAATGTGCAAATGCAAGTAAGAGATCGAAAAATAAGAAAGATACAAGTTATACCCTTGTTGGCAGATTCAATCTTTGCATCATGTTGAGAAGTGATCTCTAGCATTCTGGTAGCTTGATCATCAAGAATTTTCTTCTGTTCCCAAAACTGGGCCTTGAGAGCCATCTCATCATCTTGTGCCTGTTTAAGATCTCTTTTCGCTTCTTGTTCAAACAACACCAATTTTCGGTTCCTGGTGGTAAGAAGCTCGATCTGTGCATGTAAATCATTGATCTTCACCTGATCGCTAATGGAACCAAAACAGGCCTTGTGTGCCAGCAGCTTCTTAGTTAACTCCTCAACCCTTGCTTCTGCAATGATCCACCGGCTGTACACATCCGCTACCAAGCTTTGTTGCTTTGCTTGTGTAAGCATGTATTCACTTGAGAAGGCCTCATTGGGGATCTGTTGAAGGCTGAAAATATCAGCTGGAGTGCTTCCAAGAAGGGTGATCTTTTTTGCAGTTGGACCCTCAGTGCAAGTGTCACCATTCTTAACTTCCCATTGAGGAACAAAAGCTGCATTTGCGTTGGCAGAATCCAAACCTCTACCAATATTACTCCTGAGAGCAACCAAATCGATCTCTTTTTTCAACCACTCAGAAGTGGGAACTGCAAAACTAGGTGCATCCTTCTGCGAAGAAGAGGATGCATGAGCTAAATTGGCCAAAGTGGTCAAAGGGGTAGTACCTTTCTGCAAAATACTTACGTCAGAAAAACCTGGCTCTTGTGACATATTAGGTGAATTCAATAAATAATCATCAATATCAAAATCATCAGTAGGAGGAGGAGTTACCACAACATCTGTTTCTTTCTACACACCCTCTCCCAGTTGTGCATCAACTTCAACGATCTCAGTGGGTTCAGAAGTGTTTACCTTGGAACAATTAGGAGAAGACTGCAGGTTCCAATGGGGAGACTTCCTCTTAGGTATTATGGACCCACTTGATTCCTTGGTAACAACCATCTTGGAAGATCTTTTGGTTCTGCTTCCTCCCTTGGGTGGCAGTGATGTCTTTGGAACTACGTTAACATGACCGTCAGCAATTTCCTTGCCTTTACCCTTGAAGGTACTTTCACCACTACCACCAGCGTCATTTTTCGTGATCTTTGCGCCGTCAGTAGCGCCACCATTTCCAGATTCAGTCTCTTGCACTTTGTCAGAAGCAACCACTTCAAGTTGCACATCCACTTGCGATTCCACTTGTTCAACAGGTGCTCCTTCTGGGCGATAATCCAAAAAGGAACTAGCAATTTGCCGAAGAAACGGCATGGATCCATCCTCCATCATTTCAGCACCAAGGTCCACATCGTCGAAACTTTTTAACTGCATTGCCTCAAAAAGATCCATTTCTGCAAAAATAGAGAGGGAATTTATTAAAAACAAAAAAGATACTTCAAATTATGATCGCAAATGGTGAAAGGGTAATTCCTTACCCTTCCCATGTTTCGTCAAAATCGGCCAAAGTTCCAGGAGTGAACCAGGCCCTACTCATTCTACAAAAGAGTAGAATGGCTTCTGGAAGTTCTCAAATTGGACGTGCACAGGATACTAATTTTTCAAAAGATTCTTGGTTATAATCCTCGTTGTCTGGGATCGGGTCATGAACCACATCTTCTACATCCCTCCATTCCATTTGAATGGGAACACATCTATCATCAACGTAAAAGAATTTTGATTTCCAAGACCGGGGGTTCTAAGGAAGAAGGGTACTAATTCTCTTAACGGATCTCCTACGTTCAAAGGTGTACCAATCACCTGCCATCGTAATCCTATAAAAGGCCCTAAAAAGGGTAACACTTGGGGATATGTTTATGGCCCTGCAGGTAGCCTCAAAATGGCTTAAACGAGAAAGACCATGAATGTGCATCTGAGAAATATGGACCTTAAAAAATATTAAGGCTCTCATGAGGAACTTGCTAAAAGGAAGACGGTAGTTCCCGAGCCTAAACATATCAACATAAACCCCGATGTTACCCTCAGGGAAAGGGTAAATTGGAGTGTTTGGAGAAGGAAGAGTCGGATTCAAAGAAAGCGGAATGTTGTACCGCTCTATAACTTCATCTAAATCGCGAGGCGACAAAGATGAAAATGAGATGTGCATATTGTGCTTGTTTGATTCATCATCAAGCCTAACCGAAGGAGATGCCATGAAAAACGTAATAAAAAACGAAAGTAAGATCGGCTGACCTATGAGTAAAATCTTGACAAAGAACTAGGGCTTGAAGAAAGAAAAGGAGAGCGACGGTGTTTGAGAGTGAAGAATGTAAAAATTGGTGAAGATTATGTATTTATAAGGGCGAAGATTTTGGGACCAAAATAACCGTTCGAATTTTTTAAATTCAAAATTTAAAAACAAAAACTGTCCCGTCAATTGGTTTTTAAACGACACGTGTCCTGATTTATATACAAAGTACTCGAGTACGATTCCGCATACAAGACGCGCCCGACAAGGCAGTTACTTCTTACACTTGCATATGCGATTTATTACAAAAATGACAAAAAAAAATCATAATGGATACTTTAAATATTCTTATAAGAATATAATAACTACATTTGCAAAAGCGACCTATTTTAAAGACAAATAAAGTCTTATGATCTATTGGATTCTGTTTCACAGGCATTTTCTACTATGATATTTGTGACTTAGTCCTTAGTCATTTTTACAAAACAACATAAGGACTAGGGGGACTTGATGACCAGATCTGTGAAGTCGTTGATGGTTGATAGAATTGAGAAAATTTTCGATCTTTGAAATCTCTGATCTGCACAAAAGAGAGATGTGTGTTACACTCTTTTTTCCTTAGTATCGGTTTTTTCCCACAGGGTTTTTCCGAACATGGTTTTTAATGAGGTAACAAATCAAAATCGCATATGGACCTAATGAAGGTGATCGATAAAATCTTCCAAACTTATCGGAAGTGCAAGATACTTTTAACTTCTAGTCCAATAATTATTGCTTGAATAATCAATGGACTAGGGGGACTTGATGAGGATAGGTCAAGATCGGATATGCAAATGGCCTAACAACTATATTTCCGATAATAAAGACCTCAAGAACAAGTATCGTATATGGAACAAGTCGGAAGTGATGCAGTTGCGGATGGACAAGACGCAAGTGCATCCAATCAACCTGTGAAGATGCGATTCTAGCAACTCTATAAATAGTTCATTTGCTCATTCACAATGTAACTTTTAGTTCCGGAAGATTCACGTTTACTGTGTGTTTTCTTCAATTGTACTCCTGCATTGCAATATCAATAAAATGATCGATTCATCCATTATTCTTCGTTAGTTAGCTCATTCCTAGTTGAATTATAATCTCATATCTACATACGGTGTGATTTTGTGGTTCATCAATGATCATTTTGGAGATGCTAACTTTTGTGAAGCTTTTCAAGAACAAAGGAAGACAAATGTACATAATTGCTTGCGTTACAATTACTGACAAAAAGGGCATATGGCAAAAGATTGTCCTGTCACTGCTGCTTCTAAGCAAAGAAAAGGAAATGTTCCTTTTGTTGGTAAATCCTGCCAAATATAGATTCATTGACGAATATGGAAGAGTATTTGATGAATATCAACCTACATTTTTCAAAAGTCAAGGACGATTTATTCCTAAAATTCATAATGTTCCATATGTAGGTTGATCGTCACAATCCACTGTGACCGGTTCATCAAACACTGATTTACCAACACAACAAATCCGGAGACCTAAAGTGGTTTCAAAGGGTAACCAAGACACTGGTCGACCAGAAGCGATTCGCTTCGGGCCATTTATAAACTGACATGTTTGACCAGTGTGCAGGTACTTCAAGAAGACCTATCGGTGATTGAAAAGTTGCTGATGGATGAGTATTTTGCTGATTTAAGTTAAATTACAAGTGATATCAAATTTCAAAAACTAATTTTTTTTCTGAACGCTAAAACTTATAGGTATCCATGTCGAAAGGTCGATTGTCTTTCTTTAATGCATTTCGTTTGTAGTTTAGGGGGAAAAATTGAAAATACCAAAAATTGTGTCTTTGTGTTTTTGTTAAAATGAAAAATCCAAAAATAGAGTTTTCATTTTAAGGGGGAGAAAAACAGAAAAAATACAAAAACATTGAAACATGAGAAATTGTATCCGACATTATTGGGAAATGATGGTACATTGGCTTACGTGTCTGACCCATGGATAAATTAGATGAAAAAGCCATAAAAACAATTGTTTGATGTGCTTGGTAGGCTCGACATTAAATCAGAAAGTATTCAAATGTGATATACATTAAATACTAATGCTTAACCAAGTGGACAACATCTTGAAGCGTATCTCAAGATATTTAAAAGATATGTGAAAAAGAAAATGAGAAGTCACTGTGTAAACATGTGTTCATTTTGCATAGATTTAAACTTGTTTGATTTTCTTTATTTTGTCAAACGATCGGACTTTCTCTGCATATCCAAAGATCGACCTGATTGTTGTTCGTTTGACGTTCTGCTTTATTTTCTTTGGTGTTTCGTATAATTCATCGGATTTTCTCTACGTATACGGAAGTATCAACCTGATCGTTATTGAATTATACAATTTCAACTTGTTTTATTTTCTTATATTGTTAAATCCGAGGCCTTATCTGCGTATCGAAAGATCAACCTTAAGGTAGACGATTTAATGTTCTTATTTCTTTTTGCATGGAGCACAGTTGACTATATCATGAAAATACAATCACTATGTGTTAAATCACAAGTGAAATCACAAAGTGTGATAAGCAAATACATATCTGAGTATGTCTGATAGTGTGGGGTACACTGGTCAAAGCAAATCTAATCAATACCTTAACATATCCGGATGTTATAAGTATGATTGTGCTTGAGTTTAAGATGAACAAATTATACTAGCAATCGACATGACTTGTGTGCTGAAGTCATTGACATTGAAGTGTAGTTCAGCATGTTATGTTCAATATGATCCCAAGTTGTGATCTTTCTCGTAAAAGACAAAAACAGTGTCTCATTCAGTATTGCATTATGTTTCATATCTGAAAATTCCAAAAAGATCTTAGGTGTGTTTTAGCATAAACTTAGAAAAATCAAAAAGATTTTCGGTGTGTTTTGATGTAAAGTTTCAAAAAGCCAAAAATATTTTGTTTCTTATTTGTTTTCGACCAATCGACATGTGATACGAAATCAAATTTCAAAAATATATCTTGGATTCTCGTAGAGAAGTTTTGCGCCAAGATTAATTATTTTTCAAAAGAAAAGGAAACCACGTTTCTGTCTTCTGAAATTGCAGATTATGTGTGTCAAGACTCAAGCATGGTGAAAAGGGGAGTTTGTAATATCTTTCACAAGTGGATCTTGAAGTTCAAAGATTATTCAAGAGTGATTTAGCCATGAAATCTCTATTGCTGACAAGAAATTTCAAGTTGAAGATCAGATGCAGTGATGCTGAAGATTGAAGACTGAAGTTTAGTTAGCATAGATACACTACACGTTAAGGCGGAGTCTGTTAGAGCATATTCCTATGCTATAGAGTGTCTTGTGTATTGTATCTAAGTGAGCATGTGTCAGTGAGTCTGAGTGTCAACATACCAAGGGCCGTACCAACTGGTCCGCCATACCGGTTGGTCCATCACATGGTACGCAGGCTTATATGTTGCTACTATAAATAGGATTGTGTTAGAATGAGAGCAAAACAGTTCTAATACTCTGAGTCACTCTACACCTTTCTGTGTGTGTTCTAGAGAGAGAAACCAGAGAGGGTTCTTTTTAATCTTGTGTGATTCAATAAGAAATCTCTTATTTACTTTCTCGTGTTCATGAGATTGATTAATTCACGCAGTAGTAAGATCATTCCGTGTCCTTATTTACTTTCTCGTGTTTTGACTCTTCTTCCTGAAGAATTCTAGTTCATCCGGATTTGCTCTTCATCCTGAAGAACTCAAGTTCATCTGGTTCTATTCTTTTTCTGTAAGAATCGAATAAACCCCACACGCGATATCAAAGTCTACTAACCAACGTGCGGAATCCGATGGCTAGTGATGATTCAAGAATAATCGAATGATATAGTAAATAAGCAATGAAAAATATAAGAAACACAAACCATAAAAGAAATATACTTGATTAAGCTTGATTGCAACACACTGAAGAATTCGAAATTCTCTAGAGGAGAATTTTTTATTACACCTTGCAAAACACCAAAACCAACAACCTAAAATTAGTCACCTACCTATTCCTTATATAGAGATGACCTAAACTTGTTAACCAAGTTACAAAATTCGGCCCATGAGACCTATATTCGACCGGACCATATTAACCCAACATAAATCCATACAAGTTAGCCCAATTACAATATAAACTAGCTCACAAAGTATCTAATGCAAAAGCCTCATATTTTTATGGTCTCTAAAATCTTCCCCTAGGCATTAGCATTAGATGGCTTTCACATTATGAATTTCTTAGATATCTGCACCGTAGAGGGATTATACCACAGCTTCTCTTCAACAATCTTTGCCACTGCTCGAGTATAGCACTTGGCATATTCTTCAGTCTCTGGAGAGCTCTCAATTTTATTCTTGTACTGCATCAGTATGTCCTTCTCATAAAATCTCAGCAAGTCATGAACTTCCATCACACTCATTGTCTTTGTCTTGCAAATGATTTTGGCTTCACCAGTATAATCACTGTAAGCCCAAGTCTGGAAATCATCCAAACATCCCTCAAGATGTCTCATAGGTAGAGGGATAGTCTTTGTCTTCTCTGTTGTTGGATACAACACGTTAGAGAAATTTTTCTTTGCGTCAAACTTGAATGCATCCCTGTACTTTTTGATATACGACTTCTTGTGAGGAAAATCCTTAAAATTCTTAAATTTTCCGAGCGCAATATTCTTCAGTTTCTTGTAGAAGTGAGTTGTATAATCATTTTTCTTGATGGATTGAAGAAAGGAGCATGATAAAGCTTGGTCAGATCCACCGTCATCCATGAGTAGAATTGTGTCCAGCACTTGTAATATTCCAATGTGCACGGCCCTTTTCTTCGAACCACAAACATGTGTTTATCATCATCAAACATCCAGGACTTTACTTCTGAAGTAATTCCTCTTTTTTCATGATAGTGTTCTCCAAGATGAATCAGGTACCGCGCAGGAGGATAAGCAAAAGTCTTAGCATCCCATCCTCCGTCAAACTCAGTAGCAGGTACGGTCATGTAATCACGATCCCTTGTATCAGTTTCCTTTGTAGCACCTTCAGGTAGAACGGGACCGGATTCAGTGTCATCTCGAATATCAGCTTTAAAGTAAAAAACCGGTGAATTTGAGGAATCACTTGCTCCAGAACTGCTTCCTTTGCTTCCTGGGTCTCCTTTATCGTCTTTCTTTGACTGAGACTTTCTTGAACAACTCTTATCAGCAGAGCTAAGCTGCTTTACGTGCTTGTGCAATTCTCTGATTTGTCTTGAGAATTCTCTATTAACTTTCTTCTGGTTTTCCAGCTCAGTGTTGTGAACTTTTTTAATATCAATCAAATCACCAATTATTTCACTCTAGGCTGCATTCTGAGCTTTTAATTCTGCTATCTCTGATCTCAGCTCTCTTTCTAGTCTGAACTCGGCTGTCTCTACAGCTTTCCCTTTGTCTTGAGCAGTGGGTTGTGAGGAGGATGATTTACTGGGTCTAGAGCCAGTAGACATAGGCACTCTAGGGTCTAAACGTCTTCTTCTTGGGTCATTTAAAGCTTCTGTAAGGTGTTGTGTGGCAATCTTCACCTTTTCAATCAGATCATCTGTAACAGAAGTACTGAGGGGAGGATCCTCTGTAGCTTTCCGTTTTCTTATCAATGGAATCTCAACAGTCTCTGTCTCTTCTTCTTCCTCAACTTCAATGTCATCAAGATACGAATCATAGTTGATATTGTCACTATCATCAAAATGCAATGCTCCAATTTGCACATCTTCTAAATGAAAATCTTCCCAATCATTGCTATCAGAAAGTTCAGTGACGGGCTTTTGTGAGGCAGGCACATTGTGTTCTTCAACTACAACATTCCTTTGAATGGGTACCTCCTCTCTCACTATCTCAGCAAACTCACCAAATTTGTTTCCAAAAGATAACTTCTTTTTGGGGTTCATCATTGGAAAGACCTCAATCCCCATAGGTTTAGTATCATGTGTATCACCTGACTTCCTCAGATTTTGGATATCTTGAATCCAGAGCCAGCTGTATAAACCTTGGAACAACAGCAAACTTCTTGTCCCTTGTGACTACATCCTTGATGTCTTCAAATATTAATCTGGACCAGTTGAACCTTAAACCTCTGACCAGTGACACCATTGCATGGGTGTGCACCTGGTTTAGTTGACCAGTTGAGCTCTTCTTGGCAATGATACATTTCTGCAAATAGTGAGCCAACATTCTCTAGTAGAGCGGAATAAGAGCCTTCATGGTGGGAGGAGACACAGTGTGATATCCCATCTCCTTTAAACATTGGGTAACAACCTCCTTCTGCAAAGCAATAGGATCTGAAGCAACATCCTTTAACCTGAGAGCCTGTCTAAAGTTTTCTTCAGTCAATACAATACTTGTGCCCTGAATCTTTGCTATGAGCTGCTTTTCATCATCAGAAACAAACGCAGTCTTCCAAAACTCTTGTTGCAGACAGCATTTCTTCAAACCTTCAATCATGGACTTGTACTTCTCTTTGTACTCAGCAGGTGGATCCAACGGATATGCTATAGTTTTGTGATCCTTGATAAACTCCAAGTCCCTGCAATCACACACATAGATAAAATCCAAAACAAACAGAAATTCATTAGCCATAAAACATTTTTCGAAAAACAGGCAGCATAACGGCTTAAAAATGGAAGAAAACCATTTGAAACATCATCAGGTACCTTTTCGATCGAAAAATAAGGTTTTCGATCGAAAAGTCTCCTTCTTATCGAAAAGTCCAACTATTACCGAGATCCCTGGTAGAAAAGTCGAGTGGCTGATCGAAAAGTTCAAGCCCCGATCGAGAAGTCTAAGCTCCAATTGAAAAATATTGCCTCACCGAGGACCCTGATCGAAAAGCTTATTCTGCCGATCGAAAAGTATAGCTTTTGATCGGAAAGCCTAGAACTCGATCGAGAAGCCCCTGGTTATCGGTAACCCTTGATCAAAAAGTTCCAGGGCTGATCGAAAAGCTTCACAGCCGGATCAAAAAGCCCCGTCTTCTTCATTCAAAACCTGCAACTTCAGATTAAACCCAGTTTTCGAGTGTTTTAGCACTCAATTTCAATCACAGATACCTTTATGTCTTGTTTCTTTCCCGTCCCAACTAAGACAAACACAAAAAATAACACTTACTTGGCGGTCTCTTTTGGGGGTTTTGCAGAACGCTTTAATCGGGGTACCATGTCACTGTAGAACTCAAAACTAACACTGGGAGGGAGCTAGATGGTAAATTCCGACCACCCTAGTGGTGTCGGATGATGACAATCGGTGGTGATGGCGATGGTTGAGTGGAGGGGCAGTGGCGGCGGCGACTAGGTTCACAGGGGGTTGTGGGTGTGATTTCGAGTGAGGGAGGAGGTGGTGATGTCACAGGGAAGAGGTGATGATGATGGTGGAGTCTGGTGGTGGTGACCGGCGGTAATGGAGTTGGAGGAGTGCTAGGGTTTTTGGTGAGGAGGAAAAGATAGAAAGTGAGGAGTGAGGGGAGGAACCGATGGGTTTACCTCTTCTCTTTCTTTTTAAAAAAAAAATTTACTCATTCACCCCTTGAGTTTTGAAAGTGTAACATTGGACACCAAACCTTAAAAAAACACTTCATTAAAAAAAATCACTTTGTCAAGTCTTACCCATTTATTCCTGAAACTTCCCCTGAACTCAAGCCCGAGAGTTTTATATCTGACAACCTTAAAAGTTAGTGAATAAAAAATAAAAATAAACAAATAAATAAAAAAATTAACTAGAAAAAAATTAATAACAAAACGAAAGTAAAAGAAAACTTTACTACAGAACAGACTGAGTTTTGAGCGAGAAGGCATATCAGGGATCATACCAGGTAATTTGTGACTGAAGAACCCTTTTCAGCTTTAGTTACTTCGCGTGTTCAGGTGATTGCCGATATTTTGGTCCAACTTTAAACTCGTGCCGCTTTCGCTTACTCAGGCAGTTTTATCAGATAATTTATCTTTTAATGTTTATTAATTATGAACATCTATCCTGGTGACACACATAAGCCCTAGGTATAATTTGTACATTCTATCAAGTATACCTGGTTTCCGTACAACATTTTTCACGACACCTTTCCTTAAGCCTAACATCATGCTCCAGACTAGGTTGAGAAAAGAAAGAATAGATCACGGGATAATTCCAACTGAATTTTTTAAACATTTTTTATAATACTCTCATCAGTGACAAAGGCTGAGGGTTTTGGACGCTTGAGGGTCTCTTTTGGTTGTGCACATTGGCATCTTTTGGGTTTATTATGTATGTACAATGTGATCTTAGATATATGTGGATCAGGGAGGTTCCAGGTCTCTGCTACCGCAGAACAGAGGAGTCCTTACTCATGTACAACATTCCCAGGTCATTGCTCACGCAAAGCAGAGGGAATGGGATTTTTGAGTATGACATCAAAACTCAAAACCGGGCGTGTGTCTCAGGATTTCTGGTACACAGTCAAATAGAGATTGTACTAATCTAAGTGTGTGTTTCCTATCAAGCATCATACGTTATCTTCAAGTGTTGTGATAAACCATACCTTTTGATTGATTGACAGCAGAGCCTACTAAGTATATCAACCATGAATCATAGTTTTTCACATCCACCTTACACGTGGTAGTCAACAAACACCTGGAAATTTATATCACTTCTCATCCTGGTCAATCAAAACTAGTAAATAAATTTAAAAGCACACAAAATTAGGGGAAACATCAAGATGTTTACTTTATATCTTCCCCTTGCTTTTTTAGATTTTTTTCAGAACACCGACTGAGAATAAAAACACTATTTTTATTTATTTTTTTTAATAAATAGACAGATAGAAGTTGTCTGACTACTCATCAAAGGCTATCATCCTGAGGCCTTTGAGACACATTTCAAAATTAGCACTAGGGAGGGGTTTGGTGAACATGTCCGCCACATTGTCATCCGATTCCACCCGTTCTAAGTGAATGAGCTTACGCTCATAGCAATCCCGAATGAAGTGCGTTTTAATATCAACGTGCTTGGTTTTCGAGTGCTGCACAGGATTTTTAACAATTTGTAAAGCAACATTATTATCACAGTATATGGGAGCGTCAAAGAAATTCAAACCGTAATCTCCCAGTTGATGCTGCCGCCATATCACCTGTGAGCAACATGCAGATGCAACCACGTATTCTGCTTGGGCTGTCGATTGTGACACTGTGTGCTGCTTATTGCTTTGACATGCCACTAACCTATCTCCTAAAAACTGAGCTCCTGCAGATGTTGATTTCCTGTCAAGCTCACACCCACCATAATCACTGTCAGAAAAAGCATACAGATTAAACCCTGACTCCTTAGGGTACCAGAGGCCCAGCCTTCGCCTACCCTTCAAACATTTGAAAATTCGTTTAACAGCAGATAAATGAGAGAGTTTAGGGTTAGCCTGATATCATGCGCATTGGCACACTGCAAACATAATATCTGGTCGAATGGCCGTCAAGTACATCAGTGATCCGATCATTGACCGGTACATGTGCTCGCTGACCGGCTGACCATCAGGATCTTTTGTGAGTGCTGGTATGGCTACCATGGGTGTGGAGACAGGCTTTGAGTCTCCCAGCTTGTACTTTCCAGAATCTCTGTCACGTATTTGGCTTGATGGACTAGGATGCCGCTGTCACTTTGCTTCACTTGTAATGCCAGGAAGAATTCCATTTCCCTCATTTGGCTCATCTCAAACTTTGTCCGCATCACTTTTTTATACTCTTTGCACAGGTCTTCATTTGTGGACCCGAAGATGATATTGTCCACATACACTTGCACCATGATAATGTGATCCTCAACTTCTTTCCTGAAGAGTGTCTGGTCCACAATACCCCTTATATACCCATGAGCTAGAAGTAGGGCTGTTCATGAGCCGAACCGAGCCGAGCCAAGGTTAGCTCGGACTCGGCTCAAATTATAAACCAAGCTGGCTCGGCTCGGCTCGGATTCAAAACCGAGTTGAAAATTTTAAGCTCAGTTCGGCTCAGTTTATAACCGAGCCAGCTCGGCTTGGTTCAGTTTTTGCTCGGTTTTAAAAGGAAAGATTTAACAATACATTCGAGTAGCTTAACAATAATCCAATGGACTATGAAACAAACACACGACACTAGTTTATATGAAGTCCAACAAAAAAAATACAAAATACGACACAAGTCCACTTTAAGACCAACAAATACAAAGATAACGAAATAGAAGTTAACAAAATAGACGCCGTAAGTGATGAATCTAGAGCATCCTTTCATTCCATAGCATTTTGGGAATAAAAACCTGTAATTAAATAATAATAATATCATAAGTAAATATATAAAATAGAATAAAATAATTTAAGGACCATTACAATACTAAGCTCACTGTGTACTATGCTTGCTGTTCAAACATATTTTATTTAAAAGCCTAACTTTAATTTGCAACAGAACAGTACCATTTTTTTTTAAATCCTGGAATAATAACCAAATTTATATTGACCTAAACTCTAACCTACACTCCCATCATTGATTGGGATCTTTATTATCAAATTTTCCTCTTCATCCTTTGCAGATTGCTACACATAAAAAGAACACAAATATTAGTACAATAGTAAACATATTTTGAAGGTACAGACAAACAAAAAATATAAAGGTTTACTTCCAATGTCTTTGAGGCTCCCTTTATCCAATCACTTCCACATACAAGTAGTTCCACCATATATTTTAATAAAGAGCTACGATAGTCGTCTAGTATACGCCCCCCAACACTAAAGGCCGATTCTGACGCAACGGTGGTGATGGGAATGCAAAATATATCACGAGCCATTTTGCATAAAATAGGGAACTTGGTACAACTTTGACACCACCATTTCAACACATCAAATTCTTTGTTGTCCAAACATGTATAAATAGGTTCTTCCAAGTATACCTCAAGTTTATTTTTTTGTGCATTTTCAACCGGTCTAGACTTAAGATAAGCAAAGAAATCATCCCCGTGCCTAGCTTGATGGTTAGGGGATGTTGTGGTCATTGAGCTACTTGTGGCAGACTTAGCCTTCAAAAATGCATTAGAATACTTTTCAAAAAGTGACTTTAACTCGTTAGTCACATCATCTACCCGACTATCAACCTCATTCAATGGATACAACCTCTCAAAAACCCAACGAACCGACACAAGCTTAAACCGTGGATCTAAAATAGAAGCAAATGACATAAGCACCCCAATTTCCCCCCAATACTTCTCAAACTTTGCAAACATTGGACCACCCATATTCATCAAGAAAGTGTCATCAGATGCAAAAGCATTACTTATCTCTCTTTTAACTTTAAAAATCTCAATAAGAAACAAATTTGTTGTTGGATATAATGTGCCCGAAAACAAATTAGTAGCATGAAAAAATACTTGAAGTACATTGCACACTTTTTCAGATCGAGACCACTCATCATCTGTGGGACACCATTCAAACTTAAAATCACTCAATGCATAACCTTTAAACGCCTTTTTGTAGTAAAGAGCCGATTCAAGCATGCGGTGTGTTGAGTTCCACCTTGTTTTTACATCGATACATAAAGATCGACGAGTGTTGAAACCAAGACTTGTTGCTATGTCACCAAATTTTAACAAACGACCAGGAGACTTTTTTAGATACTTTACACCTTCTCTAATTTTTGAAAGACATGATTCAATAGTTCCTAGACCATCTTGTACCACTAAATTCAATATGTGGGCATAACATCTAATGTGGAAAAATAATCCATCAAAATGCAATTTTCCTTTCACTTCAAAATTGTTCCTCAATATAGTGGCTGCCTTATCATTATTTGATGCATTATCTAAGGTAATGGTACCTATTTTATCTTGGATGCCCCATTTCACAAGACATTCTAAGATAGCTTCAGATATAACTTCACCACTATGAGGTGGTGCAAGCTCGTTGAATCCAATTATACTTTTTCTCATGTTCCAATCAGAATCAATATAGTGGGCTGTCAAGCACATATACCCAATGGTTTGATTTGAAGTCCACCAATCACTCCTAAGTGAGATCATGTCAACATTTATTAAAATCTTTCTCAATTCTCTTTCTACGTCAACCACTTTTATGCAATCTCTTGTAATTGTTGACCTACTAACTTTTTTAAACGAGTGATTGTTGTACTTCATTAGATAGTTGAACCAATGGTACTCTACAAATGAGAATGGTAACTCATGAGCTATAATCATCTTAGCAATTACTTCCCTACACTTCATTTGTTAAAAACCCCCCATTTGTGTTAAAATCTACATTATCACTACCACATGAATGAAAATCAAAACCCCTTTTTGTACCTTTTTTCTTTGGCATGAGTGTGCATAACCTAAGGTGTCTCTTAAGAGTAGTTGTAGGACCTCCAGGAGTAAATACGTACTTTTTCTTGCAATGAATACACTGTTGTTTCGAAATCTTCTCCCCTTTAATCTCTACCTGGACACCTCAAAAATGTTCCCAAACAATAGATGAATTATTTCATTTTTTACCATCTTGATGTACCTCATTTGCACTCGGAGCAACATCTGTATCTCTCAATTCCTCAACACTTTCTCCATCACTTAACACATCATCATTGGTCTCAATTCCACGAACTGATTTTTTGAAAAAAGACATCCTACAATAAAGCATAGGAAAGCAAAATTAATAGAAAGTACTAATAAACTGATGATACTCAATGATGAACTGAAATTAAAAATGAAAGTAAACTGATGATACTCAATAATGAACTGAAATTAAACGAAACTAAACCGATAATACTCAATGATGAACTGAAAGTATTTGGAAGAAGTTATACGTTGAGGGCTGCGAAGAAATTATAACTGTGAGTAGGCGACTACACTGTGATGACTGCGAAGAAATTATACGTTGATGTTGATCGTCGATGATGATTATAGATGATCGATGATAGTAGTCGATGATAATAGTCGTTGATGATAGTCGATGAACTGACAAGTTAAGGGATTTAAAGTAACTACAAGGAATATAAGAATAAATGAATAATTACATCGAGAATCTAGAGGGTCATGGGCCACCGGTTCAAGTTCTTTATTTTGGGAATGGGCTAAACTTTTAATTTAAATTTAAATATATTATATATAAAATAAAAAATAAAGGTGAATATAATCGAGCTACCGAGCGAGCTAACGAGCGAGCCAACGAGCCAAAACCGAGCGAGCTACGAGCCGAGCCACCCTTGGCTCGTGCTCGACTCGGTTAAAAACCGAGTTGGCTCGGCTCGGCTCGGTTACAAACCGAGCCACCTTCAAGCGAGCTATTTCCGAGCTATTTCCGAGCAAGCTTCAAGCGAGCTCCGAGCTTTTTGAACAGCCCTAGCTAGAAGGTGGTCATTCAGCGTTCTGTACCAAGACCGTGAGGACTGGTGCAAACCATACAGTGCTTTGTCTAACTTGTACACATGGTAGGGGTGTTCTTCATCAATGAACCCAAGAGGTTGAGAAACATACACATCTTCATCCATTTCAGCATAGAGAAACGCAGTTTTCACATCCAATTGGTAGACAGTGAAATTCATGTAGGATGCGTAGGCCAAAAAGACTCTTATTGCCTCTAAACGAGCAACCGGCGCATATACTTCATCATAATCAATTCCTTTGACCTGCTTATGCCTTTGAACCACCAACCTTGCCTTGTTTCTGACAATAATATCGTTATCATCCTATTTATTCTTATAAAGCCACCGAGTTGTGATAACCTTTTTGTCAGCAGGCTTCTCCACCAACCTCCATACATGAAGCTTTGAAAATTCGTTTAACAGCAGATAAATGAGAGAGTTTAGGGTTAGCCTGATATCGCGTGCATTGGCACACTGCAAACATAATATCTGGTCGACTGGCCGTCAAGTACATCAGTGATCCGATCATTGACCGGTACATGTGCTCGCTGACCGGCTGGCCATTAGGATCTTTTGTGAGTGCTGGTCTGGCTGCCATGGGTATGGAGACAGAGCTTTGAGTCTGCCAGCTTGTACTTTCCAGAATCTCTGTCACGTATTTGGCTTATGGACTAGGATGTCGCTGTTACTTTGCTTCACTTGTAATGCCAGGAAGAATTCCATTTCACCCATTTGGCTCATCTCAAACTTTGTCCGCATCACTTTTTCAAACTCATTGCACAGGTCTTCATTTGTGGACCCGAAGATGATATCGTCCACATACACTTGCACCATGATAATGTCATCCTCAACTTCTTTCCTGAAGAGTGTCTGGTCTACAATACCCCTTATATACCCATGAGCTAGAAGGTGGTCAGTCAGCATTCTGTACCAAGACCGTGGGGCCTAGAGCAAACCATACAGTGCTTTGTCTAGCTTGTACACATGGTAGGGGTGTTCTTCATCAATGAACCTAGGAGGTTGAGTAACATACACCTCTTCATCCATTTCAGCATAGAGAAACGCAGTTATTACGTCTAATTGGTAGACAGTGAAATTCATGTAGGATGCGTAGGCCAAAAAGACTCTTATTGCCTCTAAACGAGCAATCGGCGTATATACTTCATCATAATCAATTCCTTCGACATGCTTATGTCCTTGAACCACCAACCTTGCCTTGTTTCTGACAATATTACCGTTGTCATCCTTTTTATTTTTATAAAGCCACCGAGTTGTGGTGACCTTTTTGGCAGCAGTGTTCTCCACCAACCTCCATACCTGAAGCTTTGAAAATTGGCTTAGCTCTTCATGCATAGCTTCCAACTAGCTAGGATCTGTTAGAGCCATTGTGATGTTTGGGGGCTCAATTTGAGAAATAAAGCAGGAATAGATGCAGTGGTTGATGTCCCCTGATTGACTTCTTGTTATCACCCTAGATGCTAAAGGACCAATGACATTGTCCAAGGGGTGATATTTGTGGATCCTTGTTACAGCAACAGCTTGAACTGGGATTTCTGGAGGTAGATTTGTCTGAACAGGTTCTTCATTAATTTCAGCATCTGCCTCTACATCTGCTACCTGAGATTGAACAGTATCTGAACCGGGGTTGTTCTCTGCCTCATCATCAACACCGGCATCAGTAGTTTCATGTACTGGTGTTGTGTCTGCGTTGGAGGCAGTAACCAGAGATTTTGAAATGGTATGAGTCAATGATGGTCCAGATATTAAGTCATTAAAAAGTTCTTCAGCAATGACCGGATCCAATCCAAAGGGTAGGAAGAATTGATTGTAGTCAAAAGCTTGCGCGAGACCCACTCCACCATCTGAGGGATTTTTCTCAAGCTAATCCACATTGGTAGACTCCATCACAATACCGGTTGTTTTGTTGAACACCCTGTAGGCTGAACTGGCAGAGTAACCTACAAAATAACACTCATGAGATTTAGCAGCAAATTTTGGCAAATCAGTATTTAATAAAACAGTACAAAGACACCCAAAAGCACGAAGATGTCTAAGCCAGGGCTTATCATGATAGATTAATTCGTAAGGTGTCTTCTGGTGTCTCTTATTGATGAGAACCCTGTTTTTCACATAACAGGCTGTGTTAACAACTTCTGCCCAGAACATGGTGGGCAGTTTAGAATCACATAACATTGTACAGGTAGCTTCAATCAGTGTTCTATTGCGACGTTCTGCCACATGAAAGCATGATGACAAATTTCAGCAGCTCCCTTCTTTGCTTCTTCTTCAGCCAAGAGCGCCACATGATCAAGCGTCAAGCTCAGATCTTCTACTTGAGTAGTCCAATCATATCCTGGCGTGTGCTGTACCACCAGGGCTCTATCATTCTTTGCAGCCTCTTTCTTCATTGCCTCCTTCCTCTCATCATCCCTTTCCACCTTTGGCTTGCTACACTCTCTAGCATAGTGCCCATATTCATTACAATTATAGCACCGCAGATTTGCTTTGTTGAAACTGAGCTTGATTCCTTTACCTCCATTCCAGTGCTTCTTCCCTAGTTTTGGCCATAAAATGTTTTGCCCTTAAGCAGACATCCCCATCTGATAGGAAATATCCATGTGCTCTAGATCTTCAGGGTTGAGTTGATTGACATCATCAGGAGTCAAGTCGGTGGGGAGTAGAGAACCAGCAACGAGTTCTTGATAGAAACTCATGATACCTACACCAAGAGCAAAGCTAGGATCTTTGGTTATATTGTTGATATCTAAAGACATCAAATTGGATGAACCGGATGAGCTAGCCCCAGGGGTGTGTGACACAAACGCTGTCTGATTAGAGATTGAATTGCTTGGACATGTATCTGGTTGTGAGATGAGGCTTGGTTGACTTGGTTCATCAATGCACCATTTCCCAGCTTTCTAGCTCTCTTCTGCTTCTTTTCTTCATAGGCTCTAATAGTAGACATGAGCTCACTCAATGGTGATGTACCCATTGCCACAGTCTTCTCTATTAACTCTATGGTGTTGTCCCAATTTGGTGGAAGTGAGTTCACCAACTTCTTATTTACTTCAGCTTGAGTGTAAGTAACTCCAGCATCCTTCATGGCTATCACAATCTTGATGAATCTCTGTAGTTGGGTCTCCATGTTTTCCCCAGGCACATAGTTGAATTCATTAAATTGTTCCCTGAGATTATCCATCCGAGATTCATTCATGTCATTATTTCCTTCATATGCAAAAACGAGAGCATCCCAGAGTGTTTTAGCATATTTATACCCAAGATTTATACTCTTTGAAAGCAGCAGGAGTTGTCTTAGGAACATAATCACCCACTTCAACCGAACGCATGATCTTAGGATCATTATAGTTGACATAATTCACAAACTAGTATTTACAGCTCATGAAATCTTTTCCAGACATCAGACGAGGAGGTCTAGCATTGGTTCCGATCTTGGTGTCCATTTCCAGAGTTGCACTGGACAGGCTTGACATATCGAATGCCATTGAAGAACAAATGATGAGTCGAATGATGTTTTCGGTCGGACAAGGGTTCGATCGGAAAGTACTTTTCTATTGAACAAAGGTCAATCAAAAAGTGTGGTTTTCTGTCGAGAAGGGTGATCGGAAAGTGCTTTTTGATCGAACAAAGGTCAATCGAAAAGTATGCTTCTCGATCGGGTAGAAATTTGGCTCGATCGAAAAGTGTATGCTGATCGAAAAGTCACGAAAATGGACTTTCCGATCGAAAAAGGGAGAGACCGGGAAGTACTCTTCGATCGAGAAGTCGATTGAATAGTATCCAACTAGATCGAAAAGCCAAAATTTCAATTGAAATAAAGGTCAATGCCACAGATTTCGATCAATGGGCTTATAAAACACTATCAACGGCTTCTGTCCTTAGCGTAACCTGCAAAAACACTTCCCGTTTTGTGCTAAAGCTGAAAATCACCAGAAAACTCAAATCGTTAGTCACAAAAACTTGAATCTGATATCGCGAGAGCCACGAAACTTGCGTTTTTTTGGCTCTGATACCAATTGTATGGATCGAATAAACCCCACACGCGATACAAAGTCTACTAACCAATGTGCGGAATCCAATGGCTAGTGATGATTCAAGAGTAATCGAATGATGAAACATATAAGATACACAAGCCGTAAGAGAAATATACTTGATTAAGCTTGATTGCAACACACTGAAGAATTCGAAATTCTCTAGAGGAGAATTTCGATTACACCTTGCAAAACACCAAAACCAACAACCTAAAATTAGTTACCTACCTATTCCTTATATAGAGATGACCTAAACTTGTTAACCAAGTTACAAAATTCGGCCCATGAGACCTATATTCGACCGGACCATATTAACCCAACATAAACCCATACAAGTTAGCCTAATTACAATATAAACTAGCTCACAAAATATCTAATGCAAAAGCCTCATATTTTTACGGTCTCTACATCTTCTTCTCTACCAATCGAAGAGGTCAAATTTATATTGTTTAATTAATTATAAATCATCTCAGTCCACCACGGAAGTCAAACACTTGTCTCAAAATGGCAAAATACTAACATAACACAAGACTGTACTACTATCGTTATCGTAATAACAAATTCATTGAAAATGTATGTACATGTTAAAATGAAAAAATATTTAAATACATGTGGCTAAGAATGTTGACTGTTATGTGTTGATCTTCTAATCTTCCTCTGTACGGCCTTCTTTAACAAATCACCATCCTTTATTTCAAAATTAATGAGTTCTGATTACACTCTGTTCCGAGCGAGATCCCATTCACTGTGGTACATCATAGATACTTAATGTCCTCATCTAGATTGTACTCCCAACTTTTAATTGGTACTTTTGTTTTCTTGGTAGTACCAACAGGAGAAGCGGCAACATCTTTCTCACTTTGTACCCAAAATTTGGCTTTGTGATACAGAATATTCTCCCTAAAAGTCAGTTTTTATTTTCTTTCACCAGTCCTCACAATATCCTGTAGCTCACTTTTAGAAAACCCTTGTAGAGCATCACTGATGCTTCTAGCTGTCTTCTTGCCGTCACTAGTGACAATTTGATACTTTTCACTCTCTTCATTGTACTCCCAGCTGATCTCCTTTCTTATGCTTTCTTCATCTGATTCACTTGAGGTAGATTCTGATTGTGATGGTGATGTTTCTCGTTTACTAGGAAGAATAGGACTTTGTAAAGTTTTAGGATTTTTTGGTTCCCTAGGAAGATTAGGAGTGAAGTTGTCTGCTCTGTACTTTGGATGTAAGGGTTTAAAGGTTTTGTCAATTTAGGCTTCTTTACTGGTGGAGGCTTAGCTCTTGTGGTTCTAGGAGGGTTTTTCCTTTTGGGTTGGCTAGGGTAGTGGAATTAAGAAGTGAATCTATGAGATTATGAGGTTTAAGAGAAGAAGGAACTTGTGTATCTTTGTAGAGATCAAATGCACCAGGAGGCTTTGGCAATCCTTGTTGTTCTGCATCTCTAACCATCTTCTTCTTAACATCATCATACATCAATCTTAGTTTGGGAAGAGAAGTGTGATTAATGCTCTTGGGATCTTTTTTTCAGATGTTTAGTGAAGTACCATCTAAGAGCCTTTAGTTGATCTTCATTGCTTATAGGAGCACTTTGCACTTGTAATCTCTTTTCTAAAATTGTTTTGTTGACTTGATGACTCAACTCATCTATATCATGTTCCAATGTTACTTCACTATTATCCTTCAATAAGAGACCCATGTGGTCTAATACAGTGTTGTCAGACGCATTTCTTAACACTTCTTGTGTTAGTCAACCATGGTCTAATATTTCGTCCTTTATTTCTATAACGAGTGCAGGCTCAGTCTTCAGCCTATTCGCCTCCTGATCAGCCTTTAATTTCTTTTCAGAATCCCTTCTGAGCTTTTCTAGCTTCTATAACCAGCTTCATCAAGTTTAACCATTTCCTGTTCAATTGATCTCCTTCTTATCTCTGTAACCGTGTCCAACATAACCTTGTTATCCTCATACTTTCTAGTTTCAGCATCAAGTTTTAAAGCATAAACAAGACCATCATGTTCTTCCTTAGCTCTCCTCTCTGCATCCATCATAGCATCCTTCTCAAGCAATCTCCTTACAGCTTCATTATCTTTAGCAGATCTCTCAACCAGTGGAATGACTCTACTAATATTGTTGCCTAAGAGTGCAGTTGCTAAAACTTCATTATCTTCTGCTAATACCTGAGGAGTAATTCTGTCAAGATACATGCTTGAGAATCTACCTGTTATATCGCTCTCTTCTTTTCTCCTTTTCCTAACTTGAACCCTAAAGTGTTCATCTACCTTTCTCTTACCATCTGGATCTTCTCCATACTTGTCAATTCTGGAGAACAAGATAGTTCTAGAACAACCAATTACATCCTTGGATGCAATAGCTAGTGAAGCTGGAGGATATTTCCTGTTCAATGCTTCATCTGCTAATTGGTAGTCAACCATGGGGGCTTTAGCTTTTGAACCATATAGAAGACATCCATCAGGGCCAATAGGGTAGAGTTGGTGCACAACTGATCTAAAGAAGTGTTTTTGAATTCTTTTAGGAGATTTTCTTCTCATCAACTACCCCTCAACTGGCTTATACCTCTTCAGCATGTCCCAAATAGTTTCCTTTTCTTCAACTGGGACCAACTCACTTGGCTCTTTGGCACAGGATAGGTTTGGATCATAAGGAATCCAATAACCTTCCTCTGTTCTTACACCTTCAAGTTCTTTTTCCTTCCAGTTCTTCTCAATATCAGCAGGTTTGGGAGCTTCAACAACTGTTGTTTCTTCAACAACCTTCTTCTAAACATTTTTAACATCAAAAGTTCCTTCTTCAGGCAACTTCTCAAAAAGCTTCTCTACTTCCGGATCAACCTGTTCATCAGGATGGCCTTCAACTTTCGGATCAACTTGTTCACTCGCATGGCCTTGTTCCTCCGGATCATGTTGTATAACTGGATCAACTTGCTCACTCGCATTGCCTTGTTCCTCCGGATCAAGTTGTTCAACCGGATCAACTTGTTTACCCGCATGGCCTTGTTCCTCCAGATCAAGTTGTTCAACTGGATCAACTTGTTCAATTGGCCCAAGTTGTTCAACCCTGTGCAAGATCCTATTTTGAATTAAATCTAGTTTGACATGTGAATTGCATTTCAATGGTTGACAACCTTACCTATCAGTGGCTTTCAAAGATTGACTTGCCTTCAACCATTCAATTTCTTCTCCTTGAGCTCTGACAATTGCACGGAGAGCTGCCAATAATTAATCAATAGGTTCTTTATGTGATATATTAATAATTAAGAACTAATTAAGAAATAATGAATCAATAGGGTCTGCATGCTTCCCTATGTATGTATTTTGTTAAAAAGCATCTAACTACATTCTGTTAATTGTACAAAATTCAAGGATCGATCCAACAACACTGATGGTCAATTGGAAAAACTTGAGTTGGAACTTAAAGATGAGAGACTTCTTCGGGATGAAAAATATGAACAAGTTAAGGCCCTCTTCTTGAAGATTGAAGAATCGGAGAAAAAACTTGATCTACTTATAGCTCATCTATTTGCACTTGGAACACTGTTACCATTACAATTTAAAGCTCCGGCATCTACAGAGGTGAATTCTTTACATCACAACTTAATCATACTATTCTGAAGTACCTTATAGTAACATATACTCTTGTTCCCGAAGAACACAATCCGGATGAACTCTTGTTCCTGAAGAACACAAATAGATGCAAGTTCCTGGTACATAAGAATATATACTTCATGTAAGAACACAGTTGTGAGTAAAATGGAGCTCTACTATGATTCATTGAAAATGTATGTTAATGTGAGAAAAAAATAGAGTATATACATAAACTGTATGAATAAAACTCGAACAACTTATGTTAGATTAAAAAAAAGAATATATACTATCGTATCAGGATCAACTCTTCTACCAACCAAGTTCAATCAGTTCCCACCTATTTCTGTTCTGCAAAATCTTGTAACCGAAATTTGGCCTTGTTACATAGAATACTTTAATGATAGGTCTGCGTCATTATTCTGCTCTCACTTTTTACCAATTCAAAAATATTGTTCTAAGGTAAATTCTAAGGAGATTTGTGTTGGATCTAACCACAGAACTAATCATGCTGACATACACACAACGGTTAGTATTTGTCAAACTCATTATCGGTTTGATTGCTCATTTAAATAAAGTAATTAATTGAATTGTAGGGCGTGAAATCGGTGGTCGATCAACCTCGTCTAAAGCGGTTGAAAAGAAAAAGGTAAATATTTTCCAGTCAAGTTTCATTTCGTTATATAGTTTCATAGTAATCTATTTGGTAATGTAATGTAGTCCCATTTTAAATGTTATTTGGTACCTCAAACACTTGGGCTAGCTAGGGATTGCTGGAACAAATGGTGAGATGTGTACCAAATAAAGTTCAATTGACTTTGAAGTTGATCCGGAACTTAATGTGATGTTCATCCAAATGTTTTAAGTTCATCTGGATATCTAATGTTCATCTAGAAATCAATTGAATTGTAGGACCTGATGACCCATACTACTTGCAATAAAATGACACTCCTTAGTCCATATCTATCATTGTGGTAAGTATTTCAAAATTGCTATATATATTTGTAAAGACATGGAGCGATGGATCGTTTGCTAATCTAGTAATTATCAGATGAATTCAATGACACAAAGACTAAATACAATGAGATTGTATTGATTCAAGATTGAGAGCACACACAAAGAATACACACATAGAATGTAGAGATGAATGACCAAGAGTCCTAGCTGTTTTTGCTTCTCTAAATGTCAGCCTATTTATAGGTGACATTAAACTGCCATGTGTACCATCTATCCAACATACCATTTGGTATGGACCATGGTACGCTGCCCCTAAGAATCACACATACGCTCTCACATAAATACAATACACGAGACACACCGTAGCATAGGAATATGTTCTAACAAACTCCCTCTTATCGTGTAGTGTAATTATTCTAACTAAATCTCTAGTCTTCAATCTTCAACATTGCTGTATCCGATTTTCAACTTGAACAATCTTTGAACTTCAATATCCACTTGTAAAAAAATACTTTAATAACTCCCCCTTTCACCATGCTTGAGTCTTGACACACAGAACTTGCAACTTTATAAGACAAAAGTGCGGTTTTTTAATTGATTTACCAAAAATTAATTTAATCTTGGTGCAAAACTTCTCGTTTGAGAATCCAAGATATTGATTTTGAAATTTTCTTTTTGTATCAAGTGTTGATCGATCGAAAACAAATAAGAAATAAAATCTTTTTGACTTTTAAAAACTTTAGATCAAAACACACCAAAAATTTTTTTAGTTTTTTTTGAAATGAAAACATAAATGCAGTATTGAATTACACTCCATTTTTTTGTTTGAGAAAGATCACTATCTGATATCATATTTGTCACAATGCGCTGAACTACACTTCAATTTCATTAATTGTAGCAGATAAGCCATCTCGATTGCAGATATAATTTGTCCAACTTTAAACTCTGACAGAATCATACTTATAACATCTCGATATGTTAAGGTATTGATTAATTTGCTATGACCAGTGTACCCCACACTATCATACATATTCAGATATGTTTCACATACTTTTCATGTGATTATACTTTTGAACTTCACAAAGTATTTTGAATTCATGATATAGTCAACTTTTTTCCATGCAAAAAGAAATGAAAACGTTAAATCGTCTAACTTAAGGTCGATCTTTCGATACGCAGATAAAGCCTCGGATTTAACAAAATAAAAAATAAAAACAAGTTGACATTGTATAATTCAACAACGATCAGGTCGGTCTTGTGGACACGCAGAGAAAGTCCGATGAATTATACGAAACACCAAAGAAAATAAAGCAGAACCTTAAATGAACAACTATCAGGTCGGTCTTGTGAACACGCAGAGATAGTCCGATCATAGAAGAAAATAAAGAAAATCAAACAAGTTTAAATCTTTTCAAAATGAACACATGTATACACACTGACTTCTCATTTTCTTTTCGCATATCTTTTTCTTGATATCTTAACATACGCATCAAGATGTTGTCCACTAGGTCAAACATCAGATTTAATGTATATCACATTTGAATACTTTTTTATTTGCCGAGCCTACCTAGCACATCGAACAATGATCTTATAGCTTTTTTCACTTACTCTATCCGCGAGTCAGAAACGTTAGCCAATGTAGCATCATTTCCCAATGATCAATTTCTTAATTTTGATCTTTTTAAATTTTTTTTATCTTTTGCATTGCCTTTTTCTCCCCCTAAAATGAAAAACTCTATTTTTGGATTTTTCATTTTAACAAAACAAGACACTATTTTTGGCTTTTGTTAATTTTCTCCCCCTAAACACGTGTACAACTACCACTTGTAGAAATACTAAAATGAAAGAAAATTGATCGACCAATCACTGACACTTTTCAGTTTTAGTTTTGAAAAACAGTTTTCTTAAAAAAAAATTATTTTGAAAGACTTTTTGAAAATGATAAAGCATTGAAACTCTAAATTATGCAAGTTCTTCACTATCAGCAACACACGCATAATATGTCTTCTTGAAGAAACCTAAAGGACACCAGATAAACATTAGTGGTTTTGGGATCGGCCCGAGTCAACAGCCTCGGGTCACCCGAGTCAACAGCCTCGGATCGCCCGATGTCTTCAACATGGTCTTTGATGATCTTGGAAACAACTCGGGGCTTCCAGATGATGGGCGATTGAAAACTTTTCAATGAATCCACAAAGTTATCAGCTTGCGTTTTTGCCTAAGACGGCTTATTTGTTGATGTAAACATGGTCGGTTGTGGTTCATCCAAAATTTGACCTTTTTCATTCACATATTTAACAGTTTTGTTCACATAGGAGTGAGTGCTCGCATTCATCGGACACTGAGCAACGAGATGTCCTGGTTTACGACATGCGTAACACTTCCTGTGAAAGAGATTAAGGGAACTGCTACCCAAATTTGTTTCAAAATTTGTTTGTTATCAGAAAAATTCTTTGGTTTTCTACTTTCCTGCTTAATAAACACATCATGGTAACCAAAAGAATTGAAATTGCTTGAGCGTATGGATCTTCTACTTACTCGTAACGAAATCAATGTATAACGAATAACACACAAAAAGTAAATACAAATAAGCTTTGTATTAACCACAGAGACCAAAGAGTACACAGAGATATGATCTGACTATAAGCTCTAAGACCGTTCTTGAATACAACACATAACATGCTATTGATAGTGCTGAAACACGACTGGCCGAACCTCAGGTTCGGACACCAGATCAGTCATGTCCGAACTCTAGGTTCGCTGGGAGTTCGGACCTCAGCTACTTTGTATGGTATGTCTTGTATTCGATACTTCACATGACGATCAAGCCCAGTGTATCAACAAACTCCCCCTCGGCATGTGCAGTATCATCTCCTTTATCAAAACTTGTATCTTGTATCTTCAATCAAACTCTTCCTCTATCTTGACAATGAGTTCAATCTTGAATACTTGATATTACATCGTGTGTAATCTCTTTATCAATAATCTTTAGAAGACTTGAAGTTGTAATGTCCTCTTCTCACATAGAAACCTGCCAACATAAATAATCTTGGCGCAAAACGTCTCTTCGAGACTCCAAGATATTTTGATTTTGAAAAATAGATTTTGTATGTCGTGTTAATTAATCGAAAACAAATTAGAAAAAAATCTTTTTGGCTTTTAGAAACTTTATATCAAAACACACCTAAAATCTTTTTGGTATTTTCTGATAAGAAAAGTAATGCATTACAGAATCAGACACTATTTTTGTCTTTTGCGAGAAAAATCACGACTTGGGATCATATTGGACATAACATGTTGAACTACATTTCAATTTCGATTATTATAGCACATAAGTGATGCCGATTGTAGATATAATTTGTCCAACTTTAAACTCTGGCACAATCATACTCAAAACATCTGGATATGTTAAGGTATTGATTAGTTTTGCATTGACCAGTGTATCCCACACTATCAAACATACTCAGATATGCTTTTGCTTATCACATTTTGTGAATTCATTTATGATTTTAATCACATAAAGATTGTAACCATAATATAGGCAACTATGTTCCATGCAAAAAGAAATAAGAATGTTAAATCGTCTACCTTAAGGTCGATCTTTCGATACGCAGATAAGGCCTCGGATTTAACAAAATAAGAAAATAAAACAAGTTGAAATTGTATAATCCAACAACAATCAGGTCGGTACTCCCGTACACGCAGAGAAAGTCCGGTGAGTTATACTAAACACCAAAGAAAATAAAGCAGAATGTCAAACGAACAACAATCAGGTCGATCTTTGGATATGCAGAGAAAGTCCGATCGTTTGACAAAATAAAGAAAATCAAACAAGTTTAAATCTTTGCAAAATGAACACATGTATACACAGTGACTTCTCATTTTATTTTCACATATCTTTTTCTTGATATATCTTGAGACGCATCAAGATGTTATCCACTAGGTCAAGCATCAGATTTAGTGTATATCACATTCGTATACTTTCTGATTTGCCGAGCCTACCTTACACATCGATCAAAGGATCTTATGGCTTTTTCATCTATTTTATCCATGAGTCAGACAAAGTCAACCAATGTACCATCATTTTCCAATCATGTCGGATACAATTTCTCATTTTTCAATATTTTTGGATTTTTGCATTTTTCAATGTTTTTGTCTTTCCAAATGTCTCCCCCTAAAAATGACAACTCTATTTATAGATTTTCATTTTTACGATTTAAAAAACAACACACTATTTTTGAATTTGTGTAAAAACAAACTCCCCCTCAGAATGAGACGGATTGAAAAAACAAAGAAAAATTGATCAACCAACACGAAGACTTGCAGTTTTAGCCTTTTGAAAACCAAATGATTTTGAAATTTAGCTTAAGTTAGCACAGATATTCCACAATCAGCAAATAAAAAATTAGTCGCTTTGGGATCGACCCGATTCAACAGCGATGGTGTCTTCCATGTAGTCATTGTTGGCCTTGGAAACAATTTTTGGTTTCCAGGGTTTTAAGAATTTCAACTTTTAAGCAGAACCTGAATCAGATTCAACCGACATACTCAGTGTAGACCAAGACGATTTACGAGTTGATTTAATATGTGGGGACCATGGTTCATCAAAAATTTGACCTTTGTTATCCACATATTTTGCAGTTTTGTGGATATATGCAGCCGTCGGACAATCAGTAGCAAGATGTCATGGTTGACGACATACATAACAAAGTCGTTCTCTAAAATTGTTTGAAAATTGTCTTGATTTTTTAAAACCAGATGAATGAGCAAAATCAAAGTTATCAAAGAAACCATCAAAAGAATCATACCTAGGAGATGGACTCCTTGAAGATGACGATCTTCCAGAATAATATAAAAATTCCTTCTGATGTGATAATTTCTTTGCCACTTTAGCTTTAACAACTTTCTCAGCCTTCACTGGTTTCTTAGCTTGAATCGACTCTTCCTTCACTTGATAACCCAACCCTTTGTGTTTGAGTCCTTGATTCTTTGAAGAATTTGAAGAAGAACCCGAAGCTTCTCTTGTCTTAGCGTCGCTAGTGTATTTGGGTTTGATATCCTTCAGCTTGTTTTGCTTAATCAAATCTTTGTCTTCTTCAGTTGCAGATGAAGAACTCGAAACAACCTTATTAAAAACGGTTTCATGTTCCAACAAACCAGACTTTGAAACAAATTTTGGAGCGTCACCCAAAAGCTTTTCTTTCTTCTTAGACTTAGACTTGTGCTTCTTGGGTGGAATGGCAAATTTGGAGTAATTATGCAATTCATCGTTTGGATCAATCTGAGCAGAAGTAACTTCAATTAAATCCACTGGTTGTGATACCAAGTGAACATCATCTTCTGTAGAATGTTCCGAACGCTTATCCTGCTTGTATAAAAAATTGAGTAATGTCGGTGACAAATTGCAATTCTTCACTTGCCTCTTCAACTCCAAAATTTCCAATTTCAAATCATTAATCTTTTGTTGACTCTCAAACACCTCTTTCTGTGACTTGATGAATTTTGCATTAAGATCATCATATTCATAAGTTTGTAGCTTTCGGATCTCACATTCAGCAAATAATTCTTCAAGAACATTTTCTCTCTTTTGCTTATAGATCTCAACATCCTTAGTCAATACCTCATTCTTGTCACGATAAAGTGTATTCTCATCTTGAAGCATAGAAATCGTTTTTTAAAGCTTCTCAATAGTAACAACAGTTTTAGCAATAAGCGCAGTAGCTTCTTCATACTTTTGCTGAACTGGATAACTTTTCTCAAACAAATTCTCAAAATCTTGAGCTGCATCTAAAGCGTCAGCTTTGGCTTTCTCACACTCTTCAGCCAATTTAGCTTTTGAAAATCTTTTGAAAATCTTCTAACTCTTTTTTTAGTACAACAATTTCTTCAGTTGATGTTTTAGAACTTTGCTCAAACCATTCAATCTTCTTGTGTAATTTTATACATGTAAAACATTGAGATTCTTCAACCTTTGAACTATTAGCAATCTTTGGTAAACTTTCTTGTACCAAAGATTCACTTGAATAAGAATCAGAATCAGTTAACAAGCTATTATCATCATCATGACGAGCAGTCAGTGCAATGTTAAATGGAGCAATGTTCCTTTTAGCTTCAGAATCTGCATTCCAAGTAAATTCATCTGGATGCCAATATACTTCATTTAATTCCTCATCAAAAGAAACAGCTTTTTCGTCACTCTTAGAAGTTTCATTTGGTGAATGAAAAACCATATGAGCATGTTGAACAGACTTCAGCTTATTCTCAATTGAACTTGGACATTCTCGTGCAAAATGACCATAAACAGAACACTTATAACATTTCACCTTTGATTTGTCCAAACCAATCTTACCCTCCTGATTCAATCTCTTCTTACCAGTTCTATTGAAAAATTTCTTTGTTCTTCGAACCAACATAGCATACTGCCAATTCAGATCCATTTCCTCCAAATGATCATAATCAATTTGATCGTAATCTTCATTTGCCAATCCAGCATTACTCACAGCACCAGTGATAACACCAAAATATGAAGAAACTAATGCAGACATCAATGCATTATAATCATCGATAGTTTGAACAGACAATGCACTTTGAGTCAAAGAACTAGGCATTGAAACAATACAACCAGCAGAAGAATAACTTGGAGTTTCAGATTTACCTGCCAGAAAAGCTGTAGGAGGTGTAGAATTAAGAATAGTAGACTTCCTAGCATTCATGGTTGAATCATTATTACCATAATACACGGCAGGATTTTGAACTTGCTCAGGAAGCGACTTGTTCACCATTAACTCCATATCCCTTGCTTGAATTCTTTGAATCAGATCATTAAATGTCAATTTTGAATAATCTTTATCATGAGAAACCATCATCACATAATTCTCCCAGTTCTCTAGTAGAGCTTCCATAATCTTGTCTTTTTATCAGCTTCATCTTTTGTAAGATTCACCAATTTCATTTCACTCATTAAATGAGCAAACCTTGCAATCAGATTTGAAATCGATTCATTTTGATAATGTTTGAAACTATCAAATTCCTTCTTCAGCACCTTTTGTCGACTTTTCTTGTATTGATCATTACCTTCACATCTCTTTTCTAGAGCATCCCACAAGCTCTTTGATGTGTAGTTACTTAAGAATTGATGTAATAATTCTGTAGGCAATGCCATTGTTAAAGTACCATAGGCTTTCTTCTCAGCTTGATATGCTTTCTTTTGTTCACCGGAAAGCTTTCTTTGAAGAATTGGTTCTCCGTCTTCACCCTTAGGATACACATATTGCTCAGAATATGACAACCACATATCAATATCATTTGCAGAAACGAATGCTTCAAACCATGTAACCCAACTATGATAATCTTCCAATTTGAGCAATTTAGGAACTTTCTGACTTGTTCCGATTTCATTATCATAGCTCATCATCGTTTGCATCGTAGTTTGAACCGAATTCTGAATAGCCGCGAACGCTTGAAAATCAGACATTTTGAAAAATTTGGTTACTGTTCACTCCGAACGTCCGCCGAACTTTCTCCAAGCTTCCTCCGAACCTAAGCTTCGTCGAACTCTCGCAGAACCTGACCTTCGAACGAACAAACAAATCCAACACCGAACTATCACCGAATGAAGACCGAACTCTCGCCGAACTTGCTACGATCTCTCACCGAACCAAGAAAGGACCGATCTTCGTCTGAACTTCGAGTTCGGAGCGGTTATGCCGAACTTGTCCGAACCTCAGATGAGACAAACTTCACTTGACACCATTTTCTCAATTTTCAGTGTTTTTTTACTGGAATTTTCGACAGAAATTCAAGCAAACTCAATAGAAACGGATTAGGAATGAAATTTTTACGTGAAGCACACTGAAGAAGATCAAACGAACTCAAAAATGAATGACATTCTCGCGAAAACCTGAATTTTGAGTCAAAACTCCAAGAAACCGTGATTTCCGACTAGTAGAGCAAACCAAATGCTCTGATACCACTTGAAATTGCTTGAGCGTATGGATCTTCTACTTATTCGTAACGAAATCAATGTATAACGAATAACACACAAAAAGTAAATACAAATAAGCTTTGTATTAACCACAGAGACCACAGAGTAGATAGAGATATGATCTGACTATAGTCTCTAAGACCGTTCTTGAATACAACACATAACATGCTATTTATAGTGCTGAAACACGATTGGCTGAACCTCAGGTTCGGACACCAGATCGGTCCTGTCCGAACTCTAGGTTCGCTGGGAGTTCGGACCTCAGCTACCTTGTATGATATGTCTTGTATTCGATACTTCACATGACGATCAAGACCCATGTATCAACAAGAATTTTCAGAACCAAATGAATCAAAGAAACCATCAAATGAATCATACCTTGGAAGTGAACTTTGTGGGGAATAACATGAACCATTTGAAGAACCTCCAGAATAATAATGATCATTCTTTGATTTGAACACATTCTGTTTCTTCTGTTTCTGTTGTTGCTTTTGAAGTGAATCAGATTCAGCAACCTTCTTCTTTTTTCAGTTGTGTTTGCGGATCTGGTTCTTCCTTAATTTCATAACAGAAACCTTTGTGTTTGTAACCCGGAATCGTAGATGACCTAAACTGAAAACCAGAAACACTCTTATCTTTAGTTGTTTTAGTAAATTTAGCTTTGATGTCCTTCAGCTTGTTCTCAACAATCAATGATTTATCTTCTTCTGCTTCAGATGAAATACTAGCATACTTCTCAACCTTAACAAAAATCTTTTCATCTTCAAAAAATGATGATCCAGAATCAAAGTAGCTTGTCTAGCTTCAACTTTCTTCTTGCCAGAGTTTGATTTCTTCTTCTTTGCTTAAACAGGAGTTGCAAACTTTGAGTAATCATACATTTCATCATTTGAACTTACTGGAGCAGATGAGAAATTGGATATGTCAACCGGTGCAGGAACTTTGTGTAAATATGCTTCTTTCACAGTATCCTCACTCTTCTCCTATCTGTATATGTAATTCAGAAATGTAGGAGACAAATTGCAATTCTTCACTTGTTTTTGCAAATCAAGAATCTCAACTTTCAACTCTGAGATCTTCACCTGAGTATCCAACAACTCTTTCTGAGTAGCAATGAATTGATCCGAAAGTTCATTGTATTCATATTTATGTCTTCTTTTCAACTCACACTCTTCCAACAACTCTTCAATAACCTTTTCCCATTTCTTCTTAAAATAAGCAACATCTTTTGTTAAAATTGTGTTCTTGTCTCGAAAAAGAACATTGTCATCTCGAAGTTTTGAAAGATCTTCTTGAAGACTTGTTACTTTCTCAGCAGCTTCAATAGCGATTTGATTAGCTTTTTTGTATTTCTATTAAAACGGATAGCTCTTTTCATATAAAGCGTCAAAATCTGCAGCAACTTCTTTAGCTTCAGCATTAGCCTTTTCACATGGTTCCAACAACTCCTTCTCTTGCATCAAAACCTCGTTGAGTTTTTCTAAATCAGCAGATCATCGTTGTGAACACTCCAAATCAGCTTTCACAACTTTGAGTTCTTCAGTTATTAAACTGATACCTCTCAACAAAGATTCAATTTTTCCGTATGCAACAACACAAGCTTGACACTTAACACACTCTGCCTTTTGCTCTTTTGTAACTGCTTCAGTAACATCTTCCACTACTGTTTCAAATGAACTTGTGTTAGACTCAGAACTAGTCACTTCTTCATCACTATGTACGATTTTGGCAATAAAAGTAGATTCATCATTGGATGCTTGTGCTTTTTTCTCAAAAGTGGAACTCTCAGAAGTGTGAACTGCAGTTAACGTAAGTTGATCAGTACTACCAGTTCGTCCCCAATCATATTCTTTATCAACTTGAGAAACCAAGGCTGTTGGAGTAGAAGTATTAGCTTCCTTTTGGTTTTTACATTCACGAGCAAAATGTCCAAAGTTTGATCACTTGAAACACTTAACCTTTGATTTATCCAAGCCAAGTTTGCCATTTGGATTAATTTCCTTTTTACCAGTTTTGTGAAAGAATCTTCTAGCTCTTTCAGTTAACATAACTATCTACAATACCATATCTAATTCATTTTTATGATCCTCATCTAACTATTTCAAATCATCTTTAAACAACTCAACATCACCAATGTTACCAACTATGAAACCATAAGATGATGCTATTAAAGCAGATATTAATGCAACATGTTCGTCAACTGTCTTAGCAGAAAATACAGTCTGAGGTTAATGATTTGGAATTGTAAAACTGCACCCTGGAGAATAACCATAATTCTCAGCAGTAGTAGGACCTTCACTGAAAATGTTTGACTTTTTAGCATGGATGGTTGAATCATTTTCACCATGATATGCTGTTAGATTCTGTACTTATACAGGCATGGATCTATTCACATTCAATTCAATATCTCTTTCTAGTATCTTCTCAATCAAACTGTTGAATGACAACCCAGAATATTCTTTATCATTAGTAATCATCATCACATAATTTTCCCATCTTTCAGGTAATGCCTCTAGTAACTTCTCTTTCAAGTCAGCTTCTTCCTTTTTGATGCTTACTAAAGTCATTTCACTCAGCAAAGGTGAAAACCTAGTAATGAGTTTGAAATATCTTCATTTGGATAATGCTTGAAATTAACGCATTCCTTCTTTAGAACCTTTCTCTTACTTTTCTTAAACTGATCATTACCCTCACATCGGTTCTATATTGCATCCCACAATTCTTTCGATGTAGTATAAGAATAAAACTAATGTAATAGATCTTTGGGTAATACCATGGTTAATGTTCCGTAAGCTTTTTGTTCAGCTTAATAAGTGTCACACCACCAATTTCCACTAACGGAGTTTTACCGTGTGGGGTGTGATCCAGACCAGGACCCGAGTCATTAGTTACATCAAACATAAGTTAAGGGTTCCAAATGTAAATATATTTCCAAAGTGGAAAATATCCAAAACCAGAGTTTTAAAATCAAGCGGAAGCATATAAGAGTAATGTCGCGCAAAACAAGTGCCCATTAAGTAAACAACCAGTTTAAGTTTAAGTTTGAAAAGGTTAAAGACAAATTCCCAAAATAAAAGGTTTAACTAACATACGTGCCCAAAAATCAGATTCTCCTAGCGTCTTGCAAAGCATGCACAAGAAGCATGTGTCAACTAATGTTGGTGAGTTCACATAACCACATAAGTATATCTAGTATAAGTATGTAGTACGAATACAACAGTCTTTATTCATATGTAGGTATGTATATTACAAGTACAATCCATATCGTAGGTAGCGACCATAAGTTCATGTCACTAAAACGTTCACAACTGAAGCTGACCAATTAGTTGTAGGAATAATCCTTACGTGTTTTGCCTTCCCCGTGTCTACTCGATCACGGTAAGCTAGGCTGACATTGTCCTCAGTCCGACCGCCAGTCGGGTGGTGAATCTTTTGCCCGCTAAATGGGGCTTGTCAGACCCCAGTAGTACTACCCAATATTCCCTCGCTATTTGCTATTAATGGTCCGATAAAGTAAAGACTTGAAAGATAAAGCATTTTACGTGAACATGTGATATATACTAGACTTCTACTTTAATCATACATAATAGTTATCGTGTTATCACCCTAACCCGGGTGTAACGTGTTTGTGTGTGTTATCGTCCAAACCCGGACGTAACGTAAAAGGTTGTGTAACTCACCTTAGGGCGCGCTACTACAATTTAGTAAGACTTCAAGTCTTGAGTGACTACCGAGAACCTATCGATTTTATATACGTGACTGTGTGTCCGCATATGAGTAACATAGGTGACAATTTCAATACGCGATAAAATGCGTTTGTTCGAAAGCAGTCAAAGATGATATTTAATCGACGACACGAAGATTTACAAAAAACAATGTGAGTATGTTATTCCAAATAATAAATGTAGGGATCATCGGGTACATATATATATATATATATATATATATATATATATATATATTCGTAAATATACATAACGAGGCGTAGTCAAAAGTGTGAAAAATAAAACGTCCTAAATATATATTTATATGCCATGTCAAAATTCAAGTGTTTAAAGAAAATCTTTAAAACCTTCGCATGACAATAAATCAAATATATATATATATATATATATATATATATATATATGGTTAGGTTCAAATGAGAACTTTTTCTTCTCAGAACTAAATCTCAACCACAAATTTCAGGGGGGGGGGGGGACCACTACAATTTATGGGAGGGGGGATACATGTAAATAAACTTGTGGCTCAAATTAGTTCGATCTTTTTAGTTCTCAAATCAAATTGGTTCTCAAATGATCCTCTATATATATATATATATATATATATATATATATTTAATACAATTTATATTAATAATAACAGAATCATTGAATTTTTAAATTTATTTAAATCTTAACGTATTCATAATATAACTGTTCAACGAGAACCCTAATGGGGTCTATGGAAACTTCCTGAGTCAAGGTTTTATAGACATGTAATAGTAATTTTTGGTTTTTAGACCAATTGGTGTTTAAATTCACTAAAAAGAAATAAAACAACAAAAATGGGGGTCACGGGACTCAAACCCATGACCTGAAGGTTATAACACGGCACCCTAGCCATAAGGCCAGGAGCTGGATTTGCTAACAGAGAAACTGGGTTAGAGAGAAAAATGATAA
>JBCNJP010000025.1:52336538-52365538 GCA_039602395.1 Deinandra increscens subsp. villosa
CAGCCTTAGAAATTGCAGACAAGATGATAGCTTTGCAGAAAGAGATGCAGAAGCTATCTGATGAGAACAAAAGTCTTAAGATGGAGAATGGTTCAATGAAAAGGAATAGTCTTCAAGATTCCGTTGTTGCTCTTATGACCGATACATCTAAGGTAGTTCCTACTCCAAATCTTTGTAAGAATTGTGATCAGTTTGCTACCGCTAAGAGTAAGCTCTTAGATGATAAAACAAGATTGAGTGATCAATTGTCGGTAGCAAAGGCTGATATGGAAATTTACAAGACACGGTGGGAAGGTACCACTAAGGAGTTAATGGCAGTTCACGGGCAACTTCGTCTTCAAATGCACGAATTTTCTAAACAATCTAAAATGCTCGTGAATGCATAAAAGGAACTTTCTAATAGTCAAAAACCTGATTCTGATCTTAAAATTAAGGTTTTTGAATTAACAAACAAAGTTGACAATTTTCAGATCCCTTTGTTGTTTTCAAACTATCTTTACAAAACTGATTCTGAAAATAAATCTGGAAAGTTAAACAATGTTCCTGCTCCTGTAATTCTAACAAATGGCCCTTCTTTTACTAAAGATGATGGTAACGAAAATTCCACATCTGATCTCAACCGTGTTTTGGATAAATCGATTGAAAAGAAATCTGATCAAAGATCGATATGATCAAAAGTCTGAGAAGATAACATCTGAAAAATATGTTTTAGATTCTACTGTGGATGAAATATTTTATGATGTGTCATACTTTGACAAAGTTGATGATCTCATTTCTGAACCAGAAACTGAGAATGCCAAACCCATTGCTAAACCCATTATGAAAAATGTTTCTAAGCCAGTCACAATGATAAGATTTTAAATCATAAATTTGATTCTATTAGAACTGAGCTTACGAAACTGAGTGGGTATGAACAAAAACAGATTGCAAGGGGCAAGTCTGTGGGTGGCAACAAAGTGAAATATGGGGGAGTTGGATTTGAATATGAGCCAGTAAAATCAAAATCTAAAACTTTTGAAAAAGGTTCTTCTTCAAAAATGCCAAATCAAAAAAAGATAAAATCTGGAAATCCAACTTCTGAATCCCATTTTGACCCATCTGCAAAATGGACGACTTATCATTTGAAAGGGTCTGATGTCATGTACAACGATAAGGACTTTACTTTGAAAATGGTCAATCCTGAATTGATCGACAAAGTTTTCACGGGAGGTTTTAGTCCAAAATTTGACCAAAACGTGAAAAGTGTGCCTATTCGGAAAACCAAATGGTAAAATCATAACATATGATTCAGATCATTCGGATCATTATTCTGATGCTGGTGGGTTGGTTAATCAAAGCAAGAAATTTGTTAAAAACTCACCAAGACCCAATGTGTCTCAATCATTTAAGGCACATCGTCAAAATTTTCATGATAACTCAAATTTTAAAAGATCAAATTTATTTTTCAAAAGATCTCCTTATCGTGATGAGGGATTCTATGACAATTTTGATATTAGACCATACCCTCAGGGTTATGGAAGGGGTCCAAATTGGCATGGTGGTCCAAGGAGACAAGGTGGACCTTGGGGGGGGGGGGATGGGTGGGGGTTATCAGAATAATAGATATTTTCATGATGAAGGTTTCTCTGAATATGAACAAGGGTATGATTCAAGTTTTGGTAATGATTTCAATGGTAACAAACTGTTTCAACATTAAAAGAAAGAAAGTCACCAAGCCTAAGAAATCAAAACCAGTGAAAGAAACTATGGTAAATGATGACACGGTCGAAGAAGTTATTGATAAGCGAAAATGCTTTAAATGCAAGAACCGTGGTTATACTTACCTAAATTGTCCACTGAAAAAGGACAAAACAGACAAATCTGATGATGTCTCTGATGGTTATAATACCGAGACACCTGTTTCTGGTACATCACAGAACAAAGTCAGATTTGTGGATTCCAAGGGTCGAGTTCACTTTCATGATCAAACATCTGAATTTCATAAACACCAAGCTGATAAGAAATTAGATGGCGGATTTGAAAATGTAAAATCAATTTTGAAGAACTCAGATTCTGGATCCACAGGTTCTATGAATGACAAGTGGAAACCTAAGGGTTCATCCACTGGTGGAACCGATTTTGTTGAAGATGATGGTCGACCCAAAGCATCAAGCTTAGGTTCGTCCCGAAACTAATATTTTGTTTTAATTTATGCAGGGATCTTCGCGACAATCCATGAATAACTTTTGGGTTTTTGATAGCGGAGCATCTCGACATGTGACTGGTGATATCTCACTTCTCCATGATGTAAAAGATTTTGATGGAGGCAAAGTCACCTTTGCGAGGGATAAAGGCGGTCAAGTAACCGGAATTGGTAAATTGAGCACTGGTGCGATCACTTTTGATAGAGTGGAATACGTGAAAGAATTAGAATACAACCTTCTGAGCGTCTCCCAATTTTGTGATAAGCGGTACACCACAGCTTTCACAGGGAGTGAATGTCTGATTTTGAAACAAGGATACAAAATTCCAGATGATTGTATAGTAATGAGAGCATCAAGATGTTCAAATTTGTATGTTCTTGATACGAACTCAGCAAAGGCTAACGTGGTAGGTCAATGTTTCTTATCAAAAGCATCAGAGAGAGATTTTGTTTTATGGCATCGACGTATGGCTCACATCCACTACAAAAAGATTAATGAATTAGTGAGGAAGAATCTTGTAGAAGGGGTTCCGAATCAGCAGTTCACTTTCAACAATGTTTGCATCAGTTGCAAAAAGGGAAAACAGAAAAGGAAATCTCATCCTCTCAAGAAATACCATTCAATAGATGTCCCGCTATAATTTCTACTCATGGATTTATTTGGTCCTGTGAATCGCAAAAGCATTTCTAGGCATTGGTATTGTTTGGTGGTCACTGATGAATATCCAAGATTTTCTTGGGTGGATTTTCTGGTAGCTAAGAGTGAAACACCACGAATTCTCATCAACTTGATCAATTCTTTGGAAAATTACTACAAGTTTAAGGTGAGACGAATTCGCAGCGATAACGGCACGGAGTTTAAGAATACAACAATGCAAACTTTTTGTTTAGAGAAGCATATTGTGCATGAGTTTAGTACTCCGTACACACCATAACAAAATGGTGTTGCTAAACGGAATAATCGCACAATAATTGAAACGGCTAGGACGATGTTGGCTGATGCTCAGCTTCCTATGAATTTTTGGACTGAAGCTGTCAACACAACATGTTACGTGCTAAATCGTGTCCTTTCAGTGAAAAGACTTGGCAAGACATGTTATGAATTTCTAAAGAATCACAAGCCGAATCTTCATTATCTGGAACCTTTTGGGTGTCTCTGCATAGTATTGAAGTCTGCTGGCAAATTTGAAGAAACAGTCTTTGAAGGCTTGTTTTTCGGGTATTCAAATCAGAAGAAAAGGGTTTTCAATAAACAGACGGGTGCAGTGGAGGAGTATTTACATGTCGATTTTCAATCTTATACATTACCACCCAAAGGAGTTGGACCAGATTGGATGTTTGACTACAAAGGTCTTTTTGAATCATATGAGTCAACACCAGAACAAACCGATGATCACCTATGTCCTGTCTATATTGAACTTCAAGGTGATGTTCCGGTTATGAAGATTGTGTCTCCGTCTGCTGTTCCAGAAATATCAATCATTGATGATGTTTTGACTGAAACCACTGCTGATACCATGTTAGATGCTGATATTCTGTCTTCTGATGATGATCATGAATTTCATGAAGCTACTTCAGATCCGGTTGATAATTCTGTCACGCAAGTTGTTTAATTTATAAACACTTTTGGTAAATCCGAGATTGAAGTTGTTCAAGCTATCTCACAACCAGGAAGTAGTTCTAATAACAACGATGTGGCTGAGAATGATCATGTTTCGAATCTGGATGAGAGTGTTATTGTTCCTACTCATCAGACGCTCCAGATAAACACCTATTATCCACAACATAATATTTTAGGTGATTTAAATGAAGGAGTGAGAACGAGACATCAAATCGAGAACAGTGCTTTACTTACGATCAGGGAATCAGGTATTCAAGATGAGGCTTTTCATTCATGCTTTCTGTCCCAGATCGAGCCGACCGATGTTGATAAAGCATTAGGAATGGTTCGTGGGTGGAGGCAATGCAAGAAGAGTTGTTACAATTTAAAAAGCTTGGAGTGTGGCACTTGGTCGATTTACCAGCCGGAAGTAAAGAACCGTGTGGAACCCAATGGGTCTATAAATGCAAGCGAGACGATCAGGGAGTGATAGTCCGTAACAAGGCCCGTTTGGTTTTACAAGGGTTTTCTCAGGAAGAAGGAATTGATTTTAACGAAGGGTACGCACCGGTTGCCACAATTGAAGCAATACGTATTTTCTTGGCATATGCGGCACATCGTGGATTCAAAGTCTTCCAGATGGATGTCAAGAGTGCATTTTTGTACGACAAAGTAAAAGAAGAAGTTTATGTTAAACAACCACCGGGCTTCTACGATCCTGATTATCCGGAGAAGGTATATAAGCTGGACAAGGCACTTTATGGTCTCCATCAGGCTCCTCGAGCTTGGTATGAGACTTTGTCCACTTTTCTACTAGAAAATGGATTTATGTGCGGGTTGGTTGATTGTACTTTGTTTTGTCGAAAGACGGGGGAGGATCTGTTGTTGGTGCAAATTTATGTCGATGATATTATTTTTGGCAGCTCAAACGAACAGCTTTCGAAAGATTTCGAGACGTTGATGCAAACCAAGTTTGAAATGAGTTCTATGGGACAAATGTCGTTCTTTTTGGGCTTACAAGTTCAACAATCTGCTAAAGGGATCTTCATACATCAAACAAAGTATGTGAAGGATGTCTTGAGCCGATTCAAAATTGAAGACGTTCGTGTTCCGGGAACTCCAATTCAGCTGTCGCATGACCTTTGTCCTGATGAAGATGATGAAGCAATTGAAGCCACTTTGTGTAGGGCTATGATAGGTTCATTGATGTACTTAACAGCGAGTCCTCCTGACATAATGTTTGCAGTGTGTTTGTGTGCCAGGTACCAAGCAGCTCTGAAGTTATCACACTTGAATGCGGTTCGAAGAATTCTACCTTATCTGAAGGGTAACACAGATCTTGGGATCTGGTATCCTCATGATGATAAGTTAAACTAATCTGCCTACTCGGATTCAGACTACGGCGGTTGTAAGATTAACTTCAAGTCAACCACGACCGGATGTTAATTTCTAGGCGATAGGTTGGTGTCTTGGCAATGTAAGAAGCAGACATCCGTTGCTACGTCCACTGCAGAGGCTGAATATATTGCGGCTGCTAGTTGCTGCTCACAGGTTTTATGGATTCAACAGCAATTGCGGGATTACAGTTTGCAGTTTCTTACTAGCCTATACATATAGATAATTCAGCTGCCATTTGTATTACTAAGAACCTCGTTCATCACTCTAAAAGAAAACTCATCGACATCCGCTATCACTTTATACGTGATTGCTATGAGTAACACTTGATTGATCTGCAAAAGATCCACACTGATTTTCAAAAAGCGAACCTTTTTACTAAGGCTTTTGACAAAACCCGCTTTTGATATCTTTTGCGGGATAAACGGCATACAAAAATTTCCAGCTTAGTAGCTGTCGGTTGATCAATTTTTGCTTTTGGTTTATTTCTTAGTTGTGTTTCCTTTCTTATTACAAAATCCAAAATAGAGTTTTGTATTTTAGGGGGAGATATATCAGAAAATATAAAAAAAATTAAAAAATGGAAAAAGCATAAAAAAAATTGAAAAATGAAAAATGCATAAAAAATTTGAAATATCAAAAATTGAGAAATTGATCCGACCAAGCGAGAATTTCTATTACATCAGCGTGTGTTATCAACCATGGATAAAATAAAATAAAGGCTCTAGGTACTTGTTTGGTTAGTTGAATGCGTGAAGGCAAATCTGATATATGCTAGTATGATTCTGCTTGATTATTGTGAGGCACATCATGATGGATGTTGTGTAATTTTGGCAAATAAAAAAATGAAAATAGCAAAAACAGAATAAGAGATGTTCTGGTGTAAGCATGCTTTCATTTTGCAAAAATTTCAACTTGTTTGATTTTCTTTATTTTGTCAAACGATCGGCCTTTCTTTGCGTATCGAAAGATCGACCTGATTGGTGTTCGTTTGACGTTCTGCTTTATTTTCTTTGGTGTTTCGTACAATCCATTGGACTTTCTCTACGTGTACGGGAGTACCGACCTGATTGTTGTTGGATTATACAATTTCTGCTTTATTTTCTATTTCTTATTTTCCTAAACAATCGGACTCTCTGCGTGCCTACTAGCCGACCTGATTCTTGTTTGTTTAGGGTTCTGCTCTATTTTTGCATGAAACACCATGGATGATAAATCTCTGTTGAAATTTAAATTCTGTGAAAAATTCAAAAATAGAATAAGCCAGATTACCAGTATTTCGGATTGTGTGGGCTATCATAGTTTCAATGCATGTTAAATCATACCTTAACATATCAGAAAGCTATAAAAATTGATCTGCCTGAGCTTAAATAAATTTAAAAGTTGTATTTGCTGCCAACTTGACTTACATGATGATTAAAATTGAAATTGAAATGTGTCTGATGCACATTGGCTGACATGATCTTGTGTCTGGATCTTTCTCGCAAAAATTGAAGTTATTTTAGTTTTCTGTTCTGTTATTTCATTTCTGTTTGGTTATTTGTATTGAATATCTGAAAATCTCAAAAAGATTTTAGGTGTGTTTTAGCATAATCTTGTAAAAATCCAAAAAGATTTTCGGTGTGTTTGACAATTTTATAAAAAACAAAAAGATTTTGTTTCTATTTTATTTTCGATCAACCAATAGTGGACAAAGTTTGTTGAATTCAGGAAGTTCATCATCGAATTGAACAAAGTTTATTGAAAATTGACAAAATTTAAAACTTTTGGGGTTCAATTTGAAAAAAAATCATCAAATTTCAAGGGTCAAATTGTAAATTTGGAAAACTGTCCAAACTCTAAGTTCAGACAGAGTTCGGACCACTTTCGGATTGGCCGAAGGTGGAGTTCGGACAAGGGTTCGGAGAAATTCTCAAACCGAACAAGGAGTTTAGATGGAGTTCGGAGGAATTTTTAAACCGAACGTGGGGTTCGGACAGAGTTCGGACGTCCGAACGCCTCAGGCTATAAATAGCCAAACCTGAGGTTCGGAGGTCACTATTTCTTGATATTCCGAACTGCTACCAAACTCTTGCCAAATTTTCCAAAAAAATTTAGACAGCATATTTGACATTTCTGAGACCGGATTTAGGTAGGTATCGTGATTCTGAGTACACTAGTACTTTTGATTGTTGTTTTTGGTCACAACTTGTGGGTTTTCTGTTCGAAAAACTATTCCGAGGGTTTTCGGTCCATAGATTTAAAAATTAACTATGCAAAACATGATTTCAGAAGTTAAAAAGAGTGTCTATGGTTTCGTTGTCAAAAACCGCTCAAGGGATTCAAGTTTTAAGACTTCTTTTGGTCTGATTCGAATTTTAGAGATTCAATTTTTTCGGTGTTCATCACGTTCCGAACCTGGAGTTCGGACAAGGTTCGTCCGAAGTTCGGACTGTTGACCAAAAGGGTTCGGACATTGACCATAGGGTTCAGACATTGACCGAAGGTCAATGTTGACCATAGGGTTCGGACCAGGTTCGGACATTCAACAGAGTTTGTCCCAAGTTCGGACAAGGTTCGGACCAGGTTCGCATAACCTAGATTTTTTATTAAAAAGTTGATTGTTTATGCGAACGACAACGAACTGATGAAATTGGTGAATATATTTGTTCATAACATGGAATTTAACGAACTTTTCATTTTATGTGTTTTCAGATATGGCCGACGATTTGAAAGTTGGTGACAAACATAATGTATGTGCTTATCTTGGCGTTGCACGATCAAAGCTCGCTAAATTTGGAGGATCTGGAATATTTGACTTCCTACGTCGATCGAGGATTCATTATGCAATCACACAATCATGTGATGTGTATCGTGATATTTTGCTGGAGTTCTGGAGTACTGCCAGAACAATCACAGATGATCCTATCAGAACTTCTGCAACAGTTCAGAATCGAACTGTAGAGTTCACTGAAGCTGATATCAGAAGAGTCTTGAAGCTGACTGCTGACACAACAACAACACCATTAGAATTTCTACAAGCTGATAATGTGGCACTATTGAAGCATATTTGGTATACGGATGATCCAAGTAAGGAGTGGATTTACAAATCATCGCTTAGTGTTCCATACAAATATCTGGTGCATACGTTGCTGCTGTGTCTGGGGCATCGACTTTCAGGGCATGATGAAGTCAACTAGATGATGCTTTCATTGCTAAATGTCTTGGTAATGAATCGTCCATACAACGTTGCTGGATTAATCTTTCACTACATGAGAGATAATCTGACTCAAAGGCACAAGAAAGCAACGTTGTATCTAAGATTCCTTCAGCTGATTCTGAATGATATGTATCCAGATTTAGTGGATCGTGACGATCAAAAGATAGAGCTGAAACATATGAATGAAGCTAGTGTGGGTGCTTTGGCGTCTTATCAGAAAAAGACTCCTGCTAAACAACCAAAACTGAAGAGACTGATTGGTCATTTGGCTAATCCCAATTATGTGGCACCAGCTCAGGGTGTAGCTCGTCATCCATCGGGTAATGATTCAGAAGAATTAGATTATAGTTGGATTGAAGAACAAAATCAACTACCACAACAAGCAAGAGTTAAAGACCAAAACGAAGAATACCAATTGTACAAGAACCCGTAAACCAAGAACCGGTTGTATCACAACATCCTGTCTCAGAACCGGTGGTTTTAGCACAAGAATTTCATGCAACTGTCAGTGTGTCTGAAACACCAGCAGTCAACACGTTGATTGATGAAGATGATGAATCTGATGATGAAGATGAACTTGGGAATTTGGGGGCTAACTCTGAAGATGTGTCTGATACAAAAGATCCGTTTGTGCACATCAAGATCAATTCCAAGTATGTAAAGTTGAGAAAAGGTAGCGAAGAACATTTCGCGTATCGTACCAGTTTAAAGAAAAGCAACGATCGTTACAAAGATCGTGTGTATGATGTTGTAGCCTCATCTGAATCAGATGAAGACTACAATCCCACTGCTGATGAAAGTCTTGGTAGGGGAAAACAGCCGGTGACTGCTACTTCTCCAGTAACTCCATCGAAGAAGAGGAAGAAGTCAGTTTCCGCTGGTGGCCGAGGAAAGAAACAAAAAGTTAACAGTTTATTTTGAAGCCTCGTGCCGGTGTAACTTCTTCTGCAAGTCTAGCTATGTCTTTGTCAGAAATGACTACTACCACAACTTCTGTATCTACAGCACCTGATGATGTTTTTCAAGGGGGGGTTAGTCAGTCAGATTTTCTGCAAGACTTGATGAATGCAACACGATCTACAACGATTAGCACAACACCTTCAGCAAGTGCTGGTGCTCAGTATGTGAATCAGCCTATGGGTTCAACACCCACAACTCCTGTGTTCTCAACAGCTACAGCAGCTGCAGCTTTAACACAATCAACACCAGAAGTCAATTTTTAATTTCCATCAAGGTTCTGTGTATTTCTCTCAGGCCAGTATCCTTCTAAGTGCTTTAACCGATCAGCAGTCACAAATTGATAGTTTGAAAGCTAAAACTGAAGAGCAATCAAAGGTGATTACTAAGCTAAGGACGAGTAATGATGAATTGAGAGCTCAAAATGAGTCTCAAGGTCAGATGATTATTACCTTGTAGAGAGATTATCTGCAATTGCAAAGTCGGGAATTAGCTAAAGATCGGGAGATTATACGTTTGAATATGGCTAGTTAGACCCAGAGTGCTCTGCTTCTCGAGATGAATGAGCAAATAAAATCTTGATGAAGAAATTTAAAGCTCAGGGGGAGATTGGGTCTGGTGATGGCTGTCAAGAGGATTATATTCAGTTTTTGAATGATGATCCTGATCAAGATGATCCTCAAGGGAATGTAGGTGGAGGATCAGGCCCGACTGGAACCACTGGTTCAGGTGCTGGGACATCTACATCCCAGGGGGAGACAGATTCAAGAGAAGCCGTGTCGATTACCTTGATTCCGTCGAATCAAGCTGCAGTGAGTTTGAATAAGTTCAAACAAATGTTGCAAACATTAGAAGAAGGTGAACTTGTTGGTGAACATACAGCCGAACAGCTTCAAGCAGCTTTTGGTTTAAATGAGGAGGAGTTGAAGAGTGCTTCTGAAAAGACACCTGAGAAATTTGAATCATCAGAGCCAGAGTTGGAGGAAGATGTGTTTGATGAAGAAGTTGAGGTTGAAGACATTACCGAGGAAGAGTATCCCGGTATGTACTCAAATTTTAGCAACAACGACCAAGCTGGTGATGATTTTGAATTTTTTCCAAAAGAAAAAGGTGATGAAACTGAAGAGAGGTTAAGGAAGAAAGAAGCTGAAATACCTGAAGACCCAGTTGCCAAGGAGGCAAAGGAACAAAAACAACGTCAGGCGTACAATAATTACTTGAATGAGTTTCATGCCAACTATGTTCCACCTCCTAAACTGATCGAACAGAAAAGGCACGTCAGATTCAAGGGTCAAGCTTCAGGGGTAATTATAAGCTGGATGTACGCTGAGAGTTTGAGGTTTTATGCAATCAAACGTCAAAACGGTATACAATATTTCAAGAGGTCAAGAGATTTTGAGTCTCTACTAGTCTAGGATATTCGGGAACTGACTCGGAAACCATTTTGAAATTATGGCAATGATTGGAGAGGGTTCTTCTTTAAGAAGCAGATTGAGAAAGAATGTGTTGAAGGTTTTCAGTATTTGATACCTCAGAAACCCAAGAGGCGTGAACATCCAACGAAGATTCATGAGAAAATGGGATAGAACCTGATTGTGTTGGTCTTCAAGAAAAAGCCAAAGGTTATGAAGAAGATTCCTCTAATGAAACTGGAATTAGATTTCGTCAAAGACCCGAGGTGGTGGTACTATAATGAGAAGACTGGAGAAGCTGTTATTATGCTGAAAGATGAGAACAGAGTTGTGAGGATCTATGATCCAATGTGGCTGATAAACCTATCCAAGGCTGATATTGATGTGCTATATCATAATCAGATCTTGTTCCATCCTGATTTCATGGATCAAGCGTCGTAATTTCAGAGGGTGATTCGGATATGCTTCGCGCTCAATATATATGCCGGGGAACAATCATCAGCTGACATGGACTGGGATAGAGGCTAATCAAGAATGATGAAGAACGGTCCAACATTTGCCAAGGGGGAGTTTGTTAGTACCTGAATGTGGCAACATGCTGGATTAGACAAAGCTTTTGTGAAGTTTAAGATTTCAACAAAGACCTGAAGGCCGAACCCTGGCCGAACCCAGGCCGAACCCAGGCCGAACCTAGGGTTCGGACCAGCTGTAGGGTTCGAACAATCGTATGTTTATAAATAGGTTGATAGGTTTTGAAATCTGTAACGAGTTTTGCTTATGTGTGTGTTTTGTAGTGTGAAACAACTCTGAGTCTCTTTGTAATTCGTACCAGTTTACTGAATGAGAGATTGAGTTTTATTTACACGAATTGTTCATACTTTAGCTTACACAATGATGTCGAATTGATCACGATCCATCCGCTCTAGCGTTTTCACACGTAAGGATTATTCCTACAACTAATTGGTCAGCTTCGGTTGCGAACGTTTTAGTGACATAAACTTAGGCTCGCTACCTACGATATGGATTGTACTTGTAATATATATACTTACATACGAATAAAGACTGTTGTATTCGTACATCATACTTATACTAGATATACTTGTGTGCTTATGTGAACTCACCAACATTAGTTGAAACATGCTTCTTGTGCATGCTTTGCAGGACGCTAGGAGAATCTGATTTTTGGGCACGTACGTTGGTTAAACCTTTTATTTTGGGAATTTGTCTTTAACCTTTTCAAACTTAGACTTAAACTGGTTGTTTACTTAATGCGCGCTTGTTTTGTGCGACATTATTCTTATATGCTTCCGCTGAATTCTAAAACTCTGGTTTTGGATATTTTCCACTTTGGAAATATATTTATATTTTAAACCCTTAACTTATGTTTGATGTAACTAATGACTCGGGTCCTGGTCTGGATCACACCCCACACGGTAAAACTCCGTTAGTGGAAATTGGGGGTGTGACAGATTGGTATCAGAGCCCTTGGTTGCAGAGAACTAGAATTTTAAAAAATTCTAAGCTGTAAATGTTTTTGAACATTAGTTACAACAATTCCCAAAAAAACATGTTTTTCGCGTGCCAAAAATCGATTACTCACATTAGGTTGTTTTTCCTTTGTTTCTGTCTGGGTTTTGACAGTATGGCACCACATGACAACATGAGGGGAAATGGAAAGATAGTTTCTAACGATCAGTCATCATCCTCCATGAAAACGCTGGAGCGTGTGGATCGGTTTAGTTCGACATCAATAACGTGATAAACAACGAGAACAAGCAATGTAAATAAAACGACTCAATCTCATTAACCAATTGAACGATTACAAGAGATTCAGAGTACAAAATACTAGTTCTCACACACACAAGCTCTCATGAACAACTAGTAAATTACAAGACAAACGACCTATTTATAGACACCTAAAACCTGACCTCCGAACCTCAAGATCGGCCAGAGTTCGGAGCCGCCGAACCTTGGGTTCGGCCAAGGTTCGGCCAGTACAAAAACTAGGTCAAACATTTGTCTTCAACATTCTATTCGATCCAGCCCGTTGCCACATATAATGTACCAACAAACTCCCCCTTGGCAACAGCTGGACCCTTCGTCTTCAGCCTTGAACATCAGCATCAGCCCCATCTCTTTCTCGAATCAAATCATGATTGTTTCCTGCGTAAATGTTGAAGGCAAAGCAAACTCTGATCACCCTCTGAAACTTCAATGCAAGTTCCATGTAATCAGGGTGATACAGAATCGGATTGTAATACAGCTCTTCAATATCAGCCTTGGATAGATTGATCAGCCACATCGGATCATAGATTCGAACAACCCGGTTTTCCTTCTCCAGCACTATCATAGCTTCTCCGGTACTCTCATTATAATACCACCAACGCAGGTCCTTGATAAAATCAAGTTCCATTGGCATGAGAGGAATTTTCTTCATCACTACCGGTTTCTTCTTGAACACCAATACAATCAGCTTCTTACCAGTTCTTTCATGTATTCTGGTGCGAGATCGACGTCTTTTAGGTCTCTGAGGATTCAAGAACTTAAACCCTTCTCTGCATTCTCTCTCTAACATCTTCTTGAAATGAAAGCCTACATCATCATTCTCATAATTACAGAAAGGCTTTCTAGACAGTTCTCGTACATCCCACACTGGTAGACTACTAAAATCTCTCGCACGCTTAAAGTATTGAACACCATTTTGGCGTTTAACCCCATAACACTTCAACCTTGCAGAATACATCCAACTGATTATATCACCTGAGACTTGACCCTTGAACTTAAAATACGGTCTTTGAATAATCGGCTTTGCAGGAGGAACATAGTTGGCATGAAACTCTTTCATATATTCATCCATCACCCAACGTTGTTTCTGTTCTTTAAACTCCTTGACCGTTGGATCTTCAGGTTTCTCTGGTTCTTTCTTTTTCAGTCTCTCCTCTGCTTCAGTAACCTTTTCTTCAGGAAATACTTCAAAATCATCACCAGACTTATTATCGTTGACATTTGAATACATCTCCGGGTATTCTTCTGATGTAATGTCTTCAATTTCAATCTCTTCATCAAAAATCCCTTCAATGTCGTCATCATACTCTGGATCAGATGATTCATATTTCTCTGGTTCAGCTTCAGAAACTTTCCTCATTTCTTCATCATTCAACTCAAACACTGCTTTAAGCTGCTCAGCTGTTAAATCACCAGCAATCTCCCCTTCTTCTAAATTTTCAATAATATGCTGGAATTCTTTCAAACTAGTACCAGCTTGATTAGATGGGATTGACGAAATCGGCATCGCTTCTATTGAATCCTTCTCCCCCTAGGATGTAGATGTCCCAGCACCCGAACTAACATTACCGGTTGGGCCTGATCCTCCACCTACATTCCCTTGATCATCTTGATCGGGATCATCATTCAAGTAATCCATAAACTCTTCTCGACACCCTGATCCATCACCAATCTCCCCCTGAGCTTTAAACTTTTCCATCAAAAATTTTATTTGCTCACTCATCGTCACAAGCATTGAATTCTGAGTTTCACTTGCAAGGCTCAAACGTTGAATTTGTTTATCTTTAGCCAAATTCTCTGCCCTCAATTCTTCATTACTAGCCTGTAGCTTACCAACTGAAGACTTCAGGCTATCAAGCTGTTGTTGCTGATCTTGAAGAGCACTCTGAAGAATACTAGCCTGAGAAAACGACACAGAACCTTGCTCAAAATTGAAGTTGATGTCTGGAGAAGCATTTGTAGTTGTAGCTGTGGAGAACACCGGAGTTGTGGGTGTAGAACCCATAGACTGAGGAACAAACTGCGCACCAGCACTTGCTGAAGGTGCCGTGCTCACAGTTGTCGATCTTGTTGCATTCATCAGATCACGCAAGAAATCAGCCTGCACATCAGACACCGAAGTCTGAACAGTTGTAGTAACGTCTGGCACAGACACAGAAGAAGAAGACATCCCAGAACGAGGTTGTAAAATATATTGCTGAGTCCTTCTCTTCTTGCCTTTACCACCAGCTGATATTGACTTCAATCGTCTTTTGGAACCAGCAACTGATTGCTTTCCTTTACCATGTACAGAATCAGCTGAAGGATCATAATCTTCGTCAGAAGCAGATGAGGCTACTTGATCATACACACGACCCTGGTATCGGTCGTTGCTTTTGTTCTGGCCCAGACGATATGCTAGATGAGCATCACTACATTTCCTCAACTTTACATACTTTGAATTAATCAAAACTCGGACAAACGGATCGTTTGTATCCGATACGTCTTCAGAGTCAGCCCCCATATTCAGAAACACATCATCATCGTCAGATTCATCAGATTCATCAATCAACGTATTCACTGCAGCTGTCTCAGTCACACTTACAGTTTCAGACACAACTGGCTGAGACACAGCTGGTTGAGAGACAGCAGGTTGAGATACTGCTGGTTCAGAGCCAATCGGGGCTTGAACATCCGGCTCTTGAGCAACCGGAGTTCGTCTCTTTGGTCTTTTCACACGTCCTTGTTGTGGATTCTGATTTCTGTCCACAATCCAACTGTAATCCAACTCATCTGAATCACTGTCTTGGCTATGGCGTGGTGCACCAGCTGCTGGTGCAACATAATCAGGATTCGCTAAATGACCAATCAGGCGTTTAAATTTGGGCTTCAACTCAGGTGCCATCTTCTGATAAGATGCTAAAGCACCAACACTAGCTTCTGTCATGTGTTTCAACACCATCTTCTGATTCTCATTCTTCACCAAGTTTGGATACAAGTCATTCAAGATCATCTGAATGAATCTTGGATAAATAGCCGCTTTCTTCTGTCTCTGAGTAAGATTGTCTCTCATGTAATGGAAAATCATCCCAGAAATGTTGTAAGGACGATTCATTACTAAGGCATTCAGCAGAGAAATTGTGATCTGAGGAACTTCATCAAACCCTGAAATCCTGTGTCCCAGACACACTAGCAGCACATGCACCAAATACTTGTAGGGTACGCTCAATGATGACTTGTAGACCCACTCTTTACTTGGATCATCAGAATACCAGATACGCTTCAGAAATGCAACATTATCTTCATGCGGAAATGCTAACGGTGCATTCAATGTATCAGATTCCAAGTGTAACACCCTTCTGATATCTGCTTCAGTGAATTCTACTGTCTGATTTTGAACTGTTGCAGAAATTCTGATCGGACCGTCAGTTATCGTTCGGGCATTGCTCCAGAATTCCAAGATTATATCCCGATATACATCACATGTTGTTGTTATAGCATAATGAATCCTGGAACGTCTCAGGAAATCAAATACGCCATTTCCACCAAATTGTTCAAGCTTTGATTCTATGGATGATTCTATGGATGAGACGGAAGTTTTGTCATATATTGTGTTGAATGATTACATAAACCGAAGGAGTATACAAACGATTAAGCTCCGGGGGAGGTCGGACAGAACCTCCCCTCTCAACACATTGATCTGAGAAGACACTGGACAAAAACTTACAAAGAAATACAAAGACTTCACTATTTATACTATTTCATTCTGGGCCGAACCTGGGACCTCCGAACCTGGAGTTCGGCCAAGGTTCGGAGCCTCCGAACCTTGAGTTCGGCCGAGGCTCGGACCCCAGACTTTGTCCACTCTCAAATCAGTCTGTTCGTCAATTCGAACAGTAACGGCCACACAAGGTTCATACACTAACAAATTCCCCCTTGGACGTTACTGTCGAATCCAGACATTGATCTTCTAGCAATCTTCAGTCAGCTTGCTGCAGACGCCTCTATCTTTAGCAAACTCCCCTTGACCGAATCATCAGGTATGCAGGAAACAATTCGAATCTTGTACAATATCCACAACCAATAAAATTCCCCCTAGCTTCAAGCACAACCATCCAATTGGAACCGACATGTATGATAATGGTTCACTTCATAAGTTGTATCCGGAAATTGTAAAGACACACGAACATCACTGCATCTTGATAATAATCTTCAATCTTCACCGAATTGTAACACATTCTGATCTTTATGAAAACAGACACGATCAGCATCTTCAATCACGGAAATTCCCCCTCAGCATCATATCCATCCCAATATATTACTCCGGTAAACGTATATCTCGTTGCAGACTGGAATCTGACCAAGTCTTTCGACAACTCAAGAAAGTATCGGGCATATGACAGAAAGTTCCAAACCATAATTGAAAACTTTGACATATCGGTTCGCACGAACATCAGAATATACCACATTTCCATGAAGATCAAAAACCACCATCATCCCTGAACTGATTGCTTTTGAATATTCACTTTTTCAATTATGAAACTTTGAAAGTTTTTAGGGTCCCCAAATTCCCCCTAAACAAGTGACATATTCAAATCTTCAATTTCTTATGATTCCAACCCCGCAGGAACAAAACCTGTCTTTTTAGTGGAATGATAAACTCAAGTGGCCCGCAACGGAATCTTTAATCTCATTTAATCTTTAGTTTGTGTAGAATGATAATCTCCGACAAACGTTCCCAAGTAATCATAACCATGTCTCCGAATCTCTGTCCATCATCAGAAACATGTATTCTTGAATCTCTGTCCATCATCAAGAACAATGACTACCCACAAACTCATTTCTTGAAATTCGATCACTAACTCATAACCAGTATCGGAATCTGGATTTTCTTCAAACATAACACCCCACAGCTACCAAATCAAGGGTAAACTCGATAACTGATCCGCTTCTGTAAAATTCCCACCTAACGGGGGTTCGGGGGCAGCGCCCCTGAGAAGCGGGGTCCAATCTACCTCCGAACCCGATCCTCCGAACCCTCTCCGAAACTGACCTTCGGACCTAGTCCGAACCTGACCTTCGGAGCCATCTCCGAACCTGACCATCGGACCCTCCGAACCTGGAGTTCGGAGCGGTTATGCCGAGCGTACTCCGAACCTGGAGTTCGGAGCAGTTACACCGAACGTGGAGTTCGGCCGAACGCGGAAAAACGCACTAGATTCAGAATTTGATCGAATTTGAACATCCAGATGCTTCTGTTAGGTAAAAACATGACTCAGGAAGACTCGATTGATTAAAAACCAAACAGAAACACTTCCAATCACCCCTAACCGAAGGTTTAACGTCTCGAAATGAAGAAAAACGATAGATTTCGACCATAGAAAGAGCCAACAGCTCTGATACCACTTGAAAACGCTGGAGCGTGTGGATCGGTTTAGTTCGACATCAATAACGTGATAAACAACGAGAACAAGCAATGTAAATAAAACGACTCAATCTCATTAACCAATTGAACGATTATAAGAGATTCAGAGTACAAAATACTAGTTCTCACACACACAAGCTCTCATGAACAACTAGTAAATTACAAGACAAACGACCTATTTATAGACACCTAAAACCTGACCTCCGAACCTCAAGATCGGCCAGAGTTCGGAGCCGCCGAACCTTGGGTTCGGCCAAGGTTCGGCCAGTACAAAAACTAGGTCAAACATTTGTCTTCAACATTCTATTCGATCCAGCCCGTTGCCACATATAATGTACCAACACTCCAACCAACAAAGCCGCGATCCTGAGTACACGACAATGGACTTCCTTCGGGATCAGCACATACGCCCTGATAGGTGCGCACCAGATGATTATAGCTGGCTGAGTGCGACAACATATCGGTTGCTTGATATGTTTCATATGCCGAACATGGTTGACTTACCCTTTGATTTGAAGCGGGTCATTGCGAGATTAATAGCAGCCTATGACAACACTCTTGGAGAAACCAGACAAAATTCCATTACCAATCGCACACTCGATAGAGAAATCGAGCGATTGCGGGCTGATAAGAGAGAGCGGGATACCTACCACTACAACTTCTCCTATGGGGTAATGCGACCCAATCCAGCAGATTTGGAGCATGTACTGCATCAAGCCCAACATCAGATTGTGGAGCTCCAACATTCCAACGCAACACTTCAACACTCCAACGCGGCACTTGCGGCACAGTTCGCCGCCCTCCAAGCTTAAATGGAAGCCGTACAGGTTCAAGGTGCTCCTGCTCAGGTAGAAGAGTAGGAACCCTTCGAGGAAGAACCTTTTGAGGAGGAGCCTCAAGAGGGCATGGAGGAAGAACCAGATGTTATTGATCCTTGATCTAATCTGTCTTCTTTATCTTTTATTTTGTTGCTTCGTATAACTTTGACTGGGTGTTCATTTTATTTTGAATGTTTCAAATACTGAGATGCATTATGGTTGGATTTTAAATTTTGTAATGGATATTACATCTTAATTTTTCCACTGTTTTCCTAAAAATTATGTCGTGTGATGGATGGATGCATGAATAATTGTTTAGTGCTTAATGAAATTAATATTGGATATATTAATTATTGGATTGTATGCGTGCTAACGTATATAATGAAATTAATATTGGGTATTAATCATTGAAATGTTTGTATGACAAACAGAATCATGGCTGAACACCTCACAGCAGCTCAGATCTAGGCTTTGATAAATGGAAACGTTGTGGTAGCACTCGCTGTGGCTCAAGTACAAGGAAACAACAACGGTGGTAAGTGATACAAGCGAAAAGTTGACTACATTATTTTTCTCACTCTCAAAAATTTTTCTCTAAAATAACTTTATGAAATAAATCCAGGCCCAGCTTAGTGCACCTTTAAAACTTACATGGATTGTAAGTCGCTCACATTCAAGGGTGATGAAGGAGCCGTGGGTCTGTTGCGGTGGCTTGAGAAATAAGAAAAGGTATTCTCAATGTGCAACTTCTCGGTTGCGAATCGGGTCAATTTCGCAACCGCTACACTCGAGGGAGCTGCCATCACATGGTGGAATGCGCAAATCCAAATGCTAGGGCTGGATGCAGCAAATGCTATGACTTGCAGGAATTCAAGGATGCCATCATGGAGGAAATTGTCCTCGCTTCTAGGTCAAAGGGTTGGAAATCAAGTTCCAAAACTCGAAAATGATAGGTTCTGAGGTTGAAGTGTACACCGCTCGCTACCACGAGTACGCGGTGCTATTACGATGGTTGATGCTGATTTCAAAAGGATAGAAAGGTATGTGGATGGGTTAGCTCCACAAATCAAGGGGATGGTTACTGCCTCAAGCCCTGCAAATGCACAGAATGCTATCAGGTTGGCCCATATGCTGACTGACCAGGCCATAGAGCAGGGAACTTTGCCACTCAGGAAGGTCCCCAAGACTGCCCAAGACAGGAAAAGAAAGAGGGAAGACGACTCTGGTAACAACAACAACGGTAGTGGAAACAACAATGGGAGGTCCTCCAACTCTCACAATCAAAACAAGAGGTACAATAACTCCAGGGTGATCATAACAACAATAACACCAAAAATGGGGGCGGTAACCAGAACTGCCAAGGTGGTGGTAATCAAAATCACAATGGGTACAAGGGATGAACACCTTTCTAGAATCGGTGCAACCAACACCACAATGGCGCATGCAAGAAACTCACCTGTGAGCGTTGTGGTAAAGGGGGCCACAAGGCTACCAACTGTTGGGGTGAACTACAAAATCGTCCATATCAGAATCAGAATCAAAACCAGAAGCAGAATAATGAAGGCCCTATGGGGTGTTATGAGTGTGGAAAGCCAAGGCACTTAAAGAGGGACTGCTCGCAGCTTCGAAAGAATAACAACAATGCTGGAAACAACAAAAACCACCGTAACAACAATAACAACGGCAGTGACGGTGGTAGAAACGATGGTGATGGAGCCAGAATGCGAGCTTTCGTTATGGGTTCAGGTGAAGCAAGAAACGACGCCAACGTAATACCGATAAGTTTCTTCTAAACAACTACTTCGCAAATGTCTTATTTAATACGGGTGCTGAGAAAATTTTTATCTCAATTAATTTGTATAAGTTGATTAAGGCCACCCAAATTCAACTAAAAGCTAGGTATACGGTTGAATTAGCAAATGGTAAGCTTCTTGACACCACTAACTTAGTTGAAGATTGCGTATTAGAACTATCTGGTCATAAACTAAGTATAGACCTCATGCCTTTTACCATCGGTAGTTTTGACGTGATAGTGGGCATGGACTGGCTATCCAAACATCAGGCGGAAATTGTCTATCAAGAAACAGTCATACGAATACCCATAGAAGGAGGAGAAGTACTCTCGATTCAGGGTGAAAGGGGAGGTGCTGTCTCCGGAATCATATCATACGTCAAAGCGTAGAAGTGTCTTCGGAAAGGACACGTAGCAATCCTGGCCAAAGTTACAGGCCAAAACAGGGTGGAGAGAAAAATCGAAGACTCCCCGATCGTACGCGAATACCCGGAGGTATTTCCTGAGGAATTACCTGGCCTTCCTCCGCTTAGGCAAGTAGAATTTGGGATTGACCTCGCTCCGGGAGCAGCTCTGATCGCACGTGCACCATATCGCCTAGCGGTGAATGTATTGAATGAGCTATCCACACAACTACAGGAACTGCTAGATAAAGGTTTCATCAGACCAAGCTCGTCACCATGGGGAGCACCGAAATTGTTCGTCAAAAAGAAGGATTGCACGTTTAGGATGTGCATTGATTACCGCTAATTCATCAAAGTCACTATTACAAATCGATACCCTCTTCCACGAATAGATGATCTTTTTGACCAGCTTCAGGGATCAAGTTACTATTCCAAGATTGATCTAAGGTCTGGTTACCATCAACTTCGAGTCCGCGATGAGGATATAGAAAAGACAGCCTTCAGAACACGCTATGGTTATTATGAATTCTTGGTCATGCCTTTCGGGCTAACGAACGCACCAGCCGTATTCATGAATCTCATGAACCGGGTTTGCAAGCCCTACCTGGATAAATTCGTCATAGTGTTTATTGATGACATCCTCATCTACTTGAAAACAAAAGAAGAACACGAGGAACATCTATGGTTAATCTTAGAATTGTTAAAGAAAGAACAACTCTATGCGAAATTCTCCAAGTGCGAAATCTGGATCCGAGAGGTTCAATTTATGGGTCACATCGTCAACGAACAAGGTATCCACGTTGACCCAGCCAAGGTCGAAGCCATTAAAAGTTGGGCTACCCCTAGAGCACCTACGGAAGTTCGTCAATTCCTAGGTTTAGCTGGTTACTACCGTCTTTTTATAAAGGGATTTTCTCAGTTAGCTCAACCATTGACCGCTTTTACGCACAAAGGGGTTCAATACAGTTGGGGTGACAAGGAAGAGACAGCCTTTCAAACTTTGAAAGAGAAAATTTGTACTGCACCTATACTATCCTTACCTGATGGGATTGACGACTTCGAGGTATATTATGATGCGTCAATCCAGGGACTCGGATGTATATTAATGCAAAGATGTAAGGTCATCGCATACGGATTAAGGCAACTAAAATCCCATGAGAAGAATTACACAACTCACGATCTAGAGTTGGGCGCTGTTGTATTTGCCTTGAAATTTTGGAGACACTACTTATACGGTACCAAGTGTACGATATTCACCGATTACAAGAGCCTACAACACATGTTTGAACAAAAAGAACTCAACATGAGGCAACGTAGGTGGGTCGAATTGCTAAACGACTATGATCTAGCGATAAAGTATCATCCATGCAAGGCCAACATGGTGTCCGACACTTTAAGTAGAAAGGAACATGTTAAACCCAGAAGGGTTCGAGCTCTCTAATTAACGATCCATACGGGGCTACCGGATAGACTCCGGGATGCTCAGAAAGAGGCCCTAAAGGAGGAAAACTTTGGGTCTGAATCATTACGTGAGGTCGATGGAACTTCTGAAGTTAAGTCCGATGGACTTCATTATTATAAGGATCGTATATGGGTACCTCTCCATGGAAATCTTAAAGAACTTGTGATGGACGAGGCCCACAAGTTCCGTTATTCGATCCATCCGGGTTCAGAAAATTGTATCAAGACCTAAAGGGGCTATATTGGTGGCCCAATATGAAACTGATATCGCTAGATATGTTAGCAAGTGCTTGACGTGCGCAATTGTCATAATGGAACATCAAAAGCCAGCAGGATTACTGCAACAACCTAAGTTCCTGAATGGAAATGGGAAGAAATCTCGATGGATTTCATCACGGGATTGCACCGTTCTTCTGGTGGTAACGATATGATTTGGGTTATCGTTGACCGGTTAACAAAATCCGCCCATTTCCTAGTTATCAAGGAAAGTGATAAAACAGAGAAACTTGCAAAGATATACATCAAGGAGATTATCAAACTTCACGGAGTGCCTTTATCTATTATCTCTAACCGAGACCTTAGATTTGCTTCAAATGTTTGGGGATCCTTACAAGCGGCGATGGGCACTCGCTTAGATATCAGTACCGCGTATCACCCTCAAACAGATGGACATACTGAACGTACCATCCGAACTCTCGAGGATATGCTTAGAGCATCTGCTGTCAACTTCGGGAAAAATTGGGAAACTCATTTACGACTGGTAGAATTCTCCTATAACAACAGCTACCATACCAGTATTGGAGCCGCTCCATTTGAGGCTCTCTACGGACGAAAATGCAGATCGCCGATCTGCTGGGCCGAGGTCGGTGAGTGCCGACTCACTGGACCAGAACTAGTCCACGAGACCACTGAGAGAATCGTACAGATCAGAAACCGCATGAAAGCGGCAAGAGATAGACAAAAGAGTTATGCAGATAAGGGCCGAAGGCCGTTAGAATTTGAAGTTGGCGACAAAGTACTGTTGAAAGTCTCACCTTGGAAAGGCATCGTACGCTCTGGAAGACGCGGGAAGTTGAATCCCCGCTATGTAGGACCATTCGAGATCATTGAAAGCATTGGTCTGGTGGCTTACCGTTTATATTTACCTCCTGAATTGGATGGAGTACACAACGTGTTTCACATTTCGAACCTGAGAAAGTGTTTAGCTGATGACACTCTCATAGTTTCGTAAGAAGAACTATAAATTGATGAACATGCGATTGAACAACCCATGGAAATCATGGTACGTGAGGAGAAAACAATGAAATGAAGTAAAATTCCCATCGTCAAAGTGAGATGGCAATCTAAGCGTGGACCGGAGTTCACGTGGGAATGAGAAGATCAGATGATAAAGAAATATCCTCACCTATTTGATCAAGCCTCAACATCTAATTAAGGTATGAGTTAAATTTTGGGACAAAAGTTTCCTTAACAAGGGGATGATGTGGCAACCCTAAAATTTTTCTATTTCCTTCCACAGAAACCGTAGCAACCTAAGGCAATTTTCGGGATGAAAACTCCTTAACAAGGGGATGACGTGACAACCGGCAATTTCCGAGGTTAACCCTGTTAATAACTTGTGTTATATTTCGATAACGTCCATTACCTCAGTTAACTAGAATAGCTACACGAACATTGCACATGAGTCTAGACGTCGGCTAACTTACTTGGATGTATATAATTTATAATTTTATATAAATTATATTTTATGATTTCATGAAAACATTTTGTCATTTCAGGTGACAATTATATTTATTATTTTTATGTGGTATATATGTATATATATACGCACGTCATTTTATCATTTTATGTGACGATGTGTCACGTAATCGTATGAAACATTTCTATAATTTTATAGAAATTTAAAGACATATAGTTATGGGATTATAACTATGATTTTATGTGAATTCAAACGAATACTTAGAGATTGTTATCTATGATTTTATATGATCGTTTAATTTTATATTTCTCATAAACGTTACGTATTATAGGGTGTTGAGGTGCATACACTTGTTTGGCCATCGGTTACGTCTTCCGTTACTCTCTGTTAGTCTCGTTAGCCTTCTATAAACCTTAGGGACCATTTCCGTCAGTTACTATAACTTATTTTGGCTACACAAACCTAGAGGGACTCACTTTGTAAATACCCAAACCTGGTCTTTTAATATGTAAAATATCCAGGGACTAGTTTGCCATGTTAGCAAAGTCAAATAAATGACTTTTATGGCACCGACGGTTTACACCGGAACCAAATAACCCACGCATTCAAATCAAATATCGGTTATGGAATATCAATCAGAAGACTATCAATTACAATTACTCATTATTCGATCCATGTCCTCCCCTCCCCTGAAAATAATCACCAACTCCTTCTCTCTCATTTTCCTTTGCCGACGCATACCACCAACCACCTTAAACCATCGTCCGACCACCACTGTTCCATCATAAGACTATCTCCGAACTCCCCTCTGTGGTTATCAGGCATCGACGACCAATAAGGAGGTAACGCAACATCATAGCGAGTCGTGTTCGGGATTGTCGCATTCGAGGTTTCGGTTTCGTTTCGATTTCAAAAACGCATCCAAACTCCGCTTTGATTCAAGGTAACTATTCTGTTATATTAATCGCACGTTTCTGGGTTTATTTAGGCGTTTTCACGATTTTCCGGTGATCGGAAATTAGACTCCGGCCACTGGAGTTGTGGGAAGAAGATGAAGTCTGGACGGGTCGGGTTAAATATTTAAACTTCTGGATATAAACAAAAACGCGCCTGTAGCCCAGCTGGTTAGCGCATTCGTTTGAGACCGAGAGGTATCGGGTTCGAATCCTCCCAACCCCACCTCTTTTATCATTTTTCTCTCTAACCCAGTTTCTCTGTTAGCAAATCCAGCTCCTGGCCTAGTGGCTAGGGTGCCGTGTTATAACCTTCAGGTCACGGGTTTGAGTCCCGTGACCCCCATTTTTGTTGTTTTATTTCTTTTTAGTGAATTTAAACACCAATTGGTCTAAAAACCAAAAATTACTATTACATGTCTATAAAACCTTGACTCAGGAAGTTTCCATAGACCCCATTAGGGTTCTCGTTGAACAGTTATATTATGAATACGTTAAGATTTAAATAAATTTAAAAATTCAATGATTCTGTTATTATTAATATAAATTGTATTAAATATATATATATATATATATATATATATATATATATATATATGAGGATCATTTGAGAACCAATTTGATTTGAGAACTAAAAAGATCGAACTAATTTGAGCCACAAGTTTATTTACATGTATCCCCCCTCCCATAAATTGTAGTGGTCCCCCCCCCCCCCTGAAATTTGTGGTTAAGATTTAGTTCTGAGAAGAAAAAGTTCTCATTTGAACCTAACCTTATATATATATATATATATATATATATATATATATATTTGATTTATTGTCATGCGAAGGTTTTAAAGATTTTCTTTAAACACTTGAATTTTTACATGGCATATAAATATATATTTAGGACGTTTTATATTTCACACTTTTGACTACGCCTCGTTATGTATATTTACGAATATATATATATATATATATATATATATATATATATATATATATATATATATATACCCGATGATCCCTACATTTATTATTTGGAATAACATACTCACATTGTTTTTTGTAAATCTTCGTGTCGTCGATTAAATATCATCTTTGACTGCTTTCGAACAAACGCTTTTTATCGCGTATTGAAATTGTCACCTATGTTACTCATATGCGGACACACAGTCACGTATATAAAATCGATAGGTTCTCGGTAGTCACTCAAGACTTGAAGTCTTACTAAATTGTAGTAGCGCGCCCTAAGGTGAGTTACACAACCTTTTACGTTACGTCCGGGTTTGGACGATAACACACACAAACACGTTACACCCGGGTTAGGGTGATAACACGATAACTATTATGTATGATTAAAGTAGAAGTCTAGTATATATCACATGTTCACGTAAAATGCTTTATCTTTCAAGTCTTTACTTTATCGGACCATTAATAGCAAATAGCGAGGGGATATTGGGTAGTACTACTAGGGTCTGACAAGCCCCATTTAGCGGGCAAAAGATTCACCACCCGACTGGCGGTCGGACTGAGGACAATGTCAGCCTAGCTTACCGTGATCGAGTAGACACGGGGAAGGCAAAACACGTAAGGATTATTCCTACAACTAATTGGTCAGTTTCAGTTGCGAACGTTTTAGTGACATGAACTTATGGTCGCTAACTACGATATGGATTGTACTTGTAATATACATACCTACATATGAATAAAGACTGTTGTATTCGTACTACATACTTATACTAGATATACTTATGTGGTTATGTGAACTCACCAACATTAGTTGACACATGCTTCTTGTGCATGCTTTGCAAGACGCTAGGAGAATCTGATTTTTGGGCACGTATGTTAGTTAAACCTTTTATTTTGGGAATTTGTCTTTAACCTTTTCAAACTTAAACTTAAACTGGTTGTTTACTTAATGGGCACTTGTTTTGCGCGACATTACTCTTATATGCTTCCGCTTGATTTTAAAACTCTGGTTTTGGATATTTTCCACTTTGGAAATATATTTACATTTGGAACCCTTAACTTATGTTTGATGTAACTAATGACTCGGGTCCTGGTCTGGATCACACCCCACACGGTAAAACTCCGTTAGTGGAAATTGGTGGTGTGACACTTATTAAGCTGAACAAAAAGCTTACAGAACATTAACCATGGTATTACCCAAAGATCTATTACATTAGTTTTATTCTTATACTACATCGAAAGAATTGTGGGATGCAATATAGAACCGATGTGAGGGTAATGATCAGTTTAAGAAAAGTAAGAGAAAGGTTCTAAAGAAGGAATGCGTTAATTTCAAGCATTATCCAAATGAAGATATTTCAAACTCATTACTAGGTTTTCACCTTTGCTGAGTGAAATGACTTTAGTAAGCATCAAAAAGGAAGAAGCTGACTTGAAAGAGAAGTTACTAGAGGCATTACCTGAAAGATGGGAAAATTACGTGATGATGATTACTAATGATAAAGAATATTCTGGGTTGTCATTCAACAGTTTGATTGAGAAGATACTAGAAAGAGATATTGAATTGAATGTGAATAGATCCATGCCTGTATAAGTACAGAATCTAACAGCATATCATGGTGAAAATGATTCAACCATCCATGCTAAAAAGTCAAACATTTTCAGTGAAGGTCCTACTACTGCTGAGAATTATGGTTATTCTCCAGGGTGCAGTTTTACAATTCCAAATCATTAACCTCAGACTGTATTTTCTGCTAAGACAGTTGACGAACATGTTGCATTAATATCTGCTTTAATAGCATCATCTTATGGTTTCATAGTTGGTAACATTGGTGATGTTGAGTTGTTTAAAGATGATTTGAAATAGTTAGATGAGGATCATAAAAATGAATTAGATATGGTATTGTAGATAGTTATGTTAACTGAAAGAGCTAGAAGATTCTTTCACAAAACTGGTAAAAAGGAAATTAATCCAAATGGCAAACTTGGCTTGGATAAATCAAAGGTTAAGTGTTTCAAGTGATCAAACTTTGGACATTTTGCTCGTGAATGTAAAAACCAAAAGGAAGCTAATACTTCTACTCCAACAGCCTTGGTTTCTCAAGTTGATAAAGAATATGATTGGGGACGAACTGGTAGTACTGATCAACTTACGTTAACTGCAGTTCACACTTCTGAGAGTTCAACTTTTGAGAAAAAAGCACAAGCATCCAATGATGAATCTACTTTTATTGCCAAAATCGTACATAGTGATGAAGAAGTGACTAGTTCTGAGTCTAACACAAGTTCATTTGAAACAGTAGTGGAAGATGTTACTGAAGCAGTTACAAAAGAGCAAAAGGCAGAGTGTGTTAAGTGTCAAGCTTGTGTTGTTGCATACGGAAAAATTGAATCTTTGTTGACAGGTATCAGTTTAATAACTGAAGAACTCAAAGTTGTGAAAGCTGATTTGGAGTGTTCACAACGATGATCTGCTGATTTAGAAAAACTCAACGAGGTTTTGATGCAAGAGAAGGAGTTGTTGGAACCATGTGAAAAGGCTAATGCTGAAGCTAAAGAAGTTGCTGCAGATTTTGACGCTTTATATGAAAAGAGCTATCCGTTTTAATAGAAATACAAAAAAGCTAATCAAATCGCTATTGAAGCTGCTGAGAAAGTAACAAGTCTTCAAGAAGATCTTTCAAAACTTCGAGATGACAATGTTCTTTTTCGAGATAAGAACACAATTTTAACAAAAGATGTTGCTTATTTTAAGAAGAAATGGGAAAAGGTTATTGAAGAGTTGTTGGAAGAGTGTGACACTACTACAAAAACTGCCTTCCTTGACACGCGAACCATGACACTCGATAATTCTTGACGTGCAAAAACTGAAGTGTCAAAATAAAATGTCAATTATAGGTAATTCCTAAGAATTCATGACGCGCATTTTTGCGTGTCAAGAATTTCTGTCATATAAAAGCCGCGCGTCAAGAATCAAGTGTCATTT
>JBCNJP010000025.1:52366038-52385477 GCA_039602395.1 Deinandra increscens subsp. villosa
AATCCTTTTTGATAGCAACAAATGAACCACCTTGCATCCTCTTGTGTCATCTATGCAGCACCAAACACTCATGGGGACACTAATTCACCTCAAGTACAAAAATCAAATCAAATCATAGTGAAACATGCAAATGAGATAAGCTAGAAAATTCGAACGACAAAACTAATCCGCCAACCATGGCAAGACCTCATGAGCTCATAGGAAGAAACCAGCAAATAATAGTAGAGAAATAATAACACAACATACCGACATTTAGAGCACAACCATAGAACACACTGAAAGACAAAGTCCATAGAAAGAAAAAATAAAACACACAAATAACTATACAAAGCCCTTATATATCATAGATATCTTAAGCATGTATGGCTTAGCCTCTAACACTATACACAAAGAAAGCAAGTAGCAAATAAAAAAAAATGAAGCCTTACCCACACAAAAACAATTGTATCAACTACGTCCAACCAACAAACCTGCCAATGAAACCATATGTATCAAACAATATCATATCAATAAGCAGTCCATGAAAAAAAATACGTTTTGAAAGAAGATAAAATGAATAGCCATGTAAAACAATAATATAAACGTGACCCTACACTTAAAACTCAAAGATATACACAAAACAACAGGAAGTTATATAAACAACAAATGAAAAATAAAGCCTCACCGACACGAACACAATCGCATCAAACAAAGTCCAACCAAAAAACCTGCCACAGACACAACCATATCGAAGGAAGATCAACAAATGAACCTGCTAAAAAAGATCAAATGAATAGCCATCTAAAACAATAATACAAAGACATCAAGGATATACACATAACAATCAACCAAAACAAAGTAAATAATAGATTAACCAAATTCGAAATAAAACTGAAACGAAGAATACATAAAACTGAAATCACTAAGTTTGAGTCCAGACCTTCTCTGGAAAATGAGAAATCCCTTTCACAATCAACTCGTCCTAAAACAAAAACAGTAGGTACTTCCAAACGCCTTTAAGAAAAGACTTTTTGCACAAAACCATTCCCTTTTTATATATATACCCTATATAATTTAAATTATCATTAATAGACACTAATATAAAAAACAACCAACTAAAAATATTTTCGACATATCTAAAACAAACTAAAATATTTTCGTCATATCTAAAGTAATGGAATTTAAAATTTGAATTTAAAGTCTTTAAATCAATATTTACCATATATAATCCAAAAGAATTAATTATGGATGAAAAATATGATTTAATTACATATATTATGTTCTTAAATTTAGGAAATTGTTATTACAAACATAATTTAAGAACTTTTGCATAAATATTCATATATACATTCACAAAATAAAGGAATTCAATAAGGTAAAGAACAAATACCTATTATATAGTGTAAAAGTTTACCCAGCCCCCTCTCAAAATTAAGAAACAACTCACCAGTCAGTTAAAGTTTGTAATCTTTAACTCATCAGGATCTAACTTCTGTCTCATTTCTTTTCTTTAACTCATCAGGGTCAAATGCTCGCCGTTACTCACTTGATTTGGTAAAAGTGGAGTCCATAATTTCATCCTCTGCACACATATTTGATAAAAAAAAGTGTCACTAACTGAAAAGTCAAGAGAGCAGATTTGATCAGAATGTACAAAATCTGCATTTAGTATTGCCCCCCAACCAATTCTATGTAGAGTAGATTCAGTCTATACATCAAATGAAGACATTAGTACTATATTTTTTTAAAACAAAAAATTGGAGATAGAGAAACAATGATTGGAAACAAAAAGTTAGACTTTTAACTCCCTTTATCAGTAGAGAATTCATGTTTGACTTTTGACTTTTGTTGTCAAATTGGCAGTCAAATGATTCAAATATAAAACAAATTCGTCTAACTTTAACAATACATAAAACAAATAAAGAGTTTCAAAATCTAAGCAACTATAAAATTCAGATATGTCAACACCCACTATATTAGATTGTAGTAGAGTTGGAGTTATTTTTGAGTAGTCAATGTATTGATGTGGGAAATTTTTAAATTTATATGTAGATTTGGCTGTATGGATTCTTCAAAACAACATGAATTTGTAGCTGAGAGACCATTTCTTGACATCATCTTTAATTATTTCAGAATATTTGACATTGAGTAAAAAAAACCTATTACATTAAGAAAGGACCATAATTAGAGATTGTTATCAAATGAAAACTATACCAAAAAAATGAAAACTCAAGGAATTGGCATTCGAAAATCAAAATAGGTTAACCAAAGATCCAAAAAATTGAGTACCAATAAAACATACCTGCAACTTAGACTGAAAATATAACAACCTGCAAATCAACAACAACAAAGATGAGATGTCAGAACTTCAAATTGTTTAGAAATACATGAGAAAACATTAAAACTAAAACAATATATCAATCAAATTAGTAGCATTTCATAAACTGACATGATAACAAAATACTGCTTTAGATGAGGCTATAACATTGAAAGGCATAAAAGAACACAAAATTAAAACTAAGTGACAACAAAATGGAACAGAATGTTTTCACCAACGTGTTTAGTATTTCATATTCCTCCCTTATGATCTATGTTTTACAAATCAACGTAGAGGCATAACAATTGGTATCTCCTTGATTTACTTTAAGGGATTAGCAAATCAAGTGGTGTAAGTGGTGATTTAGATGAAAAAAAAATGGTGTTAGAAACATTAACCGAGAAGATACTCATTAATCTATATGGATAAAGTACCTAAACATTCATAATATTGCAAATTTGAGGAAACATAACCCTTGTTGATGGAAAGATTCAAATATGTAATGGCTTGAACCAAATCAAGCAGAATCCCATCGTTTCTCGAATGATCAATCAGAAATCATTTCAAATTGGATATAGAAATCAACTGTTAATTTGAGAGTAAAAATAAAGCAAGTGTTTAAAAAAAATAACACCACTGTTAATTTTTTTCATTATCTAAACATGATTTGAGTCTTCACTGGCTTTTAAAAACTTGCGTTATTTTAATTTATACCTTGCACTATTTAGTTTAACAAATAACACTTAAGTTGTTTGGTTTAAAACACTAAAGCAATACAAACATTTGAGAGCAAAAAATAACGCAAGTGCTTAAGAAAAATAATGTAATTGCTATTTTTCATAATCCATAAATGATTTTGTTCTCCAGCACACTTTAAGACACTGGCATTATTTGATTTAACGAAAATCACTTGCGTCCTTTAATTTAAACAATTAGGCAATACATAATTTTGATATTCAAAATAATGCATGTGTTAATTGAAAATAAAGCAACTATTAAAATGTTATTGTTCAATGCGCATTTCTCTTAAAATTGACTACCTTATAACATCACTTATAATCAGTAGTTAAAATTTATCTGGTTTTAGCACCTTTTCATGCAATGAAAATCTGGATAGACATTCAAAAACATATACGTAACCCCTACATGTTATATATGTCAAACGGTCGGGTGGGATCTATTACAATTTCGATCAGGTGGGATCATCACAACCTCCGGCCGGGTGGGATCTTAAAAGCTTACAAGAAAAGATATAAAAAGCTTCATAAAAAATGACAAAAACTAAAAAAACTAAAAACATGAAGGAATGTCTAGAACTTCTTAATCTGTCCTTCATCTTATTGATTTTTTGACTTATAAGTAGATGATTCATGTTCACAATCTTTGTTATCATATAATATAAGTAAAAACTTAACAAAAAGAATACATATGTTAGGGAAACAAACATCGTGCCACTAGGAGTTCTAACTTACCGAAACTCAAATATATTTTTGGCTCTTATCCTAAATAGTCACATTAGTGATATTTTTTTATACCTTCACATAATTCATATTATATTTTACAACTCAGTCCGACATACGGGGCAAGCGGGCAACAAGCTGCGCCACAAGCCCTTTTTAAATAGCAAAACCTAAGCGGATAAAAACAAGTTTCTTAGCTCTAGGAGTCATTATATGTCCATGCATAACCTTCTGACGCGAGGTGCCCGAACGTGTCAAAAGCAAAGGGGACAAACACATGCTGATTCTCGAGGCATGCATTCTCGTGCTTGTCCACCTCACCCGCAGCCGCCTTAGCAGCAGCCTGCCCCGCCGTGAAAACTCCAGAGCCAAAGCCCACAAGGGGAGAAACCCCAGTCAGATCGATGCAAGCGTGCTTCCCCCTTGACCACCCAAACATCAGGATGTCCGCCGGTCTAAGGGACGAACGCCCCTCTTTTGGGTCAGTTAAGAAGTTGACGGGGGCTTCCTTCTTGGCTGAAATCCCAGCCTTTCTGAAAATGTCAAATAGCACATCCCGGACCCAGTCATGACGGTACTTGAACCCCGGGAGATCTTTACAGTGAACCGCGTGCTCCCCAAACGAGTCCAAACACGCCTTGCGGCAAACAGGGCACTTCTCGTCCGCGGGAAAGAGGGGTATCATAAGCCGGTACTTGAGGATAGATCGGTATTCGACCGACGACATGCGCTGCCCGCGCCCGTCGATGGGGAGAGCATGGAGGAAATATTGGGCATGTGGTTGACGAAGACAGCTCCACACCGCTTTTTGCCTGGCATTCATATTAAACCGGGTTTCCATATCCAACACGATTTTGCTAGAAAGGGCATTCGCCAAAACATGTTGCGGTTTTGGGGGGGGGGTGTCCTTGTCAGAGAAACCGCTAAGATCAAAACTCGGTACGACGTCACGCAGGGCCGCCAGAGCGAAAGTATAATTCGAGTCCATGCCACAGACCCCGCTCTCCGCAAGATGTGGTCATGAGACCCCAGGATTGGGCCCTGGACGCTACAAACGCATAAGATGAGGCCTCCATAGCCGAACAAACCCCCACTACAAGAAAATTGACCTTTCCCGACTACACTTTTCCCGACTACAAATGTAGTCGCTAATACTTAACTTTTCCCGACTACATGTAGTCGGGAAAGCCCTTGAATTAATTTTTTAATTTTTTTATTTTTTTGCTATCATCGTCGAAGACAAGTCGTCGACAAATGTGGCCCGCCAAAAAAAAATTCCCGCTAGTCCTTTCCCGACGACATGTAGTCGGGAAAAAGGGCATAAAAAAATAAATTTCTATTTTTTTTATTCATCAAAGAAATAAGCGGGTTCACGAAAAACGACCGCCAAAAATTTCGGCTTTTCCCGACTACATGTTGTCGGCAAAACTACTTAATTTTTTTTTTTTAATTTATTTCATTAAAACTCGAATTTACACCACATTGCAGGTAATACAACAAACAATGTATTACTTTATTTTTATTTCAGGTTCTTAATCACTTTTAAATGTTTTTCTAAGTTATAAGTTGGTTTTGCAGCATTACTTTGATATTCAAAGCATGCAAGGGGTTCCTGATTGGCCATTTATAAAGAAACGCATTGATTTAGAATGTACACGTGCCTTCAAAGACCATAAGTATGAGATGAAGAAATGGTTTACAGCGAATGGAGGTCTTGAAGATCTTGCTACATCAAGAACAACACCGTATGAGGATATGAACGAAGCCAAATGGCAGCGTATTATTGATGATTTGTGGTCGAATCCCAAGGCAATCCGACAAGCGAAGGCAAATGCACAAAATAGGGCCAAAGTAAAGTATACCAGCTCGCACGGGAGTTCCTCATTTGCGCAACAGTTGTATGTTTTGGTAAGTTAATTAAGATTTGTTACATTGTTAAAACTATTATTACTTTAGTTTCGTTCATATTTATTTTTGCTAATTTTGGTCACAGGAAAATGATGAGTCGGTTTCACGAGAGAATGCTGGTCCCCTTCAAGTCTGGTGGAATAATCATTTGAAGAAAAACCCAAATAACGCTAAAGCACAAGCCGATTGGGTAAGTAACGATATTTCATTTAATATATCTATATACATGTGATGTAGTTAATTAATATATCCTTGTCAATATCAATAGCTATTATACTTAGGTTGGAGTGAATTTGAGAATTGTTATAGGGTATTAGGTATTTTTGAACAGGTTGGTTATCCAATTTACAGCAGTAATGCTGTCCAAATTTAGTAAAAATCTTTAATTGTATTTTCTTATAGGAGAAGCTTCAGAAAATGAGGAATACGATGAGAGCTAATGAGGCGCGAGAAGATGGTTCGATTGATGAGGTATATTTACTATCTTAGAAAAATTTGTCAACACTTGTTGTATTAGTTTTCTATGTTTGACCTATTTTTTGGGAATAATTTGATGATACGTATTGTTTTCAATTTAGGTGGAGTGTATGAGACGTGTCTTAGGTGTGCAACGCGGGTATCAACCGGGGATTGGTGCAACGGTTGGGTACGCGGCACCCGAAATGCCTTCTTCGTTATCATTTGCTTCACAAGAAGCAAATTCTTATCTTCAAGATGTCAATGCCCAAGTTGATGCACGAATGAGTCAATTTTTTGAACAAATGCGTGCTATGAACCCGGGTATGAATTTCCCAACAATGCCATCTCAAAGCAACCAGAACAATGACGAAGACGATGATGAAGACGAGTAGGCGTAGGTTGTTTTTGGTTTTTATATGTTGATCCACGTTGTTTCAAACCTAAACATGTATTATTTTTGTTTTAGACATCTTCTGACAATTTGTAGAATGTTTAATTTTATGGTATCAAATCAAGGTTATTATTATAGCAGGTTTTATAACAAATACAGGTGCGTAACAGCAGGTTTTAAAAAAAAACAACAGATTTTTTAAAAAATAAAATCGACTTTTACCGACTACATGTAGTCGGGAAAAGTAAAAAAAATATTTTTTATTTATTTTAATAAAATTGACTATTGCCGATGACTAGTAGTCGGGAAAAGAAAAAAATTATTTTTTATTTATTTTTAAAAAATTTCACTATTGCCGACGACATTTAGTCGGGAAAAGTGGAAGTTTTCTCGACGACTTTTTCCCGACGACATGTAGTCGGGAATACCTATAGCGACAACTTGTTGTCGAGAAAGGAATGAAAAATGTAGTCGGGAATATTCTAGTTTCTTGTAGTGTCCCCTATAGAAACTGATCAAATCTGATGTGTGCAGGTGCAAAATAAAGGCGAACATAGCCTATGGGTAGTTGATAGTGGATGCACTTGGCACATGACAGGGAATAAGCATATACTGGAAAACACAAAAAGAATCAATGGAGGACCAGTTGCCTTTGGTAGCACTAAAGGCCACATCTCAGCACAAGGAGATGTGAGCAATGGACTGGTAAGTTTTGATAGAGTCAATTTTGTTGACACATTAAATTTCAACCTTCTCAGTGTCTCACAAATGTGTGACAAGAACTTGAATTTGATGTTTAATGAGAGGGAGGCTATAGTTCTCAAACCTGGTGTGAAAATTCTTGATGAGCTAATCATGCTTAAAGCACCCAGGAGAGATGGACTATATATTTTGGATATGTCAGTTGCTGCACCCACCTGTGGAACTGCTTTCTTTATATCCAAAGCCTCATTGGATGAATCTGATTTGTGGCATAGGAGGTTTAGGACATGTAAACTACAAGAACATGAACAGAATTGTCAATCTTGGCTTGGTTAAGGGTCTTCCTAACAAGCAATTTACATGTTCTGAACATTGTGTGCCATGTCTCAAGGGCAAGCAACACAAAACCTCTTTCAAGCCAAAAGTTGAATCTTCTATTTCACAACCTCTAGAGCTGTTGCACATGGATCTTTTTGGTCCAACAAGAGTGATGAGTTTGGGAAAAAGGTCATACTATTTTGTCTTATTGATGATTTTTCTAGATACACATGGGTTTTCTTTCTTAAAACAAAAGATGAAACTGCTGAATTGTTAAAAACTCTTGTGATAAATTTAGAAAATCAATCCAATTTCAAAGTGAAAACAAGCAGATGTGACAATGGCACTGAATTTAAAAATCATGTTTTAAATTCATTTTGTGAGGAAAAGGGAATTGTTAGACAATTCAGTGCTCCTAGAACTCCACAACAAAATGGTGTTGCTGAAAGGAGAAATAGGACACTGATTGAAGCTGCTAGGTCAATGTTAGCAGACTCTAAACTCCCTGTGATATTTTGGGTAGAAGCAGTGAACACTGCATGTTATGTCCAAAACAGGTTTTTAATTATTAAAGGAAAGAACAAGACACCATATGAGCTTTGGAGAAAAAGAAAGCCAAACATTTATTTCTTTAAGCCATTTGGTTGTCCTGTCACAATATTAAAAACCAATGAGTTATTGCCTAAATTTGCAGGAAAGGCAGATGAAGGATATTTTGTTGGATATTCTGGTGTGTCTAAGGCATACAGAGTATACAACAAGAGAACCAAAATTGTTGAACAAACTATAAACGTGTCTTTTAATGAAAAATCTCCCAACAATTTTGAGTCTTAGCCCACCAGGTTATTCGATATTGACGCACTAACTACTGCTTTCAACTTAAATGTTGATAAGCCTGTGAGTACATCAGTGCAGGGACAGAATTCTTATCGGTCAGCTGATGAACATTTGAAGAGCAACCAAGCTGGAATCAAGAAGCCAATCTTCTTCTCTTCAATGAGTATCAAGCCTATCTTACCAAACAATGGAAAGAAACCATCTGAAATAGTTCAAATCGATGATGAAATAGTTCCGGTTGAAGTCCAAGCGGAACCAGTTTCTACGGTTCAAGTTCAACCGAAAAACTTCATTTTAGAAACTGAGGACAATACTGAGTCTGAGTCAAATGTAGCTGAAAACTCAAATGATGCCACATCAAATGAGCTTAATTTAGAGCATCTGACCTACAATTCAGACACATATTCTCATGAAACGGTTAAAGTTTCAGATCATGTATCACACTTTGGTAATGTTGAGCTTGAATACATACTTCCTAGGCTCAACATACCATCAAATGGAAGAAGCCATGAGTTCCCCATGCAAGTAGATAGAAGAATCAACAAGAATCACCCTTTGGAGAATGTTATCGGAGATATGTCTGCACCTGTGTTAACAAGGAGTAAATCTGCTGATGCAAACATTTGTTTGCATGCTGCATTTCTGTCTCAAGAAGTACCCAAGAAGGTAGCTGAAGCCTTAGAATATAACAGCTGGGTAGAGGCGATGCAAGAAGAATTATTTCAAATTAACAAGCAGAAAGTTAGAGAATTGCTTGATTTGATTGCTTATGCAAAACCGATTGGCACCAAGTGGGTGTTCAGAAACAAAAAGGATGACAGGGGCATTGTCAGTAAGAACAAAGAAAGACTGGTAGTTCAAGGCTATGTACAGGAAGAAGGTATTGATTATGATGAAGTGTTTGCACCAGTGGCTAGATTGGAGGTAATCAGAATTTTTCTAGCCTATGCTGCCTTCAAAGACTTCCAAGTCTTCCAAATGGATGTCAAAAGTGCATTCCTGTATGGCCTACTGGAACAAAAAGTGTATGTCAAGCAACCTCCTGGCTTTGAAGACCCTCATCATCCAAACAGGGTATGCAAGCTAATCAAAGCCCTGTATGGCCTCAAACAAGCACCTAGAACCTGGTATGAAACTCTTTCAAACTATCTTCTAGAGAATGGCTACAGGAGAGGAGCTATTGATAAAACATTGTTTACCAAAACTATTGGTAAAGACATGTTGATGGTACAAATTTATGTAGATGATATTATTTTTGGTTCATCTAATACTTTGTTGTGCAAGGAATTTGAAACTTTGATGCAGTCGAAATTTGAAATGAGCTCCATGGGAGAATTAACCTTCTTCTTAGGGCTACAAGTAAAGCAAACTGCAGCTGGGATCTTTCTGAACCTGTCAAAGTACATTCAAGACATGCTGAAGAGATTTGATATGCTGACATGTTCAAGTGCTAAAACTCCTATCTCCACTTCCCACAAGTTAACCAATGACTTAAGTGGCAAGCCAGTGGATGTACACATGTACAGAGCTATGATAGGATCAATGATGTATCTCACTACAAGTAGACCTGACATCATGTTCAGTGTTTGCTTATGTGCAAGATATCAGTCATCACCAAAGGAGTCACACATGCTAGCTGTCAAAAGAATTTTCAAGTACCTAAAGGGTCAACCAAAACAGGGTTTATGGTATCCCAAAAATTCTGACTTCTCTTTCGAGGCATTCACCGATAGTGACTATGGAGGGTATGACATAGAAAAGAAATCAACACCTGGCGGATGTCAATTTCTGGGTGAAAGACTTGTTTCCTGGCAGTGCAAGAAGCAAACATGTGTTTCTACATCAACTACTGAAGCTGAGTATATTGTTGCTTCAAGCTGCTGGAGTCAAGTTCTTTGGAATCAAAATCAGATGCTTGATTATGGAATCACCTTCCTGGAAACTCCAATCTTTGCAGACAACAATAGTGCCATCTCCATCGTCAACAACCCAGTCAAACACTCCAAAGCAAAGCACATTGATATAAGGTATCATTTTATTAAAGATTGTGCAGAAAAGAATCTGATTAAGTTATTCAAAGTTAATACTGATCATCAATTGGCTGACTTGTTTACCAAAGCTTTTGATGTGGCAAGATTTTTCTACCTTATCACAGCCATTGGGATGATGAACTTTGACTAATACAAAACTTTTCACAATTTTATAAAAGAGAGGCATGTGCTCAAGAGCCCGTCTCTTGATAAAAAAAAAGAAAAGAAAAATGAAAATTTCTTGTGTTAATTAGAAAAAATTTCAGTTCATAGTCAGTAACTACTATCAAACTATGAAAAATTAGCACAAATTTTAAAAAATCATGTGTTTTGGTTTTCCGGTCCAAGTTCCGGTTCAACCTGCGAGGATAATACTTTTGAAAATATCCGGGTGAACTTCAACCGGAAAAATGCTTTGTAAATTGTGTGGAGAAAGTTTTTGAATACAATTCTTCCAAGCGGAAAACTTATCCGCTTGAAGTTCAAACGGAGGAAATTTGGTTTTTAAAAGTTCAAACGGAGGAAATTTGGTTTTTAAAATAAAGAAGAAAATGGGTTTCGCTTGAACTTCCGGGTCAACTAGTCAAAATCATCTTTCATTAAATTACGCAGAGGGTACATCTTTTTAAGCGGATACACATTTAATTACCCATTGAATTTTTAACCACTAAATTCCAAGGTTTTAGTAAATATTCTTTTGGATAATGACATGCTTTAACGTGTTGTACCGTATAACCCATAAAGCACCAGTCACATCAGTTACTGAACGGTTGGCCAAAACCTCTCTCTTCCACGTCACCGACGGAAAAGGGTAAAAAGCCCTAATTACCGTCATTTCCCCATTTCTCTCAAACCCCACTCCGAAATTACTCCCAAACTCTCCTCGTAACTTCCCAAAAACCGTAAAATTTCTCTCAAGTTCAACATCAACAATGGCTCCCAAGGCGAGTTCGAGTGGCAAAAAGCCTGCCAGTGATTCAAGGTTTCCGGTGGAACATAACCTGCTGGCTTACCTTGAAGCACCCAGTAAAACCGACATTTACAATGGCATGATTGACTTCCTCAAAAACTGTCATCTTCATCACGCGTTGACAGTTGAAGCGGTGATCTTCAAAGAAATTATGGAGGAATTCTGGTCACATGCTAGGGTTGCTGAAGGAGACAACGATAGTCAAAAGATTGTGTCAACGGTTCAAGGCACAACAGTGGAGATGGATGAAACCAAAATTAGAAAAGTTCTGAGATTAAGGGATGAAGATGGGTATATGTTTGTTGACTCACAAGTGTACCTACCTCTATTCAGAGATATTGGTTACGGCGGTTCAATGGGAAGCAAAACCATCAAGAAGGGGCAACTGCCATATAAATGGAGATTTTTGGCCCACACTCTCTTGGTTTGCCTAACTCCCAAGAAAGGCATTTTTTATGAACTCGCTGCTGAACATGCATCAGCATTCTTTGCTGTGGTCAAAGGTCAAAATTTTAACTTTTCCAAATTAATTTTCAAAGGCCTTAAAACAAACATCACACCGAATTACTTTTACTTATATCCTAGATTTTTGACTTGTATTCTCAGGGAGGATGTGACAATTAGTCTTTTCAGGTCCTTTCCTAACTTTAACTGAACTTAAACTGTAGTAAATATTGTGTGAACATTTATGTGTTGACTGTGTTGACCCTAGCAAATTAGGGTTTTGTATAATCATCACTATACGAACATGCATTTAAGTCTAGACGTTTGATATTCTATGATTTTATGTAAATCATGCGTTGTGATTCCTTGTGACCGTTCTGTCATTTCATGTGACGAGTTAAGTTATGATTTTATGTGATGTATGTATATATATTCACACGATTTATCATGTGATTTATGGGACAACGTATCACGAAATTTTACGTTTTGTTTTATGATTTTATGTGATTTAAATCTATGATTTTAAAATGTATACATATGAAGTTATTATTACGAATTTATGTGACGAAACAAAGTTATATTTTATAAATGTTATACGTTAAATATATTTTGGCATACACTCGTATATCCATCGTAAAAGTTATCTTCATTAACTCCGTTAAAGAATTCGTTAACGATATCTAAACTTCGAGGGACCACGTATGCGTTTTCCAAATTTATTATCGCTTGAACAAACTTGGAGGACTCATTCTGTAATAACCCAAACTCAAATCCTTTGAATGAAACAATCAAGGGGACTAATCTTGCCAATAGATAAGAGTTGGTTTTGGAACCTCATGAAAACGTTCATGACGACTGTACGAGTTCGGTAACCAACATGAAATCAATTCGTGATTCAACTCCGTGCTTCAATTCTCGTCGGTTTCAAACGCACGATATTTACATACAACAAACACAACCGACGCTCGGTTCCTTCAATCATTGAATCCATTTTGATCTCTCATGAACCCTCTCCAGAACCATCACCGTCAACCACCACTGAACCAAAGAAAATCCAGCCAACCACCACCTTTCGAGCACCAGCGATCACACCACGGTGATCATGGAACTCCGACGAGCAACCAGGAGTTGACGCAAGTGAGAATCATAAGCGAGCTCGAGTTTGCGGTTGAAGTTCGGGTTCGTTTTCGGCATCAAACCACGTCAATCTCTCATCCCCGACTCAAGGTAACCACTCATCTATTCTACCCGGTCGTTTTTCATGCCTCGTTATTACGTTAAACGTTTTTCCAGTGACCGGAGTGCAAGTCCAAAAAGGGGTTTTTAGGACCTTTCGTGTGGGACGCTATTAAAATAGTGTCTTTAAAAACTATCTAATAGGACAAATGAGTGTTCAGGGTCCTATTATACTATATGGAGTTAAACCAGTGTCCTAAAAAACTATGTAATAGGACGGATGAATATTTAGGGTCCTATTATCATATAACTTAATAGGACGCTTAGTATTTGGGGTCCTAATAAAGTACATTATAGGACATTTAGTAGTTAATGTCTTATTATGTGGTAATGTAATAGGACACTTGATCATTGAGAGTCCTATTAAAGCATAACCTTATAGGACATTTGGAATTTTAGTCATAAAAGATCAGTGTAATAGGACCTTTATTTGTCGGAGTCGTATGGTAACATAACTTAATAGGACACTTGATATTTAAGTCATAAAAGTTCAGTGTAATAGGACCCTAATTTGTTAGAGTCGTATTATAACATAACTTAATATGACACTTAGGGCTTGTTTGTTTTAAAAAAAAAACATCTTAATAGCCTCTTATCACTGATTCGCTAAGATGTTTTAGAAAAATCACCGTTTGGTTTTTACAAGCCATTAAGAGGCTATACATCTTAACACCCTCTTAATAAAAAAGATATGAAAACACATCTTAACCCTAAATAATACTCCTAAAATTAGAAACAGCGGGCAACACACTTCCGCCTCCTCCATCCTCAAACTACTACAAAAAAATGCCATTTAGTAAAATTTTGTACCACTAATATAGGGTTTTAGTGGCATTTATCTTTTATGCCACTATATAGAGTTTTAGTGGCACTTTAAATGTGCCACACTACCTAATATACCCTTTTGTGACTTTTAGTATATACCACTAAATATATTTACCGTTCAAAAAGATATAAAAAATAAAAAGTAAAATATAAAAAATGTGTCATTATATCTGTTAGTTGACTTCTCTAAAAATTCCTCAAAATTCCTGAAAAAAATTGAAAAACAAAAAAATAATCAAAGTCTCTAAAATCCCTCCAAATTCCTTAAAAAAGAATAAAATACCGCCAAAACAATACTAACCTAGACTTCTCCAAAAAATTCCTCAAAATCTCTCTAAAAAAAGAAAAAAAAAACGGGTAAACTCAAAATCCCTAAAACCCCTCGAAATCCCTAATCCCCCAAAAAGAAAATCGGTTCATCGATCGATTTGCACAGCCTGAACTGCGATTCCCTCAAAATCCCTCAAAAAGAAAATGAGTCTGCACCTTCATCGATTAGCTTGACCCACCACAGTTCATCAATTTCCTTGATAGTCTCAATTTGGATTTCTTGCTGGTTCCCAACATCCTCATTGCGGTAACTTGTTCGACAGCCTCAGTTGTTCGACAAATTTCATCTCAGGTAAGCCATCTTTATCTTCTTTTCTGGTTCGGTAGCCTGGAAATTATGGATTTCTTGTTTGACAGCCTCGAAATTATGGTAGTTGAGATTTGGTTTCTACATGAGCAATTTGGTTGATTGGTTCGGTTCCTATTCAATGTAATGTAGTTTTAGTCTCTAAACTTGGGTATTGTTCAATTTTCTATATACCTATAAAACTGCTTGTCTACTTGCCAATAAACATAATAACCACTCTAAATAAGTACCACTTTCTTGCTCTGTATTGTATTTGTATTTTCTAGTATGAATGACAAAAGTTGAGTAAAACCAAAGTTAGAGTGAACTGTGTTGTTAATGTTAGAGATTGTCGTAACTCATCTCTGTTGTTCCATAGCCTCTGCGCTTGCTATCGAAATTTTAGCAGTAATTTTCACTTAGTTGACTTAAGACTTTCTTCAATTCTGATTTAGGGTTTATTTCTAATGTTCACTTATTTAGTTTAAGGCGTTCTTCAATTCTGATTTAGGATTAATTTCTTATGAAAGTTTCTGGCTTCTTTCTATGTATATACACTTTTGAGTTTCCCTGCAGAGTACATGTTTTTAATAAGGAACTACTTATGCTACAAGTTTTATTGAGGTAACAATATGTGCAGTCTTAGGTGACCATTAAAAATGGATTTTGGGTCAAAAAAAGGTAAGTTATCAGTTTTATTTGAGTTGGGTTTTGGGTCTAACGTTTTTCTGTGAAGATGCCAACGTTGGTAATTTTGTAAAACTAGCACAGTTTATTCTAATAAGAAACAAGCTTCTCTGACAGAGATTCATTAGTATAGGTTTAAGGACATTAAATGATAAAAAAACTTATTGTTTTCATATTGTCAGAAAGTTCCCGTATATAATTGTTTGATAACATACCATTTGATCTCTTGCTTAAGCCTGATTGTGCATGAATTGACTGGAAAAAGCAATCTTAAGCCCGTGACTTTAGAGCTTGGAGGGAAATCGCCTTTTATTATGTGTGAAGATGCCAACATTGGTAAGGTTCTAAAACTAGCACACTTTGTTCTCGTCTTTAATCAAGCTTGATTCTGTTTCTCTCAGATGTATACCTGTTACAATAGCTTGCTGATTTCTATCTTATCTTTTGGATTGAATTGGTGTACATTTTTATAGTTGGTTATTTGTTTCTGTTTAATAAGAGGGTCCTTAGGTTTTTTCATAAAGATGGTCATAATTAGATGAGAAAAAAGGATGGAAGAACTGTTGGGGAAGCGCATGGACGTCTAAAGGTTCCATCTTCTTGCTAATGCTTGGTTATTATTCTTTTGACTACAAGTCAAATGTGGATCTTTCTTAACAACTAACCTTATAGTTTTAACATAGCTAAAGTTTTGGCAATATAAATTAGTTGAAAAGAAACTTCTATCAGAACTCTATGCATTCTGATCTGGTGTATTCCGAGGGTTTTATTTCTTAACCTCTTGACTTAACCATCTATAGGAAACAGTTAAAGGGGAAACATTAACTAATATATATACTTCTTAACTAATTCATGGGTATAGAAAAGAAAGAAAAACAATATTTATTTCTTAACTAACATTTAAAGATTTAGTCCCTAAGTCACTAACTTCTTGACTTAGCCATCTGGGTGTTTAAATATGCATTTTCCAAATGGATGTTGTAGTTATATTGTTTCAACAAAGTTTGGGAATTTTGTTGACAAAAATAAACACCGTCAACCTATATGTGATGGTGATGATAATGGGCAAATACGTAATTTAACTTGAACTTTTATTTATTTATTTTTATTTGTTGTTGTTGTAATTGTCATTGCTATTTTAAAATCTTGAGCCTCTTAACTGGAAACCTAGTACTTCCCGCAAAATATTTTGAACAATTACAAACTGTGAAAATGTTAGAAAGTTTTGGATTGGAATCACAAAGCCTGGACTTTTTTTAGCCCACATGAAAATAAATGCATTCTTATTATGAATAGGCACTTGATAAATCTCAATTTGGAGATACTGTTCGTGAGAAGGAGCAAAAGCTCGATGTACTAGGTGTGTTTCAAATGATAATTTGAACTCGTATGTAAAAGCTTTTGATAGTTTAACAAAGGTGACAATTTATGGGTCAGGTAATTGGTCAAATAGTAATTTTTGGTAAAAGTGTCAAATTGTGCTAGATTTGAAGCACATATATATGGAATAAAATTTCAGTTTTTGTAAGTAATTAGTGTACATTATGATTACAAAATTCGGGTTTAGAATAAATTAATTTATGTTACTCTTATAAATTTTCTCCAATGGTTTTCTTGTTTCTCTTATAAAGTTCTCAGATGTTAGTTAACATGAGTGTTTAGGGTGGTTGTGTCGGATTGCTCAAGGCTTTGTAGTGTGTTTTTGGTTGTCCTTACGGAGTTTTTCTTGTTTCGTTAGGAACGCTTGGTGTATTGTCCTTTTGTCTTTGTTTTGTTCTCTAGCTTCTTGCTAGCTTTGTGTTTCTTAATAAATGGCCGTTAAAAAAAATAGTTGTTGTGGATGGTCTCTCTCTTATCTTTGCTTAACAGGTTGACACTTCTATATCATCTTACATATACGTGTTTACTTACCTCAATTCAAGTCCTCTGGCCATGTTTTCTTAGTAGGTGAACACTTCTATTATCACATTCCTTAAATTGATTACTTGTAAAATTAATATAGTTATCTTTTTATTTTATCTAAGTTTTCTTAACTACTGTACGGGTTAATATGTCCTTCCTTTTATTGCTTTCATTGCTTTCTCAGGTTCTTGAATATGCACTCTTAATGAAGGTTTTTTGGTAGGTATACTCAGCCTTGTTTGCTTACAAGATTTCATATTTTATGACTTTTACATATGATTCACTATTTTACCTTTTTATTTTGGAAAATGAGTTGACTATAAAGCAAGTACAGAGTGAGATAAGCAACACAATTTCCGTAGGGACAACGATGGGCTCAATTAGATGTTGCTCTTTAGTGAGACACAGTTTCACAATTCAGGTGAGCCTTATTTGGATTTTTGTATAATTTTGCTACTCTCAATACCTAGTTGAATGTTTAGGTAGTCACAAAGTTTATGTCTTGCAGTGGGTACTACAACAGTTTAGATGGTGACATTTGATTATAAGGAAGACATGAGGTAACTTTTACTACACTTCTTGGTAACTCATCGTCTACTCTAAAATAATGTATGCATTTTTGGGTTAGGATTTTTTAGATTTAAAAGGATAAACTTTAAAATACTATTTAAATAAAATAAATACTTACTGAGGGTACAAAATTGGAACACATATATAGATGGAAATTAAAATGACAGATTTCAAAACTACATAAAAAAGTCGATAGAAATTAATATAATGAACACATAAAACAAAGGAACACATAAAGAGTAGTAAAAGGTGCCAAAAAGAGAAGCAATTTATAAGTGTCCATAACAGCTAAAACTACATTTGAAATTTCCAGAGGTGATTAGAATAATGTGAAATTCACTTTGTAAATTAACGTGTAATCTAAAACAGCTGGGGCTGTATGATTGGAATTAAGAAAAATAATGACAAGGATTTATATAGGGATACAAAACACTTAATGGAACACAATTATAGATGGAAATTGCAATAACAAATTGGTTGTTATTATCAGTCTCTTTTTTCATATAAACGAATATTTATAAGCTAAGTAAAATAGTTGGTTGTTTTAATGAGTCAATTTACTTAGTTGGTTGTTTGCGTGAAGCCAAGTTACAACATGCATGTATCAGGAACAAAAGTGTCCAGTTTTAGGATAAACTCATTGAATGGAAATAAGATCAATGTATAGATAATATTTTGATTATTTTGTCTACATGTTACTATGTTGACTTAATTTCTTACAACGAGTATGCTATAATATAATATATATTAATATTTACATTGGTAAAACTAGTAAACCAAATCAGATTGTGTACAATGCATCATCTTATCAGGTTTTTGGTTAAACTTTTTTTGCTCTTTTTTTAAAGAAATGTTTACATTACTTATGTTTTGTTTTGTTTTTTTTTTTTTTTTTTTGTAAATGTTTGTCAAATTGAAATCTAGGTTGGAGATGAAGTTTTCCTTAAAAAACATTTCAAACTCAGAGACTGTAGCCAGAGGAATGGTAAATAGTTTAGATCCAAATCAAAAAGTTGGGGGCACAGAGATTGGGCGCGATTGGTGTGAGGTAACTATTCAAGTAGCTGTGAAAAGAGATGAAATTTTGGTTAAACCATATGGGTCATTGGACACGATCCAAGCTGCTATTGGTGCATTTATAGCATGGCCATGTTCTTTCATTTCGGTATGTCATTATTTTTAAACCTGTAATATATTATTAAGTTTATAACAAACTTTAAACTTATATATGAATGATTAATTTGTAGGTGGTTTGTGACGACTGAGAATGATGCATGATGACTGAAGACTATATTCTTCTAGTGTCTTTAATTACTTTAAGTTTCATGTTTAATATTAGGATCTTGGATAATAATATTATAACTTATTTTTGTTTAATGCTTTTGTTATCCAAATGACTTATTTCAATGATAACTAAACTTTATTTATTCCATTAGTTGAAGTTCATCTATCGATAAGTTGATGGTATCTTATTTGTATTTATGAATCATTTTAATGAGAACAATTTTAAGGATGTTGGTAATCGTCCATAAAATAGGTATGCTCATATGCATCTTAAAACCTTATAAAGTGTCATATTTTGTGGTTTATTAGGACGCTATAACGTGTCCTATTTTGTGGTTTATTAGGACGCTCTAATGTGTCCTATTTTGTGGTTTATTAGGACGCTCTAGGTTTATAGGACCCCTTTAGAAAGGACACTTTTATTAGGGGTCCTATTATGTCATGCGTCCTATAAAATAACATTTTAGGACCTTTTTGGGTGTCCTATAAAGCTACTTTTGTTGT
>JBCNJP010000025.1:52385977-52401631 GCA_039602395.1 Deinandra increscens subsp. villosa
GGACTAGTAATTGTAATGGATAGTCTTCTGATTGATATTCCGTAACCGATATTTGATTTGAATGCATGGGTTATTCGGTTCCGGTGTAAACCGATAGTGCCATGTAAGTCATTTAATTGACTTTGCTAACATGGCAAAACTAGTCCCTGGATATTTTACATATTAAAAGACCAGGTTTGGGTATTTACAAAGTGAGTCCCTCTAGGTTTGTGTAGCCAAAATAAGTTTTAGTAACAGACAGAAATGGTCCCTAAGGTTTATAGAAGGCTAACGAGACTAACAGTGAGTAACGGAAGACGTAACCGATGGCCAAACGAGTGTATGCACCTCAACACCTTATAATACGTAACGTTTATGAGAAATATAAAATTAAACGACCATATAAAATCGTAGATAACAATCTCTAATTATCCGTTTAAATTCACATAAAATCATAGTTATAATCCCATAACTATATGTCTTTAAATTTCTATAAAATTATAGAAATGCTTCATAGATTATGTGACACATCGTCACATAAAATGATAAAATGACGTGCGTATATATATACATATATACACATAAAAATAATAAATATAATTGTCACCTGAAATGACAAAACGTTTTCATGTAATCATAAAATATAATTTATATAAAATTATAAATTATATACATCCAAGTAAGTTAACCGATGTCTAGACTCATGTGCAATGTTTGTGTAACTATTCTTGTTAACTGAGGTAACGGACGTTATCAAAATATAACACAAGTTATTAACGGGGTTAACCTTGGAAATTGCCGGTTGTCACATTAAGCTTTCTTTTGTTCAGCAGTCAGACTTCTTTGCACAATTGGCCTTCTAGTAGTACCAGTTGGATATTCATACTGATCAGTATAAGCTAACCACAGATCGACATCATTAGTACCAACGTATGCTTCGAATCGTTTTACCCAACTATGGTAATCTTCCAATTTGAGCAACTTTGGAACTTTCTGACTTGTTCCTTTTTATTATCATAGTTAACAAGAGCTTGCATCGTGTTTTGAATCACGGAAAACGCTTGATAATCATTCATTTTGAAATTTAATTGAAACTGACTCAGCGTACCAAACTATCGACCTCAGTACCAATCACTTTCTCCGGACCAATAACGTACCAAGTACTTAAGCGTACCAAGAACCGGACCAGATCAACAGCGCACCAATGAACGTAGCGTACCACTTTGGTATGGCGTATCTTCTTGCGTACTAGCCAGTAACCGTCACGTACCACCGATAAAGTTTGTCTTCTGTACCAATGCTCAGCGTACCAGAAGATCTATGAAGATGCTCCTGCGTACCAATGGATCATTGAGCGTACCAGCGTGTTCATCCGACGTACCAACAGCGTACCTATCTAAAATTGACTGATTTTTGGTATTTTTGACTGTTTGGACTGGAATTTGTAACAGTTTGCAACGAAAACACACTAGGAACGTTTAGAAACCAATTTTAACATTAGAAACACTCGGATTTGAGAAATTTTGTTGAAAATTGACCAAAAACCCACTTTCTCTCTTTAGAAATCTCAAAAATCACAGAATTTGATCAGAAAATGGAACCAGAAAGCTCTGATACCACTTGTAAAGACATGGAGCGACGGATCGTTTGCTAATCTAGAGATTATGAGATGAATTCATTGACACAAAGAGTAAATACAATGAGATTGTATTGATTCAATCTTGAGAGCACACACACAGAATGTGTTGATACATGGTCCTGATCGTTATGTGAAGTATCGAATACAAGACGAAGGCTTGCAAGATTAGGTCTGGCCGAACCTAGGTCAAACCTGAAGTTCGAACAGGGCCGAACAGGTCCGAACCTGAGGTTCGGACCAGCGGGTATCAATGTCTATAAATAGTAGTCTTGTAATAGAATTACTAAGCTTCTGAGTCTTATCTTCTCTGTGTACTTTGTGGTTATCTCTGTGGTTAATACAAGTCATTTGTATTTACTCTTTGTGTTCCATCTCGTATTACATTGATTTCATAACGATTAAGTAGACGATCCACACGCTCAAGCAATTTCAAGTGGTATCAGAGCATTTGGTTTGCTCTATTGATCGGATATCATTGTTTCTCGGAGTTTTGACTCAAAATTCACGTTTTTTGTGAAAATATCATTCATTTTTTAGTTCGTTTGATCTTCTCGAGTGTGCTTCAAGTCGAAAATTCATTTCTAATCCGTTTCTATCGAGTTTGCTTGAGTTTCTGTCGAAAATTCTAGTCAAAAACACTAAAAATCGAGAATATGGTGTCGAGTGAACTTTTTTTCGTCTGAGGTTCAGACAAATTTGGCGTAACTGCTCCGAACTTGAGGTTCGGACGGAGTTCGGTCGCAGTTCTTGTTCGGTGAGAGATCGGCCCACGTTCGGACAAAGTTCGTCAGTGCTCGTTGCTCGTTCGGTCCAGGTTTTGTTTGTTTGTCCGAAGGTCAGGCTCGGAGGACGTTCGGCGTAGTTAAAGTTCGGACTAAGTTCGGTGGTCGTTCGGAGGAGGTTCGGATGAAGTTCGGAGTGAACAGTAACCAGATTTTTCAAAATATCCGATTTTCAAGCGTTCGCGGCTATTCAAAATTCAGTTCAAACTACAATGCAAACAATGATGAACTATGATAATGAAATCGGAACAAGTCAGAAAGTTCCTAAATTGCTCAAATTGGAAGATTATCATAGTTAGATTACACGATTTGAAGTATATGTTTCTGCAAATGATATTGATATGTGGTTGTCATATTCTGAGTAATATGTTTATCCTAAAGGTGAAGATGGGGAACCAATTCTTCAAAGAAAGCTTTCAGGAGAACAAAAGAAAGCGTATCAAGCTGAAAAGAAAGCATATGGTACTTTAACGATGGCATTGCCTACAGATTTGTTACGTCAATTCTCAAGTAACTACACAGCAAAGAGTTTGTGGGATGCTTTAGAAAAGCGATGTGAAGGCAATGATCAATATAAGAAAAGTCGACAAAAGGTATTGAAGAAGGAATTTGATAGTTTCAAGTATTATCAAAATGAATCGATTCCAAATTTGATTGCAAGATTTTCTCATTTAATGAGTGAAATAAAGTTGGTGAATCTTACAAAAGATGAAGCTGAAAAGAAAGAAAAGATTTTGGAAGCTTTACTAGAGAAATGGGAAAATTATGTGATGATGATCAATCATGATAAAGATTTTTCAAAATTGTCATTCAATCATGATAAAGGTGAATAAGTCACTGCCTGAGCAAGTTCAAAATCCTGCAGTGTATTATGGTAATAATGATTCAACTCTGAATAATGGAAAATCTAACATTCTTAGTTCTGCACCTCCTACAGCATTTCTGGCAGGTAAAACTGAAACTCCAAGTTATTCTTCTGTTTGTTGTACGGTTTCAATTCCTAGTTCTTCGACTCAAAGTGCATTGTCTGTTCAAACTATCAATGATTATAATGCATTGATGTCTGCGTTAGTATCTTCATATTTTGGTGTTATCACTAGTGCTGTGAGTAATGCTGAGTTGGCAAATGAAGATTACGATCAAATTGATTATGATCATTTAGAGGAAATGGATCTGAATTGGCAGTATGCTATGTTGGTTCGAAAAACGAAGAAATTTTTTAATAGAACTGGTAAGAAGAGATTGAATCAGGAGGGTAAGATTGGTTTGGACAAGTCAAAGGTGAAATGTTATAAGTGTTCCGTCTATGGTCACTTTGCACGAGAATGTCCAAGTTCTGCTGATAGTAAGTTGAAAACTGGTCAACATGCACATTTAGCTTTTATTCATTAAATGAAGCTGAAGAGGTTGAGAAGAAAATTGTTACTTTTGCTAATCATTTGACGGAAACATTTTGGCATCCAGATGAACTTGCCTGGAATGCAGACTCATCAGCTAAACACAATCATGCTCCATTTAGCATTGCTTTGATTACTCAAGTGAATCCTTGGTACAAGAAGGTTTACCAAAAGTTGCTGATAGTTCAAAGGTTGAAGAATCTAAATGTCTTACATGTGTAAAATTACAAGAGGAAATTGAATGGTTTGAGCAGAGTTCCAACACATCAACTGAAGAAATTGTTGTGCTCAAGAAGGAGTTGGAGGATTTTCAAAAGAAGTATTATGAGTTGGTTCATGTTCATGAAGATGCTTTGAAGGAAAATGCTCAATTGGCTGAGGAATGTGAAAAGGCCAAAGCTGAAGCTTTAGACGCAGCTCAAGATTTTGAGAATTTATTTTAGAAAAGTTATCCAGTTCAGCAAAAGTATGAGGAAGCTACTGCACTTATTGCTAAAACTGTTGTTACTGTTGAAAAGCTTCAAAACAACATTTCTATGCTTCAAGATGAGAATACTCTTTATCGTGACAAGAATGAGGTATTGACTAAAGATGTTGAGATCTATAAGCAAAAGAGAGAAAATGTTCTTGAAGAATTATTTGCTAAATGTGAGATCCGAAAGCTATAAACTTATGAATATGATGTCTTAATGCAAAATTCATCAAGTCACATAAAGAGGTGTTTGAAGCTCAACAAAAGATTAATGATTTGAAATTGGAAATTTTGGAGCTGAAAAGGAAAGTGAAGAATTGCAATTTGTCACCGACATTGCTAAATTTCTTATACAAGCAGGATCAAAGTACGGAGAGTTCTAAGAAGGAGGATGTTCACTTGGTACCTCAACCAGTGGATTTAATTGAAGTTACTTCTGTTCCGCTTGATCCTAAAGTTGAAGTGCATAATTATTCCAAATTTGCCATTCCACCCAAGACGAACAAGTCTAAGTCTAAGAAGAAAGAGAAGGCTTTGGGTGAAGCTCCAAAATTTGTATCAAAGTTTGTTTTGTCAGAAAATGAAAATGTGTTTGATAAGGTTGCTTCAAGTTCGTCATCTGCAATCGAAGAAGAAAAAGTTTTGATTGAAAAGAACATGTTGAAAGATATCAAAGCCAAATTCACTAGCGAAGCTAAGGTGCGAGAAGCTTCGGGTTCTTCCTCGAGTTCTTCAAAGGTTTCAGGTTACAAACACAAAGGTTTAGGGTATGAAGTGAAGGAAGAACTGGTTCAAGTTAAGAAACCAGTAAAAGCTACAAAGGTTCTTAAAGTGAAAGTTGCAAAGAAATCAACACCTCAGAAGGAAGTTTCTTATTATTCTGGAAGATCGTCATCTTCAAGGAGACCATCTCCTAGGTATGATTCTTCTGATGGTTTCTTTGATAACTTTGATTCTGAACATTCATCTGGTTTTTCAAATTCAAAACAATTTTCACGTATTTTTAAAGAACGACTTTGTTATGAATGTTGTTAACCAGGACATCTAGCCGCTGAGTGTCTGACGACTGCCTATATCCACAAAACTGCAAAATATGTGGATAACAAAGGTCAAATTTTTTATGAACCCTGGTCTCCAAAGATTAAATCAACCCGTAAATCGCCTTGGTCTACACCAAGTACGTCGGTTGAATCTGATTCTGGTTCTGATAAAAAAATTAAAAGTTTTACAAATTTGGAAACCAAAAGTTGGTTCCAAGGTCAACGATGACTTTGTGGAAGACACCGGGCGACCCGATGCTATTGAATCGGGTCGATCCCAGAGCGACTAATGTTTTATTTGGTGTCCAGCAGGTGTTTCAGGAAGACCTTTCGGTGATTAAGAAATTGCTGATTGTGAAATATCTGTGCTAACTTAAACTGCTTTTCAAAATCAAAATTTGTTTTCCAAATGCTAACCTGAACGTATTCGTGTTGGTTGATCAATTTCTTGTTTTTGTTTTACCTCCGTCTCATTCTGAGGGGGGAGTTTGTTTTTGCAAAAATACAAAAATAGTGTGTTGTTTTTCAAATCGTAAAAATGAACATCTATAAATAGAGTTATCATTTTTAGGGGGAGAAATTTGGAAAAGACAAAAACATTGAAAAATGCAAAAAGTCAAAAACATTGAAAAATGAGAAATTATATCCGACAAGATTGGGAAATGATGGTACATTGGCTGACATTGTCTGACTCATGGATAAAATAGATGAAAAAGCCATAAGACCATTTGATCGATGTGTCAGGTATGCTCGGCAAATCAGAAAGTATTCAAATGTGATATACACTAAATCTGATGCTTGACCTAGTGGACAACATCTTGATGTGGACAACATCTTGATGCGTATTTCAAGATATATCAAGAAAAGGATATGTGAAAAATAAAATGAGAAGTCACTGTGTATACATGTGTTCATTTTGCAAAGATTTAAACTTGTTTGATTTTCTTTATTTTGTCAAAAGATCGGACTTTCTATGCATGTCCACAAGACTGACCTGATCGTTGTTCGTTTGACATTCTGCTTTATTTTCTTTGGTGTTTCGTATAACTCATCGGACTTTCTCTGCGTGTACAGGAGTACCGACCTGATTGTTGTTGGGTTATACAATTTTAACTTGTTTTATTTTCTTATTTTGTTAAATCCGAGGCCTTATCTGCGTATCGAAAGATCGACCTTAAGGTAGACGATTTAATGTTCTTATTTCTTTTTGCATGGAACACAGTTGACTATATCATGGTTACAATCATTATGTGATTAAAATCACAAATGAAATCACAAAATGTGATAAGTAAAAGCATATCTGAGTATGTCTGATAGTGTGGCGTACACTGGTCAATGCAAAAACTAATCAATACTTTAGCATATCCAGATGTTATGAGTATGATTTTGCCAGAGTTTAAAGTTGGACAAATTATATATGCAATCGGCATGGCTTATGTGCTTCAATAATCGAAATTGAAGTGTAGCTCAGCATGTTATGACCAATATGATCCCAAGTTGTGATCTTTCTCGCAAAAGACAAAAATAGTGTCTGATTTTGTAATGCATTTACTTTTCTTATCAGAAAATACCAAAAAGATTTTAGGTGTGTTTTGATATAAAATTTCTAAAAGCCAAAAAGATTTTGTTTCTGATTTGTTTTCGATTGATCAACACGACATACAAAATCAATTTTCAAAATCAAAATATCTTGGAGTCTTAAAGAGACGTTTTGCGCCAAGATTATTTATGTTGGCAGGTTTCTATGTGGAAAGAGAACATCACAACTTCAAGTCTTCTGAAGATTGTTGATAAAGAGATTACACACAATGCAATATCAAGTATTCAAGATTGAACTCATCGTCAAGATCGAGGAAGAGTTTGATTGAAGATACAAGATACAAGTTTTAATAGAGGAGTTGATACTGCACATGCCGAGGGGGAGTTTGTTGATACATGGTCCTGATTGTCATGTGAAGTATCGAATACAAGACGAAGGCTTACAAGATTAGGTCTGGCCGAACCTTGGTCGAACCTAAAGTTCGGACAGGGCCGAACAGGTAGCGGGCATCAATGTCTATAAATAGTAGTCTTGTAATAGAATTACTAAGCTTCCGAGTCATATCTTCTCTGTGTACTTTGTGGTTATCTCTATGGTTAATACAAGTCATTTGTATTTACTCTTTGTGTTCCATCTCGTATTACATTGATTTCATAACGATTAAGTAGACGATCCACACACTCAAGCAATTTCAAAATGTAGAGATGAATGACCAAGAGTCCTAGCCGTTTTTGCTTCTCTAACATATCAACCTATTTATATGTGACATTAAACTGCCCTGCGTACCATCTATCCAACATACCATTTGGTACGTTGGCCAGCGTACCATTTGGTATGGACCATGGTACGCTGCCCCTAAGACCCACACATACGCTCTCACATAGATACAATACACGAGACACACTGTAGCATAGGATATGCTCTAACAGTATTATGATCAATTTCCACAACCTAATTATCAATTATATGTTTTGGTATAGGAAGGAATACAAGAAAAAAGGGTCCTAATTAAGCTCGAAACTGAACAGTTGAAGATGAAGATCACGTGGTAGTGTTGTTGGCTCCCGGATTGAAAATTAAATTGAGAATGACGCTTGTATGCAGTGTAATTTTCTTTAATTTTTTATTTGTATTTGATTTGTAATTTATTTTTATTTGATTTGTAATTAATAATTTGTCATAGGTTTTAAATTGGCCACGCGTATAGCGAGGACACATCTGATTTCAACAACCTTTTAGTCACTTTTTTTCTTCCCAAATATATGTTGCTAAAACACAAATATATGTGATCATATATTACCAAATGCCACACTTTTGTTCTATTAACGTGGTCGTTTCCACCCTTTGGCCACGCGTATTGGGACAAAGTATCTGACTTCAACTACCCTTTGGCCACTTTTTTTTCTGAATATATGTGGCTAAAACACAAATATACGTGACCATATAATACCAAAGGTTACACTTTTTATATTTTAACGTGGCCGTTGCAACCCTTTGGTCATGCGTATTGGGACAAAATATCTTATTTCAACTACCCTTCGGCAACTTTTTTTTCCGAATATATGTGGCTAAACACACAAATATTTGTGACCATATAATACCAAAGGCCATACTTTTTATATTTTAACGTGGCTGTTGCTACGCTTTGGCCACGCGTATTGGGACAAAAATTATGTTTTCAGCAACCCATTTGGCCACGTTTTTTTAACATATGTGGCTAAGACACAAATATACGTGACCATATAATACCAAAGGTCACACTTTTTATATTTTAACATGGTCGTTGCCACCCTTTGGCCACACGTATTGGGACACAAATTATGATTTCAGCAACCCATGTGGCCACGTTTTTTTAACATATGTGGCTAAAACAAAAATATACGTGACCATATAATACCAAAGGCCACACTTTTTATATTTTAACGTGGTCATTGTCACCCTTTAGCCACGCGTATTGGGACAAAAATTATGATTTCAGCAACCCATTTGGCCACGTATTTTTTTAATATATGTGGCTAAAACACAAATATATGTGGCTATATAATACAAAAATCCACGTTAAACAAACACATGTAGCCGTTGGGACCCTTCGGCCATGTTTTTGGAAGAATTGTTTGACTACAACAATGAATATTGGTATACCCTTTAGCCACGCTTTTATGGGGCTTCAGCCACTAATATTCTAACGTGGCCATATCATACATTTGGTCACGAGACCTTTGGTCTCGATTGAAATGTCTCGATTGAAATGGGAAGAAAAAAAACGTGGCCAAAGGGATACGGCCACGTTTTTTTTTTCGTGGCCAAAGAGTATTTTTGAGGTAGTGCATTAATTCATAGATACTTCATTATGGCTGTGGTTTTAATTGCTTATTTATGAGTTTAGCGACTATAAATCCATTAAACAGTTAATATACAAATGTCAATGTCAGGTCTAGGTAATGCATGAATAGTGATCAGTCTTAGATGATATTTGTTTCTTTATTCTAATATTATATCTATTTCATTATTTCTATCAATTTGCATTCTTATTTGCTTTCTAACAATTATTAGGAATTATGATAGAATCCTAATGATGATAATTAGGTTTAGTATGATTACACCATTGCTTCCTTAGGTCGACCCTGAGTTGCTCTTAATGCTACCATACGATAAGTCCACTTTCCTATATGTGCATGTGTAGTTACAATATGATATAAAATTTAATGGTCATATTCACATATTTATTTATATATACTCGTGTGCATCAAATTGCATTCCAGCATTGTTGATTGATAATAGAAAAATCCAAAAAAATAAATTGGTGTGTTTGCTTATTTTTGAAAAATCACAATATTTTGTTTCTGATTTATTTTCGATCAACTGATGGTAATTCATAATTTATGCCGGGAAAAACCAAACTGTCTTGAAATTACCAAAGGTCGTCAGTGTGAGATTAAAAGTTTTTAAGAAATTTAAAATTTTAGAATTTTTGATCAAAATTGATAAAATCACAAAGTTCATGGGTAAATTTGAAAATTATTGAACGAACATAAGGGTTCGTTACAAATGAAGTGCCAATTCGTGAAAAACGAACTGATGAGTTCGTGGGTACGAAGTGAGAGTCAATCAGATGCAAACTGTACAGTTGGTGACAAACGAAGTCGCACTTCACGTCAACGAAGTTGGGTGGTATAAATACACGAAGTACAACTTCGTTAACTCACTTTTCACAGAACTCATACTTCGTAACCCTAGCCGACTATCCACTTCGTTTCGTTCAATTTTTCAAATTCTATATCATTTCAGACGGATTTTGTTTGAAAACAGGTAGTAAATTGAATTCCGACCACAATAGTGTATTTATTTGTGATTTTTTACCATGTTTTCACCCTGATTTTTTTGAAAAAGCCAATCGGGTTCGCGAACTCATCTCCGGTCATCGATTAACTGATTAAAACTTGTTTTTAGGTGTTAAAATTGTTACAATTGTGTTCGGTTCATTAAGACGAGTGTAATGGTACAAATTTTTCCAAAAAACAATACCAAGTTCATGATTTTTGGATCGAACAACCTTTCGGTTGCTCGATAGTGATGAACTGTCACTACGATACTACGAAGTGCAGGTTCGTTAATCATTTTGTGACCACTTCATTAACGAGTTCGTAACCTAGTTAGTCAGGTTAAAGAGTCAACTTCGTTGTTGACTTCGTTGGTTAGTTTGTTGTTTGTTGTTGACTTCGTTAAACCAACGAAGTGTCAATTCGTTAACCAGTTCGTGACGTTAATTGACTTCATTTTTCACATCGTTAAAACCAAAATATTTGTAAGTGTGTGAGTAGCAGATCATCTACTCGATCATCATGTAATAAATGTAATTCAAGTATAGAAATCGACATGATGAGGTAAATACAAATGAGATTTGTATTGCTTAGACAACAGAGAAACACACAATTTCACACAGTTAATATTGACCTGAACTTCTAAGCCCCTCTTCTAGCAAGACAAAAACTATTTATACTATGTAACTACTATCTGAACTGGACTCCATCCGAAGTCACACGAACTGGAATGAAGTATGACTTCATGTCCACTTCGGATGGTCACAAACTGCCACTTCGGGTCAGTTCGTGAACAACCATCCTTGAAGCTTTGTTTTGTACTTGATACTTCACACCACGAATATAATCATGCTCTAAAAAACTCTCCCTCGACGTGTGCAGTATCTGTGCAATAATTGTTCTTCACAGAAACTCGTATTTTCAATAAAACTCCCCCTTAACTTGACGGTTAGTCTGATCTTGAATACCTTGACATTGCAGCGCATAATCTCTCTTTATCATCAGCTTCAGAAGACTTGAAGTTGTGATATTTTCTTTTCCACTAAGTGTCTACCAACATAAATAATCTTGGCGCAAAACGTCTCTTTGAGACTCCAAGATATTCAGAAATTGAAATTTGATTCGTGTCACGTGTTTATTAAACAAAAACAAATAAGAAATAAAAAAAATTGGCTTTTCTAAACTTTATATCAAAACACACCTAAAATCTTATTAATATTTTCTAATAAGAAAAGTAAATGTAGTACAAAATTAGACACCATTTTTTGTCTTTTGCGAGAAAGATCACGACTTCGGATCATATTGGTCATAACATTCTGATCTACATTTCAATTTCGATTATTATAGCACATAAGCATGTCGATTGCAGATATAGTTTGTCCAAATTTAAACTCAGGCACAACCATACTCATAACATCAGGATATGTTAAGGTATTGATTAGATTTGCTTTGACCAATGTACCCCACACTATCAGACATACTCGGATATGCTTTTATATCACACTTTGTGATGTCACTTGTGATTTAACACATAGTGATTGCATTCAAGATATAGTCAACTGTGTTCCACGCAAAAAGAAATAAGAACGCTAAATCGTCTACCTTAAGGTTGATCTTTCGATACGTAGATAAGGCCTCAGATTTAACAAAATAAGAAAATATAAACAAGTTGAAATTGTATATGAAGGTACTAGCCGTTAGGCCGCCTCTTTGCCAATAAATCAGAATTCCCGTCGAGAATGCCAGGATATTTGAGATTATAACAACCAGTACAGGCCATTCATCTTTGAAATTGCCTGAGCGTGTGGATCTTCTACTTAGTCGTGAAGAAATCAATGTGGATGAGTAAAACACAAAGAGTAAATACAAATGACTTGTATAAACCAGAGAGATAACCACAAAGTACACAGAGAAGATATGACTCGGAAGCTTATGAATTCTATACAAGACATCCTATTTATATAAGCTGAACTATGCTGGTCCGAACCTCAGGTTCGGCCCAACGTTCGGCCATGTCCGAACTCCAGGTTCGGCCTGAGTTTGGACCTCAGCAATCTTGTGTAGTTCGTCTTGTATTCGATACTTCACATGACGATCAGGACCATGTATCAACAAACTCCCCCTCGGCATGTGCAGTATCATCTCCTCCATTAAACTTGTATCTTATATCTTCAATCAAACTCTTCCTCAATCTTGACGATGAGTTCAATCTTGAATACTTGATATTGCATCGTGTATAATCTCTTTATCAACAATCTTCAGAAGACTTGAAGTTGTGATGTTCTCTTCCCACTTAGAAACCTGCCAACATAAATAATCTTGGTGCAAAATGTCTCTTCGAGATTCCAAGATATTTTGATTTTGGAAATTGATTTTGTATTTAGCGTTGATCAACCGAAAACAAATAAGAAACAAAATCTTTTTGGCTTTAAGAAATTTTATATCAAAACACACCTAAAATCTTTTTGGTATTTTCTTATAAGAAAAATAAATGCAATACAGAATCAGACACTATTTTTGTCTTTTGTGAGAAAGATCATAACTTGGGATCATATTGGTCATAACATGCTAAACTACATTTCAATTTCAATTATTGACGCACATAAGTCATGCTGAATGCAGATATAATTTGTCCAAATTTAAACTCTGGCAAAACATACTCATAACATCTTGATATGTTAAAGTATTGATTAAATTTGCATTAACCAGTGTACCCCACACTATCAAACATACTCAGATATGCTTTTGCTTATCACATTTTGTGATTTCATTTGTGATTTTAATCACATAATGATTGTATTAATGATATAGTCAATTGTGTGCCATGCAAAAAGAAATAAGAACGTTAAAATCGTCTACCTTAAGGTCGATCTTTCGATACGCAGATAAGGCCTCGGATTTAACAAAAAAAGAAAATAAAACAAGTTGAAGTTGTATAACTCAACAACAATCAGGTCGGTACTCCCGTACACGCAGAGAAAGTTCGAGGAGTTATACGAAACACCAAAGAAAATAAAGTAGAATGTCAAACGAACAACGATCAGGTCGATCTTTCGATACGCAGAGAAAGTCCCGATCGTTTGACAAAATAAAGAAAATCAAATAAGTTGAAATCTTTGCAAAATGAACACATGTATACACAGTGACTTCTCATTTTTCTTTTCACATATCTTTATCTTGATATATCATGAGATATGCATCAAGATGTTGTCCACTAGGTCAAGCATCAGATTTAGTGTATATCACATTTATATACTTTCTGATTTGCCAAGCCTACCTTACACATTGATCAAATGGTCTTATGGCTTTTTCATCTACTTTATCCATGAGTCAGATAATGTCAGCCAATGTACCATCATTTCCCAATCATGTCAGATACAATTCCTCATTTTTCAATGTTTTTGGCTTTTTGCATTTTTCAATGTTTTTGTCTTTTTCAAATTTCTCCCCCTAAAAATGACAACTCTATTTATAGATTTTCATTTTTACGATTTAAAATACAACACACTATTTTTGTATTTTTGCAAAAAGAAACTCCCTCTCAGAATGACACGAAGTAAAAACCAAGAAAACTTGATCAACCAACACGAATACTAGCAGCTTAACCTTTTGAAAACAAAAATGAGTTTGAAATTCAATTTAATTATAACAGATATTTCACAATTAGTAATTCAGCAATCACCAAAAGGTCTTCCTGAAATACCTGCTGGACACCAAATAAATCATTAGTTGCTTTGGGATCGACCCGAGTCAACAGTGTCGGGTCGCCCGATGTCTTCCACAAAGTCAGTGTTGGCCTTGGAAACAACTTTTGTTTTCCAGATTTTCAATGATTTCAATTTCTGATCAGAACCTGAATCAGATTCAACCGACGTACTCGATTTAGACCAAGATGATTTACGAGTTGATTTGGCATTTGGGGACCACGGTTCATCAAAAATTTGACCTTTGTTATCCACATATTTGGCAGTTTTGTGGATATATGCAGTCGTCGGACAATCATCAGCAAGATGTCCCGGTAGACGACATACATAACAAATTCTTTCTCTAAAATTGTTTGAAAATTGGTTTGTTTTTGAAAAACCAGAAGAATACTCAAAATCAATATTATCAAAGAAACCATCAGAAGAATCATACCTAGGAGATATACTCCTTGAAGATGACGATCTTCCAGAAGAATAAGAAAATGCTTTCTGAGATAGTGATTTCTTGGTAACCTTTGTTTTAGGAACCTTCACAGCCTTCACTGGTTTCGTTATTTGAACAGGTTCTTCCTTCACATTGTAACCCAAACCTTTGTGTTTAGATCCCTGATTCTTTGAAGAAGTGGAAGAAGAACCTGAAACAACTCTTGACTTAGCGTCACTAGTAAATTTAGCTTTGATATCTTTCAGCTTGTTCTTATCAATTAACCCTTTTTCTTCTTCAGTTGCGGATGAAGAACTTGAAGCAACCTTATAAAACACCATTTCATTTTCCAGAAACACAGACTTTGAAACAAATTTTGGAGCTTCACCCAAAGGCTTCGCTGTCTTATTAGATTTGGACTTGTTCTTTTTTTTTTTTTTGAACAGCTTTGTCAGGGATTGAACCCATGACCTCCAGGTAAGACTAAACCTTACCACCTCCCCCTTGACCACCAGGACAAGAGCTCATTGGCAGATTTGGACTTGTTCTTCTTGGGTGGAGTAGCAAATTTTGAATAATCATGCCCTTCAGCCTTAGGATCAAGCGGGGTAGAAGTAACTTCAATTAAATCCACTGGTTGAGGAACCAAGTGAATATCCCCTTTTTGAGAACTTTCTGAACTCTGATCCTGTTTGTATAAGAAATTTAGCAATGTCGGAGACAAATTGCAATTCTTTACTTGCCTATTTAACTCCAAAATCTCCAATTTTAAATCATCTAATCTTCTGTTGTCCCTCAAACACCTCCTGTTGTGACTTGATAAATTTTGCATTGAGATCATCATACTCATAAGTTTGTAACTTCCTGATCTCACATTCGGCAAACAATTCTTGAAGAACACTTTCTCGCTTCAGCTTATATATCTCAACATCCTTAGATAATACTTCATTCTTGTCTCTGTACAAAACATTCTCATCTTGAAGCATAGAGATTTTATTTTGAAGCTTTTCAACAGTAGCAGTAGTTGTAGCAATAAGAGCAGTAGCTTCCTCATACTTTTACTGGACTGGATAACTTTTCTCAAACAAATTCTCAAAATCTTGAACTACATCTAAAGCTTTAGCTTTAGCTTTTTCACATTCTTCAGCCAATTTAGACTTTTCCTTCAAAATATCCTCATGAACATGAACTAACTCATAATACTTCTTTTGAAAATCTTCTACCTCTTTCTTGAGCACCACAATCTCTTCAGTTGATAATTGACAACGTTGTTCAAAACTGGCAACCGTCTGAAGCAATTTCTTACATTTAAGACACTCAAACTCGTCAACTTTTGAACTTGTAGAAAAGTCAAAGT
>JBCNJP010000025.1:52402131-52417605 GCA_039602395.1 Deinandra increscens subsp. villosa
GGGAATTGTCTAACGGAAGTAAACCTTGAAATTCTCGGATGTCACAGACATATACCTGGATGTTCTGGATCCCAAGATGCAAGGCTAATTGTAAGACAGCAATCAGGGCTTCATACTTCGCTTCGTTGTTAGTCGCTTGGAATTCACACCTAACAGCCTGGGGTATTATGTCCCCCTGTGGCGATTTCAGTATGATTCCAAGGCATGTCCCCCTGACGTTGGATGCCCTATCCGTAAATAGGTTCCAACATCCTGAGAATTCTTCTTCCTGCAAGGTCTGGAATTCTTGATCTGCTTCATTCTGGATGTCACTACTGAAATCAGCCACAAAATCTGCTAGAGCTTGTGATTTTATGGTTGTCCTCGCTTCATAGACCAGGTTGTAAGCACTTGGCTTCAGGGACCATTTTGCCATCCTACCTGACATCTCAGGTTTTCTCAAAACAGACTTTATAGGGTAATTAGTTTTCACATGTATAGTATGAGTATCAAAATAATGTCTAAGTTTAGTAGAAGCCATACTTAGGGCTAGTATAAGTTTTTCCAAATGTGAATACCTGGATTCAGTGTCAAGAAGACTTTTACTTACATAATACACTGGGTGTTATTGAACCTCTGCATCCTTTATTAGGATTGTACTTACCGTATTCCTCAAAACTGCAAGGTACAATGATAACGGCTCCCCTGAATTCGGCTTCATCAGGAGGGGTGCAGAAGATATATATGCCTTCAGATCTTGGAAGGCTTGCTCATGCTGGGGTGTCCATTCAAATTTCTTGTTCTTCCTCAAGATGTCATAGAAATCTCGACATCTCTCCGAGGATTTGTAAATAAACCTGTTCAAGGCTGCAACTCGGCCTGTCAGCCTTTGTACATCCTTGGTTGATTCGGGTGACTTTAGGTTCATGATAGCACGAATTTGTTCTGGACTAGCTTCAATTACTCTTTTAGTCACCATGTAACCCAGGAATTTACCGGCTCCCACTCCAAAATGACATTTCTCTAGATTCAACTTCATATTGTACTTGTCCAGGATGTCAAAAGATTCTTTAACATCCTGGATATGAGTGTTGACATTCAGGGACTTCACCACCATGTCGTCTATATATACCTTCATGGTCTCTCCTAGCTTTTCTTTAAACATCATATTCACCAATCTTTGATAGGTCGCCCCTGCACTTTTCAATCCAAAGGGCATAACAACATAACAATAAATACATGTGGGTGTAATGAACGTTGTATCCTCCTGGTCGTTTGGATCCATCTGAATCTATTGAAATCCTAAAGTGGCATCCATGAATGTTAAGATTTCATGACATGCTGTTGCATCTACCATGGAGTCAATGTGTGGAAAGAGAAAAGGGTCTTTAGGACATGCACGGTTCAGGTCTGTATAATCCACACAGACCCTCCATTTGCCATTTTTCTGCTCTACTACCACCACATTGGCTAACCATCTTAGGAACTTGACTTCCCTGATCATCTTATTCTTCAATAGACGGTCCACCTCTTCTTGGATTATCACATACTTCTCAGGAGCATACTTTCTTCTCTTTTGATGTACGGGCCTGTAATAGGGATCAATACCAAGTTTATGAGTTATAACATCTTTGGATATACCTGTCATGTCTTCGGTATTCCATGCAAATGTTGACATTCTGGATCTGAGGAATTCCACCAACTCTTTTTCAATAAGGTTAGGGATGTTGGTGCCAATAGACACTTTCCTCCCAGGATGCAAGGGATCCAAGACTATTTGCTTGACATCATGCTCCCTTGCCTCTAGGGCATCCATGACCTTCTTCTTTAATTGCTATCCTTGACGGGCCTTTGCTGAGATTTTCATAGACAATGTGTAGCAGTCCTTTGCTTCCTGTTGATCGCTGTGGATGGTGACCACTCCCCAGGGTGTCGGCAACTTTACGCACTGATGGTATGTCGAGGGGAAAGCTTTCATGTCATGAATCCAGGGTCTGTCCAGGATGATGTTATACCCGGACGGAGCATCCATGACACAAAAGCTTTGCATCAAGTTCACCCCCTCAACATAAACCGGAAGCTTTACTTCTCCCAGGTTGTTCTTTGTTTCGCCACTGAAACCTACGAGGACCGTGGACTTTGCAATGACTTCATCCTGGGTATCCCCATTTTTGTCAATGTTTCTAGCTAAATGATGTTAAGAGAACTGCCCCCGTCAATTAGGATCCTCTTCACGAAATAGTTGGCTATGTAGAGCGTGATTACGAGCCCATCATGATGAGGGTCCATGATGTTGCATCTGTCATCCTCGCCAAAGGTTACGTCCTTCAAATCCTCTTGTACTGAGGCTTTGACTGACTTCCTGGGTACGTTTGACTTGGTCTCCCTTGCGTGCCTCTTAGCTGTAGAATAACAAGTACCACATATATCAGATCCACCAGAAATAAAATAAATTACCTCTGCATCCGGGGAAGGGGATACTGCCCGCTCAGGTTATCCGCGTGATCTGTCTGCATCCTGGGTTTGGTCAGCACCCCTGGATTTTACAGGCAGGTCAGTGCCCTTGGATTTATCTTTCTTTCTTCCCAAGAGCTTCTACAGGAAGCCTTTGCTCAGCAGGTAACTGATCTCCTTGCGCATAGTTATGCAATCCTCGGTCATATGGCCAAAGTCCTCATGGTAAGTGCACCATTTTGATTTTTCCTTCCAGGATGCTTGTTTATCCGTCTTCCTGGGCCATCTGGCTTTGTCCCCCAAGTCCTGCATAACATTAATCACACTTGCAAAATCAGTAGAAAAATAGAACTCGTTAAAAGTAGGATACTCTTCATCATCCTCGTCTTCACCCTGATCAACCCTGTTAACCCTGGATTATCAGGTTTGGAATAGGGTTTAGGCCTTTGGGACCTAGGATGCGCCAGTTCTGATTTCCTGTTAGAGGAGCCGTATCCTGGGACAACGTCCACTTTTTCCTGCACTTTCCTGTCCTCTTCAAGCCTGATGAATCGTAGGGCCCTATGCCTTACTTCATCAAGTCTATGACAGGGGTTCATCACAAGATCTTCATAGAAGGGTGAATCCTTCTTGAGACCCATTTTGAATGCCTTTTAACAATAGTAGCCATGTCCATACTGGGGATATCCAAGGCCTCCCTGCCAAACCTGTTCACATAATCCCTGAGAGAATTCATTAGCATTCTGGGTAACCCTTTAAAGATCACTCGTCAGTTTTCGAAACTGTGACTACAAGAAAATTGGTTATTGAATAAGTTAATTAAATGGGAAAAAGATATGATAGAAAAGGGTGGAACACTCAGCAGCCATTTTAAGGCTCGAGCCTATGAGCGTTGACCCGAAACCTTTACATAGGCATGCCTCCTTGATTTCAGGGAGCATGTAGATCACTTCCATCCTCTCCATATACTGAGCCACGTGTTCTTCTAGATTAGTTGTGCCATCGTACAAATTCATGCTGGGAGTCTGGAACCTCTTGGGTATTTCCACATCACATATTGGGGGAGCAAACCTTGAAAGTCGATGACTCGACGATGATACTTCATGGATAGGTTGGACCACCCCAGGGACACTCGAGATCATTTCTTTTAATTTCTTGAGCTCCCTGGCCACTGCTGGGCTAAGACCTGCGTCCTGCACAGATTGATTAGTATGAGCATTAAGATTAGGAGTCCCAAGGATGTTACCAGGATCCTGGGTAGCTGTGCCCCTAGGATTCACGTTAGAATCCCTGAATGTAGACACTCTGGGTCTGTCAACCAGGGTGGTGTAAGCAGTAGCGAATTCCGGTCTTAGGTTTTCGATTAGGATGTCATCTGCCAAGTTGGACCCATTCCCAGGACTATTGAATTGTATCCTCCTAGCCTGAATAGGGGATGTGGGTGTATGATCCACCATGTTCATCTCCGACCTCAACCTAGCTACCTCTCCAAACATGTCCTGATTTACTTTCTGTTGTTGCTCCATGTACTGCTGCACCTTGGCGAACATGGTGAGAAGTTAATCATTGGAGACCAATACTGGGATTTCTCCACCACGTCCCGATCCAGTGACGCCCTGGTTGATAGTCCTGCTAATGTTGCGGTTCATGGTAGTCGTTGTTGATGTGGTAACTCGTGGCGGTGGAGGAGGAAGGATAGTGCTGGTAATAGAAGAAGTGCTTGCAGGGGTAGTCGGATTCGAGGTACTTGGTTGTGTTGCCATGTTTTGATAGATTTTTGTAAAAATCAAATTAAAAATGAATCTAGCAAGAGTTTGGAAAAAAAAGTTGACACCAATTGCCCCATGGTGGGCGCCAACTTGTTTTGGCTAAAAAATTGTAAGGCTAAATTTAGTAACCAAATTAGTTTGTGAGGTATGGTGCCCTGGATGTTAAGTTTACGAAATCAGATTTTCTTGTCAAAATTCAAGGTTTGAATAGGCTAAAAGGAAACACAAATAATAACTTCCCTGAATGCAACTAAGAACACCGAGATTTGTAAGAGGGAAAAGCCCTTAACCCTTGGATGTCTCCAAGAGTCCGCTGGCATAAAAACCCCCTTGGCAACGGTAACACACGTTGCCCGTTTATTCCAAATGTTAAATAATTCGAGTACAAGTGTTTGCGGCTTGTTTGATAAGTGGTAGTGTGAGTACAGGTGATCGAGAGTATCTAAAATGAAACCTATGTCGCGTTTAAATACATAGATTTGCCTAACTAACATTCTGAGATTCTAGGGATCTCCCTTCCAATGACTTATGGCCGTTATTTGACCGAGTTTGGTGGCGGGTCTCCTTTTCCACACGTGCTTCTGACTTTGACTGAGTCTAAATGACCGTTATCCATCTTCTCGTTCCTGGCTTAATCACATAGTGTCAAAGAAAAAAAATAGAAACACTCTCCTAGCATGCAGGGTATCCGTGCATGCTGGGATTAGGTAGATAGATAAATTCAGATTACATTGCATCCTGGGATAGTAATCAAATAAATGTACCACGAACATAAGTAGAAATCTTGGGTTTGGTTACCGAAAGCGCAGTCCCTGTATGCTTGACATCCAGGGGTCTTAAGCTATCGGAGGTTATTAGTAAAATTCAGGGTTAGAATTCAGGGTATAACAGTAGGAGACGTGGAAAGGATGGTGTGTAGTCTCCATGAGATCTCAATAGGTGGCAGGAAGATTCAGGCAAATCTCTCAAGGTCCTCCATGGCAATCTCAAACCTAAGTTGCCCATGGAAAATCAAAGGGGATTTAAGTAAGAACTAAGATCGGTGGTGGTGTGTAGTAATGGTGAGATACCGGATCGTCATACCAACGATGGAAGGTCCGTTAGGGACGTTGTTGTAACATTTCAGATTTTTCGATTATCCGATTAGATCCATTTCTATAACCTGAACCCGTGATTGATAATCTAATGAGGAATTATGTTTGTTATTGATTTGATGGTCAATTTGTCTCTATTTCGGATTTTATCGTGAACGCGTCGATATTTATGTTTAACCGAGAATTCGAGCAATCTAAGCATGTATGATACTTTTGTGTAATACTAGTTACACATACAAGTAAATACAAGTGAAGACGTGCGAGAATTTGAGGTTTAGAACGCAAACGGTGAAAGATTGGTAAATCCCGCACGATTTCGATTTTAACCAGGAGATCATGTTTTTTAGTATCGTATGTTAATTTTATCACATTTATGAGTCTTATGATCATACATGATTTCACGAGTCATCACACACTTGATCGAGTCACAAAACGTATGTGAATTGCTTAAAAGTGATATGTACAGCAAAACCAACCAAAATGGACATTTACCTCTGAAAATCACCATTTGTCATCTCCTATCATCCATTGAAGCTTGAAGCTTGAAGATCGCACCTTGGATCATCCATCTTCACCTAGTTTCTTTACTTTAACAGTAAGTGCCTTCTTCCACTTCTCATGACTAAGATCAGAGCTTTATGGGGGTTTTTAGGTTAGATCAAAGCCTTAATTGATGTCTTCTTCTAGATCTATTGATTTCTCATGCCAAGATTGAAAGTTCATGATGAAATTAGGCTAGATCTGCGTGCTTGCTTTTTGCTATGTTGTAGATCTAGGGTTTTGATTAGCAGGACTTGATTTTTATGATTAGAAATGATGAGATCTTAGCCATGCATGCTATCTAAGAGTAGATCTATGAAATTAACCATCAAGTTTTGATTCGTTTTTATTTTTAAATGACTAGATCTTCATCATGTATGATATCTAGGGTTAGATCTATGAAATTGATCATCAAGATTTGATTTTTATGATTGAAAATGGTTAGATCTTCATCATGTATGCTATCTAGAGTTAGATCTATGTAATTGATCATCAAGATTTGATTTTTATGAATAAAATGATTAGATCTTCATCATGCATGCTATTTAGGGTTAGATCTATGAAATTGATCATCAAGAATTGTTTTTATGCCTCTAAATGGTTAGATCTATATCATATATGCTATCTAGGGCTAGATGCATGTGTTTTGATCATCAAGGTTGATATTTATGTATTAAAACGAATAGATCTATATCATGAATGATATTTAGGACTAGAACTATATTTCACATCATCAAGTTTAGGCTATGCAGTTAATACGATAAAAATTCCAAATACGGTCGAGGACCGATATACGAGATATCGGTTATCTCGGTGAAATATCAGTGAAATATCGGTCATTTTAATAATATATATATATATATATATATATATATATATATATTGCATGATGTGCATTTACTTAGCTAGGGAGTATTAATATATATATATATATATATATATATATATATATATATATATATATATATATATATAACTAAAAATAAGTGGCTGTAAATCTATTAGGGGCATATATGTAAAAATGCATCTACCCACTTCCCCCATAGATTCCGGCTTCTCTCCGTCGGTGGCTGTAAATCTTCATTTCCATACGGCTGTAAATCTCCAAGAAGCCCATATCCTTCATTTTCTAAACCAAGAACCCCATAGATTCCGGCTTCTCTCCGTCGGTGGTTGACATGTATGTGTAACTGTATGGCGAACAAGATCGGATTTAAGCTTTCTCCGGTGGTTGACATGTATGGAGAATAAGATCGGATTTAAGCTGTAAATCTCTGTCATTCAACAAAATCGGTTACGGTGGCTTTGCAAAACAAGGTACGAATTTAAGCTTTCTCCGTTAGTTTGGGGTTTTTTTTCCCAAATTCCTTCCTCGTGAAGCTCCCAGATTTCGACCTACCGTATTATTTAAAATTATCACCGAATTTTGGTTTAAAAATACGGTGATATATTGGCGGATTAGGCCGATTTTATCGGAACCGTATTTTTCAACCGTATTTTTCCACCGTATTTTAGTAGATGTCCGATAACCGATATCCCGCCGATATCCCAGTGGGATATCGACCATATTAACTGCATAGAGTTTAGGTGATCATGTTATAAAATATTTAGATTCATGTCATGTTTCACTGGATTTATTAATTCCATAAAGTAATATGACTAGATCTAGGATTTCCATGATAGATCTAGGGTTTCATTTGTTGGAATGATATGCATGATAGTTAGTTTGACTTATGTTGACTTCTATATTGAATCCTATGATTTTGTCTTTAGATTTAGGATTAGACCCATTATTAATTTGTACGTTATCACTTGAGCAAACCACCAACGGGTCGTTAGTCGGTTATGTCGTGTCGTATCGTATCAAGTCTCGATCGTCATTTTTACTTTTTATTTATTTATTTTGGCTCCATCTTGGTCAAGCATCAATGTGATCTTCGGATTTGACTATCATCTCGTTATCGCTAGTTTTTTCATATCTCGACACTGCTATCATGTGAGTATTCATCTTTCACTTTAATATTTTTAGGGTGTAACATGAATCAATATTCAAAACCCTAATTCTTCTTTATACAAAACTTTATGTGTTCTATGTGTAATATTCTAGTTGTGTGATACTTGTTAAATTCTATGTGGAAGTCTTGTCGGTAATCTTAAATTGCATGTGTACCATTAAGGCATTAACCATCAAGCCGAGGCAAAAATGATAGATCTATTAGCTAAAAACCCACCCACGAGATCGAGAATGTAGTCTTATTTCCGATGAGTGATTGTTTCCTTATTATCTAGGGTTGGTGCACATCACACATACTTGTTGATCATGATTAGGTATAACACTTGACATATGAATTGATTTATCTTAAACTGTATACACATTTAAACCTATGTTTACTCACAAACTCTTGTAGTTGACTCATATGTTATACATGTTGCAGGTGCTGCTGTTTGATCGTGTTGATTATCATCATCATAGGATTGCATGGGCCTTAGTTTACCAAAATAAATAATTAGAGACTTTTATGATTATCATTTCGAATCTTTTGTTTGAATTTTAACCTTGAATTATGTTTATTCTATGCTTTATGAAATGAGTTTAATTATGAATATCGCAACCTAAATTAGTGTTGTGTGCATATGGACAATCATCCCATCCCGACATATTCCATCGTCGGTTGGGGTGTGATAGCTGTTTTAGGTGGGAACTCGGAGGCCAAAGAGAAGCATGTTTAGGAACATTATAAATGTTGGTGGAAACGCAAACCTTTATCATTGAGTCTTGCTGGTGAAGATTTCTTAAAGAATTTCCGATCTCTAAAGTTTTACAGAAATGTTCATTTTTGGCTAAGTATGGGATGATCGCTAACTTGGCCTTAGCGATCAAAATGGCCTTAGCGATCAAGGTAGCCTTGACGACCAACCTTGCGATAAAACATGCCTTAACGATCATGTTATCGATCAACATTGCCTTGGCGATCATCTCAGCGATCAACATGCTCTTGGAGATCATGTCAGCGATCAAAGTGCGCTTAGCGAACAAGTCATCAATCAAAGTGTGCTTAGCGATCAAGTCAGCGATCAAAGTACACTTAGCGACCAAGATGCTCTTAGCGATCAACATGGCGATCATTTAAAGGTTAGCGATCAAGGTGGCGACCAATGTAGTCTTAGCGATCATTCTAACAATTAGAATATTCTTTACTGATTTGATGTAACAGAATGTTGTACATTATGCTTTAATCATTAGTCTCTTATAATTTAAGGAAATGTGATGTAACCCTACATTGTATCAATCGTCACATGTATTGAATATAATCAGAGAGCAATTATCTTAACTGTGTGTGTTCTTCATATTTCATCTATTTGATTGCAATTAACCAACACAGACTGGTCACAAGACATTGACTTTCCGCACTTGTTTAGTGAATTGAGTCAGAAACCCATTGTCTCAAACCCAAATCCTGAAAATTTGTATCAGAGATTTTGGTGTTCTCCAAGTTTTGAAAACCATGTTTTCAACTAGAAGAAATTCTCACTCAAGTTATCAATCTGAGTTGTTGCTGTTCGATGATAATTTTCTCACAGAAATTTTGATTTCAAATGCATTACAATCATTATATATATATATATATATATGTGTGTGTGTGTGTGTGTGTGTGTGTATATATATATATGTGTTGAAAAATTCATTGTAGATACCCTCATAAGTGTGTAGACAAGTAGATACATTTTTTCACCATTAGATCTTTTGATCTAATAGTTGTGGTTAATTTCTTTTTTCCTTTTTTTTCTTTTTTCTCATTATCCAGAAAAAATTCACATATATATATATATAGGGGGAAGGATCCTGCGAAAACCCTTTATATTGCGAAAACGCGAAAACCAATATTAAAACCTACATAAGTTCTTCATACGTTAATGTTTTTTCATAAAATTGGCGTCAAATGTCTCTAGAATTACGTTATCTTTAATTCTGGAAACAAATATTAAAAAAATTAACGTTTTTTTCGTGTGATACACATGTGTATCACGTGTGATACACATGTGTATCATCATCATTACTACTGCACAAAAACGAATTATCATGTGTAAAAACACTCCTTATGTTAAAAACATATTAAAAACACTAAAACATTTATGGTACTAATGATAATGAAACATAGTGCACATGTGCAAATATAATATAAAAAAGTTATAAAGTGTTATTTTTTTCATTAGATATAAAGATAACATAATTTATAAGACTTATGGTGCAATTTTCTTTTAAAATAGTAATGTATACCACATATATGAGGGTTTTTTTTTGTGTGGTACACATGTGTATCATTAAAAAAACACAAAAAATGACAGAAATATAACACATATGGTGCGTCTTAGAGAAAACAAATATTAACTCATACTAAAGTATGCGTTTTTTTTTGTGGTACACATGTGTATCACAGAAAAAAATAAAAAATAAAAAAACGTTAACTTTTTATTTTTTTTTTGTTTTTATAGAAATTAAAGATAACATAATTATAAGACTTTTGGTGAAAAATTTTAAAAAATATATTAACGTATGAAAAAGTTATGTTGGTTTTAAGATGGTTTTCGCGTTTTCGCAAAATATATACGTTTTCGCATGATCCTTTCCCTATATATATGTATATATATATATATATATATATATATATATATATATATATATATAGGGAGAGGATCATTTGAGAACTAATTGAGTTTGAGAACTAAAAAGAACTAATCTTAGCCACTAGTTTATATATATGGAAACCCCCCCCCCCCCCCCCATGAATTTGAATGCTCCCCCCTTGAAAATTAGTGGCCCAAATTGGTTCTTAAAAGTTCTCAAAAGAAAAAGTTCTCATTTGAACCTACTCATATATATATATATATATATATATATATATATATATATATATATATATATAGGGTATGGAGTTAATAATAACCCTTTCTTGTTAGCATTAACCAATTAACCACATTTTAGTGGTTGGAAAAAATCAGAAAGTGATATAAGCATGACAAGTGTCCACTTCCTTTTTTTAATTCAAAAGGGAAAATCAGACATTTTACATAACCATATAAAAAACCTCATTCATTTTAAAAAACGTATAATTTTTTTATACTTTGTCCAATTTTTATAAAAATTACACCATTAAGTTCGTCGCGTTTTTTATCTTTAATTCATGTATAGTCTCGACGTTTTTTTATTGTCGTTTTCTCAGACGTACGATGTAGCACTAGTGTTACAACTAGTAACATCACTGTCATAACTATTAACAATAACAAAATTACATCCATACAATCATAACCAATAGCATTGATGCTTCTACTAAAGTACAACCTACAAAATGCATCAATATGCATATAAACACTAATGTTATAACCATTAACAGTGATGTGATGATCAATAACACTGATCTTACTATTTAAAATCACCAAATATACAACTAAATATACAAAGATTACATATATAAACATGAGTAAATTATGGATTGCGTCCCTGTGGTTTGCAAACTGTTTTGAATTGAGTCCAAATGTTTAAAAATTTTCGTCTCGAAGTCTGAGGTTTGTATTTCTTTGCTATTTGAGTCCTTCTGATTAACAAAGTTAATTATTTCTGTTAAATGGAAGGGCATATGAGTCATTTCACACCTTAGGGACCTGTTATGTAAATTAATATGGTTGTAAAAATACAGGGGGTATTTTTATAACTTATAAATCTAAAAGGACTATTTATGTAATTACCAATAGATATATAAAATATCCTCACCTTTTTGGTTCCACCACCGTGGCTGGGTTCACCATCGCCCCTCTTCCCTTCTCCGGCCCCGTCATCTCCCGCCTACATCTGCCGCTCTCTCCCTCGCCACCGCCACAATCCTCCTCTCCGATGTTGGTCTTCTTCACCATCACACCCACTAGACCCGCCGCCACAATGTCAGCGGCTAGGGTTTCTCTGCATCTCCGGCGACAACAACGACGGTGGTGGCGGCTTCACTCGCTTCCTGTCTGTGTATCTCTCTCTCACTCGAGTTCACCAGTGAATGTCGTGAATGCCGTGAATGTCGTGAATGTCCTCCGAACGATAACAGATTGGTTGGCATTTTGGGGGTTGGAAGGGAACACAATTAACAACCCCCTCCCCCTGATGTAGCTTTATCACTGAGGTAACCATATTCTAACGTTCCGACGATCTTCGCCGTTACGATACCGGATCTTGACTGTCGTTTTACACCATGAAATCGTACTTGTTCCCGCCGTCTGTTGCTAACGTGTTCATCAAACCGTTGCTCGATTTAAACATCGATTGATAAACCGGCACGCTGTGGTACTCCGGCAGCGATTGCTTTCCGGCGACGGTCAGGTACTCCAGCAGCGATTGATATATTCACAGCCGCCGGTTCCGCTGTCGGAGCCTCCGCCTCCGCCGACGGTAACACACTGCTAATCATGATAACCGAAATATTATACGCAATTTCCTGGAACGATTTTACGAACATCGCGTCGGTTGATCATGAAACTACGCTACCAAACCCTTACCGCCTTTCAGATCTGTTGACTTTTGTTTTATTTATTTTTTTAAAATTTTTATCTAAATTACAAAAACAGTCCCTATATTTTATTAATTTACATAACAGGTCCCTAAGGTGTGAAATGACTCATATTCCCTTCCATTTAACAGAAAAAATGAACTCTGTTAGTCAAAAGGACTCAAATAGCAAAGAAATACAAATCTCAGACTTCGAAACGAAAATTTTTAAACCTTTGCACTCAATTCAAAATAGTTTGCAAACCACAGGGACGCAATCCATAATTTACTCTATAAACATTAGTGTCCTAGCTAGTAACAAAAATGTAATCGTCACAAATAGTGATACTACTACATAAAAATCACCAAATGTAACAAAATATACAAAGATTACAAGCCGCAAAGCATCTAAATGAATCAACCCATTTAAATGGACATTTGGAGAAAAAAAAACCTAAATAATTTATTTTCATCAACATCAACCATCATCCATTACAAATTTGAAAACAAAAATCAATCCATTATAAAATGAAAACAACTGGATGGGATTTTTTAGAAGAAAAATGGATATAATAATCGATCTATTATATATAAACAAATAACCGGATCGGATCATTTAAGTGGAGATTATGAAATTGAAACAATAATAAATCCATTTGATATCAAATGAAAACAATAAATCAAATCATTTAAGTGGAGATTATAAAATTGAAAACAAAAATATACATCTCGATTGATAACCCAGATGGAAAAAAAACACATGACTTACACTTTTCATCAAATAGCATGGACATCTCGATTGAATACCCAGATCGGAGATTCAGAGGTTTGTGACGGGATCTTCGTCGACGGGGGAATTTGGGGTGTCGGTTACGGAAGCTTCTGAGGATGAGAGGAAGTCGGTGCTCACGAGGGAGTCAGTACGACGGGGAACGACAACGGGAGGTGTGTGCCGGTCGCTTCCGACATCGGAAAACAACTTGTGGTGGTCGCTTCCGAGATGAAAAAAACGTAGATCCGTTGTCTTGCTCTTCCACCTTCGTCGTCATATTTTTGCTCGAGTCATCATCGCAAAAGGTGTTGATTCGTGACCCAATCCCGTGAAATAGAAAGAAAGAATGGAAAAAAAATTACCTGGTCGATGCTCATTGTGGAGAAGAAAGAAGAAAATGGGTGGATAGAGATGATGAAATTCTTGATTATTAGGGGGGGAAAGTGGATAGATGAACAAAATGGTTTTTTACTTGTATGCCCCTGAATGATTTAGAACCACAAATACCATCTGACAAAATCTTGATCATTGAATCAAATCTAGAACCTTTAAGATTTGGTTAATTGGTTAATGCTACAAGAAAGGGTTGTTATAAGTTCCCATTCCTATATATATATATACTAGTTTTTGATACCCGTGTGATACACGGGTGGATTTTTTTTTAAAAAAAATTATCCAAAATTTAAAATATTATAATAAATGTAATTCGATAATTGGAATTAAAGAAAAAAACGAACATTCGACAAAATAAAAAAGTTACAAACTTGAAAGTACAGACTTATAAACAACATTTGATATTTTATTTATCATTTTTCCATTCATCTAATATGAGAAGTTTTAGTTCATCATTGCTCTTAACCATTGATAATACAACATAAAGCATACCATGACTAAAACATGGATTTTTCAAATATAGTCCAACTATTTGGTAAATATAATATTGGGTTTTGCGTTTTTATATATATAATATAATATATAAATATACCTTTTATTATTCGATTTCATGAACGAATATTATTGTTTAATTTTGTAGTCTTTGATACCCGTGCATCGCACAGGTGGATTTTAAAAAATACTAAAATAAAGACAATAATAATTTACTTTTATAAATTTCCTTGAATTATTATAGGAATTAAACAAAACAGTTACTTTCATTTCTATGACACGCTTTGTAATGTAACAAAACTGATATGTAATGTAACAACAAATGAAGTAACAGTTAGGAGAAGATTCAATATAATCAAAAATTTAATAAAAATGATAAGTAATTTTTTTTACAAAGCATACATAGAAATTTGAACAGAATTTGAAGCTATTGAAGTAAAGGATAGTGTTTCAGATCCTATACATTAACAACAGCAAGTGAAAAAATAAACAATTAGTGAATATTTTCTAAAAAACACGGACCTATATTTAAGCAGAACTTGTCTTTGAAGATGTTCTGACCATAATTCTTCAAAGAAACCGCTCATATCCATATTGATCTCAAACTCTCAAACCAAATATTAGAATAAAAGAGAAGTGTAGTCCGAGCCTTTTACAAAAAGAAAAAATCATGAAACTGTACATGATCTAACGGCCTAATATACATCAACCTAATCATTATAATTGTACCCTTTATGTAATTTATTAATCAATGGCCTGTTATGCTCATTCCTAACACTATGATGATATTATGATTGATATCTATTTTAAAACTGTGATAAACAAACAAAAATGATGGAAGTGATAAAGAAACTTTACTAATCACCTAACATACCATCAATACGTTTCTTCAGATCTCCTCTAACATCGTTAAGAACAGACGAAGACCCAGATGAAGATGAAGCAAATCTAAAACAATACTCTGTCAAAAAGAGGGATCATGGTTAATATGAATATTATTAAAATTAAATAAACCACAAAACAACTAACTTATCAAGAAAATCATTATCTATTAACAAAGGTGGGAATGAAGGAGGCTTAATTGATGGCTATCAGTGATGGAAATCAATAAACAAATAATGCATGAGGAAAATCAGTAGGATTAATAAAGCAAACTGGTTATTCGAGATCAACCTTGATGATTAACAATAAATAAATAAATAGTGTTTTTAGGGTTAACGGAAAAAAATTTCCGTATATAATGATTTCAAACAACAAAATTGTAACAGTTTGAATCAATACTAATAAGGACAATGAAAGATATAAAACAGATTGAATCAAGATTCTAAGAGATAACATCGACGATTTTTAAATAAACCGAAGTTGTATTGATTGGCATAGGCTAACCTTTCCTGTATTCGAATCATTTCAAACAACAAAATTGTAACAGTTTGAATCAATACTAATAAGGAC
>JBCNJP010000025.1:52418105-52435105 GCA_039602395.1 Deinandra increscens subsp. villosa
AAACTGTATTCGTTGGATTCGCCGTTCGTAGGAGATGGTCCGGTGGTAAAGGTCATCAGGGGAGGTCGCCGACACGGAAGGGCAGGGGTCGGGGGGAGAGGGAACCGGCGAAGCCTTCGCACTTTCCCTTTTTCTTGTTTTTGATTTCAAGACAAAGGAAAGAAGGAAAAAGAAATTAAATATTTACATGACACACCCCCATCTTTAGTTATCTTTAGAAAATACCCCCAAAAAGTAAAAAGACAAAAATACCCTTGATTTAACGGTGGATTTTAATGAAATCTGTTAAAAAGAACAAAAGGTGAACGGAAAAAAAAAGTTAAAGGACAGACAGTGTAATAAAAAAAGATAAAGGACAAAAATTAAAAAAACAGGTGAAGTTAAAGGACAAAATATGTAATTTTGTCTTTTGTAAATAACATGTGAAAAGTATAGTGAAAAGTTCATTGTAGACACCCCCATAAGTGTAGACAGGTAGACACCTTATTTCACATGTGAAATTACTCTATTTCGCATGTGAAATTTAATTCAAAAAAATACTTTTTTAGATTTTATGTAAATAAATAAATAAAATCTAAGATAAACAATAAAAATTGTGAAAAAAAATTAATTCATGAATATATATATATATTTATATATATATATATATTTATTTATTTATTTATTTATTCATGAATTAATTTTTAAGTAAAAATATAAAAAAAAAGGTTTTTATTTTTTTTTACCAACATTCAATTGTGAAACATAGTAATTTCACATGTGAAATAAGGGTCTACGGATCTACACTTTTTAAGGCGGTCTACAATGAATCTCAATTGTAGACTCCCTTAAAAAGTATATACTCGTATATCTCTTATTTCACATGTGAAATTACTCTATTTTGAATGTGAAATTTAATAAAAAAAAAAACTTTTTCTTTTTTAAATTTTTTTCCTTGAATCTTACTTAAATAAATTGATAAAGTCTATGACAAAGCTTTAAAATAATTTGAAAAAAAATATATATATATTTTTGTTTGATTACGTAAGATATTGATCATGCACATGGCTTAATTGATTTTAACTACGGGAAATGAGTTCCGTAGTAGTTGGATTACGTAAAGGCCAAAGGATGCTCGATGCTTGTTATTGTGATTGATCTGAACCATTAGATTGATTTAAATGATCTAATGGTGGAAAATGGTGTCTATGCATTTACATTTATAAGGGTGTCTATATATATATATATATATATATATATATATATATATATAGGGAGAGGATCATTTGAGAACCAATTTGATTTGAGAACTAAAAAGAACTAATTTGAGCCATATGTTTATTACATGTATCCCCCCTCCCATGAATTGTAGTGGCCCCCCCTGAAATTTGTGGTTGAGATTTAGTTCTCAAAAGTTCTCAAAATAAAAAGTTCTCATTTGAACCTAACCCTATATATATATATATATATATATATATATATATATATATATATATATATATATATATATATATATTATAGGTGAAAGTTCAAATATAAAGGGATATTTCTGTGTGAAGTGTACGAAGTGATGTTAGCCTTTGATTTTGATAAATAAGTGGTCTAGATTTGAGAGATCTAATCCAGATGCAAAACAAAAAAGTAAGCGTGCAAAAAACCTAGAGGGGTAAAATGGGTATAACCTACAAAAAAGTTCCCCTCATCTTTTTTAAACGTCTATAACTTTTTCGTATGACATCGGTTTTTTAAAAAAATTACACCAATAAATCAAGCATTTAATTCTCTTTAACTCAAGTATAGTATTGGTATACTTTTTTTGAAGTTAAAAAACTTTTTTTTAGAACTCGACTATGCGCCCAGGTGACGTTTGCGTGATTATGAAATAAAACATGCGTGATTATTGTATTTGGTGGCAAAATGGTGACAATTGCCTTTTTGACACTATTTTGCTACCAAAACATATTTTTGTGGCAAAATGGTGACAATTGCTTATGAGAATAAAGCTTGCGTGTACATTTTTTACAACTTATTTGGTGGCAAAATGGTGGCAATTGCTTATGAAATAAAGCTTGCGTGATTATGTATATATATTTTTCACAACATATTTGGTGGCAAAATGGTGACAATTGCCTTTTTAACACCATTTTGTTACCAAAACATGTTTTGGTGGCAAAATGGTGACAATTGCTTATGAGAATAAAGCTTGCGTGTGATTATCTATAACTTGTGTGATTGCTACATTTTTTCACAACATATTTTGGTGGCAAAATGGTGACAATTGTCTTTTTTACACCATTTTACCACCAAAACATATTTGGTGGCAAAATGGTGACGATTGCTTTATGAGAAAAGAGCTTGCGTGATTATGTATAACTTGCGTGATTATGACCTTTACATTTTTTCACAACATATTTGGTGGCAAAATGGTGACAATTGCCATTTTGACACCATTTTGCTACCAAAAACACGGTGACAAGATCTTGCGTATTAATGGTACGCGAACAATATTACCCTCCTTCGCACACTTCGCACGGAAAATTCCCTTTGTACAATAACTTTCCCCTATATATATATATATATATATATATATATATATATATATATATATATATATGTAAAAGATCCGTGTAGACCTCGTAGACCCCTTATAAAACTCAATAAAACTCATTAAAACTCACTAAAAATAAAACTCAGTTTTGTTAATTTAGTTTTTTTTATTTGCGATAAGCTTTTAAGAACAAAAAAAGACAATTAAAAAAAAGAAAAACGAAAAACATTAAAAATTGAACATTTTAAGACAATGAGTTTTAAAATTCAATGAGTTTAAAACTCAATAAACTCAATAAAACTCAGTGTTGGGTTTAAAACATTATTTTAAAACTCAATGTCTTAAAATGTTTGATTTTTAATGTTTTTTTATTTTTTTTTAATTTTTTTATTTATTTATTTGGTTCTTAAAAGCTTATCGTAATAAAAAAAGCCAAATTTACAACACTGAGTTTTATTTTTATTGAGTTTTATAGGGGTCTACGAGGTATACAAAATTTAAGGGGTTTACACGGAACCCTTCCCTAAATTTACAACCAGCGTAACGATTGTTACATTGTTGTAACAAAATATAGTCTTTTTTTTCAAAAAAATAAACGATGGTTACATAGGTGTAACAATTCAGAAAAGTTTATAAATTGTTTTCGTGACTCTATTATTTCTAAATCTGATTACACGTATGTAACACTTTTATTTCACATATTTTTAATTGATGTTACATGAATGTAACACCATGTATTTTCTTTCTAGAACGTTATGAATTTGTTTCACGTGATTACGCATATGATAGTTATTACATAAATTACATAAATGTAAGTAGTTATTACACGTATGTAACACTTTTATTTCACATGTTTTTAATTGATGATATATGAATGTAACACCAGGTATTTTCTTTCTAGAACATTATGAAATTGTTTAACATGATTACGCATATGATAGTTATTACATAAATATAAGTAGTAATCTCCTATCAACTTCTTTTTTTCTAGGTAATTTTTCTGAATTGTTACACCTATGTAACCATCGTTTATTTTCATGAAAAATTACCTAAAATTATTGTTACAACGATGTAACAATCGTTGTGCTGGGGATGAACTGCTGATCAACGAATTTTTTTTTATTATTTTTTTTTTGTAAATTAGGTTTGTTTTTTTATAATTTGGCGTGGAAATTTAAAATTAAAGGAGAGAGAGAGAGAGATTTTAAGAAAGAGGAGATGGGAGAGAGAAATTGATTTAAACATTTATTAAAAATATTTACAAAAATAGATTATGTCATGTTACCATGTTGCCTTTAAATATAGGAAATTTAAAAAAAAAGAAATAATATGATTAGTTGGAAAAAGGTTTTCCAGGTTTTCTAATATTTAGAAGGTTTTCCAATGATCCTCTTTCTCTCTCTCTCTCTCTCTCTCTCTCTCTATATATATATATATATATATATATATATATATATATATATATATATATGGAGAGGATCATTTGAGAACTAATTGGTTGAGAGAACTTTTGAGAACCATTTTAAGCCACTAGTTATATTTACATATACCTCCCTCCCATAAATTGTAGTGCTCCCCAACTGAAATTAGTGGTGGAGATTTAGTTCTCAAAAGTTCTCAAAACAAAAAGTTCTCATTTGAACCTAACCATATATATATAGGGCATGGTTAATATGAAAACCCAATCTAGTTGGGAAAACTTTCAAAACCCATCCAAGAGCTAAGAATGAACCACCTCATCAATTCCCTTTTTGTCCATAAGGGTAGAATAGTATTTTGACACATTTGAAGACTTTTTACTTTATGCAAGTTGTCATGTCAATGACACATTTCTTTTAATCTCTTTCTCTCTCATCTAGTTAACCACTTTTTTATGCAAATTTCCTTATTATTTTTTTTTGAACGTCAAATATGCAACTATCATTATAATCTCTTCATCTCTCATTTGATTGATCACTTTACTTTATTATTATTATTATTATTATTATTATTATTATTATTATTATTATTGTTATTATTATTATTATTATTATTATTATTATTATTATTATTATTATTATTATTATTATTATTATTATTATTATTATTATTATATCAATTGAGATTGCTTAAGTGTACACAGTAAAAGCACTGTTCATAACACGTGTACACGGTAGGGCTGCCTTCTTGTCAGGCGGTAAGGCAACATCATCACCGGTTTCTTTTGTATCAGTGGGCTTTTCCATGGTTTCTATATACTATGGGTATCTTTTATTCATCACCGGTTTCTTTTGTATCAGTGGGCTTTTCCATGGTTTCTATATACTATGGGTTTCTTTTTTATATATATATATATATATCTGGGTTTCTATATACCATGGTTTCATATCTCTTTCTCTCTCTACTGGGAATTCCAGATCGAAGAACCTCTCTGTCTTTACTCGATGCTGCCTCTCCTCTCTTTGATGCTTAAAAGTCCGTCGCCTTTAATCTGATGTTGGTGACGACTCCGACCATCGATGTTGATGTTGTAGCGACTGTCTTTCAGGCGTGCTCCGTCGAACCGTCGACCGTTGGCGACCACCGATCTATGGTGTCGGTGACGTTGATGCTCCGGTAACGTCGTAGCGACGACTCCGTCGCTCCGTTTCCATCGAGTTAACAACGTCTGGTCGCCGCCGCCGTTGGTCGCTTTCGAGGCTGTTTTGTGACATCGTCCCGATGTTTGTTTGACGATCTGTGTGCTTTAACTTCAGCGGCTTCTAAGCGTGCGGAAAAGCGCGCCGCCACCGGATGAGGCGGAACCCTAGCCGCCGGTTGCGGCAGCCGCCGCCATTGGTTACTTTCCAGACTTCTTTCTGACGTGGTCCCGATGACGGTATAAGGATCTGTCGGTTTTAGGTTGTTTGGCTTCTAAGTGTTAGAAAAGGGCGCCGCCGCCTGCGACGGAACCCTAACAGCCAGCCGCGGCTGCCGTCGCCGCTACTCCATTACGAGACTGTTTTGTGGTCTTAGATCTGAGTTATTACAGACTTTGTTCCTATCTTTTTTATGTACAGATCTGAGATCGTTTTCAAAAGTTGCTAACAGTTATATATATTTCATTTGAGTTTGCTGAGTTCTACTCAGGAAAGACATTGTTCATCACAGTTTTCCTTATGTTATTGGACCGCTGTGCGGTGCTCCCGGTTTTGGTTTTTATGGTTGACGTTTTCTTTAACGTTGGTTTTGAGTTTTTCAAAGACACTGATGTCGGTTGTTCTTTATCCGGAGGCTATGATGATTTTCTTTCACATATCTGTTTCTGATCTGGAAGTGACGGTTATGGTGAGCCGGAGGCGATAGAAATTATCGCAGCCATCACCGAGACCCCTTACCAATATTTGATGAACAACTACGATCTGAGCCTTACATATTTTTTGTTGTGATTTTTTATGGTTGTTTATTCTTTTGTTGTTTTTTTACATGGAGATAACATTTAAATTTAGCAAACCAAACCCGACATTTTTCCAATCGATTTTAGGCACCAGAATTTTATTGCAACAATTTTAAATCGGGCCAGTAAAATTGGGAGATTTGTGGTGCTGGATTATTTTGCCATTTCAATGGCCACGTTTTTTCTTAGAAAAATAAAAATTGAAATAAACTAAATAATAATTCCAATCAATGTTTGAAAATTAGATCCGTGTGGTTTTAAACTTTTAATTGGTCCGAAATATGATTACCTAATTTGGTAAAAGTAGTAAGAAATATATTCAAGTAAAAGAGTTGACCATAACATTTCTTACACTGTGATTAAACATAACCTTTGAGAGAGACAGAGGAAGGACATTAAGCAAGGCAGCATAGCAGAATAAAAAAGGGTGAAAATGGTGACACATGTTGACAGTTTATATCAAATTAAATACACCACAGATGTGACGCCCACTCCCAGTCTTGGCTCCAGGAGGGGTCACGTGTCGGATTTACTCATGAACACATGGTAAAACAGAGATAACTAAGCAGCGAATATTAAAAACTTTCGTTTATATATATATGCCAAGTACAACAGTTAGGAAGATACAACATAATCTAATAATTAGGTCTTATCTATGTCTATTGCCAGTCTACTACCGAGTCCTTTCCAGATAGCTTGCCCATCTAATCTGTTCTCACCAGAGTCCTTTCCTTGCTACCTTAACCATTGTCATCACCTGACATACACATATTTTTGGAAAGGTCAGCTTACGTTGGTGAGTTCTACATTTTTCAAAAAGCGTTACCTTTACCTCGAAAGTTTATTCCAACGCTTGGGCCTAACGACCAAATAAGCCTTGACTGCAGAAATTCGTCTCTTAAGTCCTCACCGTTTGCTCGAATTGCTCCGACGAAGCTTCTGGTTCGAAATGGGGGTTTTCGGGTTTAAATCGAGTGAATTGGCGAGTGTTTCTGTGGAATTGAAGCCGCTATTTATACCTATAGGGTGCGCACAAGAGCCCTACACGTGCCTACGTGAGTAATCGGCCAGAATTGACGCGTAGAAGGTGAATCTTGGACGCCAAGTCGAGTGACTAAGGTGCTGGTCGTTTTCTGCGACTGGAATTGGGCCGCGTATCGCGCAGACTGCCCCTGTCTCCCTCGCGATACGCCTAGCAAGTTTAGGCGAATGACAGTATTGGTCCCTCTACTGTTTTATTTACAATTCAGCCCCCTGACTTCTACCAAACTATTATTTTATGCTTTAAAACATTATGGGGCATATTTATAAAAGTTTCTAAGGCTCGGGACACGCGTCGATGATATACGTATACATACGTATATATATATTTCTTTATATATATATATATATCTTTCATAATTTTGCACTTTAGCCCCTCATATTTTTATTCCTTTATCATTTTATGTATCAAAAATTATGCAAATCATCTTAGGACTACATTTATAATAACTTCTAAGCCTCGAGGTTCATATAATATACATATAAATACGTATAATACTCGTATACGTTATGTATTTCTTCATTTTTAACCATTATTTCAACGTAAGGATACGTTCTTATTTATTTTTCACATGTTTAACTATTCTAACATGTATTCCTACATATATATTCATCAAATGAATATTTCACATGCATTTAAGCCATTAGGATATGTATATGTATATACTTACACATATATCTAATTTAATACAATTGTGTACACGTATTTTTCTCCGGTTATCATTTATTTCTATCATATCAACTTCTAAACACATATTTCATTTTGATATCATGTATATCAATTATCCTTCTTATAAAACATGTATTTATCTTATTTCATTTATCAATACGTGTATCATTCATATAAATCCCATCCTTTACCAATTTATTACCCGTTAATAGGTAAACATGCATTTTTCATACGTTTCATCACGTTTAGCTATCTAACACATATATCATATGTATTTTTAACATAAACACGTATAGCATTGCAATTTATTTCCCTTTACCCATTTATCAATCCATAAACCATATCAATATATGTTTTAGCTACTTACACATATAGCACACGTACAGAATTCGAGTTATGAAATTTTGGGGTGTTACAACTCTACCCCCCTTAAAAAGGTTTCGTCCTCGAAACTTGCTCAACTGTGATTTAACTCACAATGAGATCTTTACCTTTTCACCTTTTCTTTCCTGGATTAATCCGGGACCTTTTCTCATGCATCTTAATGCATCCTTTTCATACGAACCATCTGGTTCCTAGGTTACGATTTAACATCGCAACTAACTCTCTATGACAAACTATCATATATCTCTATTACCTATAAGGTAATACTTTAACTATTCTATTCACGGAATTTCGTTCCACTTTATAAGGTGGACCGTATTTCTATAACAGATACTAATTCTTTTTAGGAAAGAATTTCTATCGAACTGACGTATTGAGAGAAATACGTTTCTCAAAATAAAAGAACTTTTCCTTTAATCAATCTTATATTATCAGGGTGCTGTCATAATTCTTTAGCTATATATAGGGTAGCTTGATTATGAACATTACCGGGATATGCTTCAAAATTTCTCAAGGCCGAAATTTATCGTGAAGCTTCTGCTACTCTACTTTAACCTTCTACGTACGTTAAACATTTATCCGTCTGCTGCAAGATTTGAACTTTACTTCTGGGCACCAATCGTCCCTCACCTTCTCACTAGTAAGTGATACACATTCATGAATGCTACTGACTCATTTTCCACAGTGGCTCGTAATATCTGCTTGCACGAAACTAATCCTAGTGCACAGCCTCATTTAATGTTCTGCATCTCTTGGGTGCAAACATTGCTGCAAATTCATTTTCCATTAGGCCTAATCGGTAATGATTGTACCGATGCCTTAGTTAATCCGTTTGCTACTTCCTTCCAATGCCTCATGCATTCTTCATCCATTCCTTGAGAACTTTAGAACGTCATTTGTCAGCATGCTTAGTTACGAGATTTCTGGGATTGAAGGAGTGTTCGTCATTCCAATCAACACTACTAATCACTTGTAATGATTATTTTGCTTCCGAAAAGCCATTCTCTTACAGTTTCATTCTTACTCCTTTAGCTGGTGCTAATCTGATCTCAGATCATCTTTGGGGAATCGTCTTGCTCCTTGTAGCTAGTTGGATGATTTGCTGATCCTTGGCGAAGGATACCTACTTCTTATTGACAACTTCATTATCTTCTTGCAGTCTACGCATATCCTTAGTTTCCGTCTTTCTTCGTGAAATGGCTGGAGCATCCTAAGGCGATATATTTTGTCTAAAGAAATCTTCTTGCTTTGGTTGGAGATAGCTGGTACGGTGCTTCTACTTCTGGCGTTGTTGCTTCGGGCGTTGCTTCTAGTGTTTGCTTCTTGCGTTGCTTCGTGCTGCTCATTGGATTTTCTGGATAATTTGCTCGGATCTGACACGTCACTGGTACGTTCTTTAACTTCTTGGTTTTGCCTTCGAGTCAATGGCATACGTTGAGTATGACTTACCTCTTGACTTATGTACTTCCATGTTTTGTAATCTTTTACTGCCAGGCCATCACGATCCTTGCATATGAAGTCGAGCCTTCCAGTTTGCGCATAGCATCCCGCAAGTCACTTCATTTAACGTCTAAATTTATCTATCGTTACTCCTAGCTGGGCATTGATCTTAAGACGAACATTTGTCAAATACTGATCATTTACTCGCATCGGTGTAATACACTGTGTGACAATTCCTAATATCGAATTCAGACTTCTAAATTTGCCATTGCTGCTAGTTTCGAATCGTCAGGCTCATCCGCGTATCAACATTTGTCTTGAGGTCGTCTATCTTGACGTCTTTGCATTTGTCCTAAGGAAGACGTAATCCTAAGCTGTCTAAGGTAGCTTGATTACAGGATTCCTTGACAATGCTTCTCCTATCCTTATGTTGGAATTCTCTCTTCGTGTAGCTCATCCAATCATCGTGTGCTTTCATCCTGCCATTTGAAGAAACAACATCCCTTAGGACGTAAGTTCTTCTTGGCCTACTCTGGACTTCCATACTCCTAAGCTTGTGGATTCTTGATCCACTTTGTGGTAACCTTCATCATTCTTTCTTTGAACCATCCTTAACTTCAACTGCTAGCTTTTGCTTCGAGCCTTCCGGCCTATCACTTATAGTGATGGTCTTCTTGAAGGTAGCAACGTAGCTTGGAACGTTGTTTCCACTATTCTCGCCATAGCAACTTTACCGTGACAGCGTCTGTCTTTAATCACGTCTTCAGTTTTCTTGCTTTAAGGCGACATTTAGGCCTGTCTACACCTCTTTTCATGTTCAACGGTTCCTGAGTTCTCCATATGTAATTCCTATAATTACGTTTCTCGCACATCTGGCATATCGGTCTTCTTTGTTCAGAAGCTCCTTTAGCCTTCTTGTGGAATCTACCGTCAATGTCTTCAAGACCTTCTTCATCCTCGTACCGTTTCCGCTTGCCTTTCATCGAGAATCTATTTCTTCCAAAAGCTTCCTCGGGATTAGCCCCACTAGCGGTCGCTCTATTGGACATTCTTCTCGTCAAAGTTTCCGGAAATTGATTAACAATCGATAGCAACGTAACCTTCAATGCTTCTGCCACTATTTCTAACATAACGGCTTTCATTTCTTTGCTGAAGGTACTCGTCTTTACTGACATCAGATTTCGTATCGGATGTCCTATTCGCATTCCTATCATGACTATGATTTCTAATCTTCTGATCTTACGATCAAAATAGTCTGACACTTCAGAACTCATGTGACGTGAAGTCTCCAAATTTTGAATTCATGATAATTATATACGTGCACTTATATAATTATGATGCGTTCAAAACCCAGTTATTCTCATCACAGTCATCCTTAGTGTTCGTACTATTCCTTTCATTCTTTACCGGTAATTCTAAAAACCGGTCTTTTAAAACTACCTTCTTCTAGGCATTCATTACAAGTTATTGACCACGTATCTTACTGTCAATTTAACCTACCCCGCACTAGGCCACACAACAGTTAGAACCTATGATATGTTCATTTGGGTAAAATACCAAATTGCAGTAGCTAATTGCAATCGGGTATTCTCCGCACTTGCATACCCTAAGTCCTACCTCCTATGTTCCTTGTGCAACATTCTTCCTATGGGCATGACTATCCTGACTGGCATTTACATTTCCTATCTTACCTTACTTTGTTTACCAAGAGTCCTAGTTTAAGTCTAGATACCGTGCTAGTATCTAAATCTCTTAAACCAAGGCTCTGATACCAACTTGTGACGCCCACTCCCAGTCTTGGCTCCAGGAGGGGTCACGTGTCGGATTTACTCATGAACACATGGTACAACAGAGATAACTAAGCAGCGGAAATTAAAAACTTTTCATTTATATATATATGCCAAGTACAACAGTAAGGAAGATACAACATAATCTAATAATTAGGTCTTATCTATGTCTATTGCCAGTCTACTACCGAGTCCTTTCCTGATAGCTTGCCCATCTAATCTGTTCTCACCAGAGTCCTTTCCTTGCTACCTTAACCATTGTCATCACCTGACATACACATATTTTTGGAAAGGTCAGCTTACGCTGGTGAGTTCTACATTTTTCAAAAAAGCGTTACCTTTACCTCGAAAGTTTATTCCAACGCTTGGGCCTAACGGCCCCCTTTTAACAAACATTTATCAAGTATAAAACATAACAGAATTATACTATAACTTTAAAACCATTATTCATTAAACATTTATCAGATATAAGTATTATACCAAAATATAACCTTTAAACATTTATCAGGCATAAAACAGAGTTATACCAAAACATTCATTCATTTAATCATTTAACAATTTCTTCATTTAACCATTTACCGGTCTAATTGTTTAACCGTTAAACCTCTTAACCGTTTAACCTTTTGACAGGTATAAACATAACAGTGTTATATCAAAACATAACCTTTAAACCGTTTAGTACTCAAAGTACTCTGGGTCTCCTAGACCCTCTCTTGTGCAAATAATCATTAGGTATAAAACATAAAAGAGTTATACGAAATATTATAAGCAGTCATTTATTTACTTACTAAGCATTGTCTATTGGAACCACGTTAGTTCCTCGGGCAACCGTCGCCACCCGAATACCTTTTCTAAGTAAGCAGCCGTCGCTACCCCGGAGAACCGTCGTTCCCCGCTTCTAGTTGTACAACCACAGTCTTCCTTTTCTCTAGACAATATCCGCTTAGATTAAAACCTTTTCAACCTTTTTCAAAAGTCCATTTAAACAATCTTTGTATTTGGACTCATAACCTTTTCAACACCGGTCCATCACCCGTATATGGAAATAAGCGTTTCATAAATATAATGTTATGGGTCTTGTTAAATCACAGTGAAACCTACACTGGACTGGGCCTATAACATTTCCTATTGTATTACGGGTGTATATATATAGGATGTACCAGCGGCGTATCCACCACACCTTAAATACAAACAGATATGATATAGGATTGTTCCAGTATAGATTACATCTTACAATCACAACAAGGCTAATAAGATCATATTTACCCGACACTTATTCACATACGCAAGATTAGACCAAACATTCACATTTTCCGTTTCTTAAAACTTTATATAAAAGTTCCATCCTTTACATTACCCGTTTATTATAACTTTCCCGTGAACAGTTTATAACAGGTAATCATCATTCAAACAGTTATAGGCCTTAAAACATTTCACGTATGTGTATCGGCACAAAACATGTAAAAGGCATTTAAACATATTTCCTTAACATTTCTCATATATAACATTTCTAAAGTAATTTAGGAGTTTACGACATTTCTCCCGTAAATACTATCATAACCTTTTCACTTATACTTCAAATCAACAATCCTTTAACAGTTTAATACTGTAAAACATTTTATCAGAAATCATTATCATAACATTTTCATAATCTTTCACGTATATATCAATCAAAAACCTTTTAATAGTTCTAACAGCTAAAACATGTAATATTTCAGTTATAAACCATTTGAAGATATTTTCACAGCATTTGTATGTATATCAGCCCGAAAACAGTAAAACATTTAAAACATTTAAAGAGTGGGCTCATAGAACTCACCTTGTTCTCTTAAGCCAATTAAATCAGTCAGAACCTCCTTTACGCTTTCCGATTTAAACCTAGTTGCGTATTGTATGATGTTAACGCAAGGTTTTATATAATAAACACTTCTTATGTTTATATTAACACCTTATCTACTTAATAATGTATATTATTAAGTTCATATACTTTTTAAGGGTCAAAATGACCAAAATGCCCCTGGAGGCATATTATCTGCTTTTATTGATAATTATGAAGACGTGCATTCCTATAAGTAGACACTCACTCCGGGGTCGCCCAGTGTTGGGATGCCATTGCCCAGATGGGATGGCGACACCCCCGCTATGCCAGAAACCCCAGTGTACAGGCGCCTACCCTTCCGGTCCGCACGAACTTCTAATATCCGATTAACTCGGTATTTTCAATACTTCATTATTTATTCATTTTAACTTCATATACACTTATTATATGTATAAACATGTTACCATATCAAAATTCAAGTCCCCAAACCCTCCAGATTATTTTATATTAAATATTCTTATTTCAAAACCCTAATTTCATGAAATTCTCGTTTTATTATCAAAACTCATTTTTATTCAAAACAAACTTAGGGTATTATCCATTATAACATTTTATAATATCCTTTAAAATGGCAAAGCTTAATTCAAAACCGTTTACTCGATTTGGGCAGAACAACGACATGAAAACCCTAATTTTGACCCGTTTACAAAACCTTAACCAAACCTTTTCCAATTGTGAAATAAACTTAGGGCTTTCTTAAAATACATTAAATTAGGATTACCTACAAAAATTCAGACCCTAATTCCCACCCGATCACCCGATTTTGATCAAAACAAGTTCAAGAACCCTAGATTTTATACATTTTTAAAAATCATACTTAGAAATCGAATATTAGCAAAAACTGAGATAGGTTATTGTTAGATCATACCAAATGAAGCGTTGACTGCAGAAATTCGGCTCTTAACTCCTCGTCGTTTGGTCGAATTCGATGGATGAAGTTCTGGGTTCGTATAAGGGTTTTTGAGGTGGATTTCAAGTGAATTGGCGAGTGATTTCTGTGGATTTGAGGCTCGCTATTTATACGCTATAGAGGTGCGCACAAGAGTCCCTACACGTGTCTACGGTGACTAATCGCTCAGAATTGACACGTAGAAGGTCGAATCTTGGACGCCAAGAACTCGACGTGACTCAAGACGAGCCGGTACGCGTTTCTGTCGACTGTAATCGGGCTCGCGTATCGCGCAGACTGACGGCGTGTTGGCTCGCGATACGCAGCTAGCAAGTTTAGGCAAATGACAGTTATTGGTCCCTCTATGCTTTTATTTACATTTTAGCCCCCAGACTTCTACCAAACTATTATTTTATGCTATTAAAACATTATGGGGCATATTTATAAAAGTTTCTAAGGCTCGGGACACGCTCGATGATATACGTATACATACGTATATATATATTTCTTTATATGTATATATATTTCACAATTTTCATTTAGCCCCTATATTTATTTCTTTATCATTTATGTATCAAAAATTATGGACATAATTCTAATGTCTTTAGGGCCGGAACCTTCGATAAGGTTTATATATCTCTATATTTAAATACATATTTATGTATATTTTCATAATTTACATCTTAGGATCACATACTTATCATTTCATGCTCCAAATCATCTTAGGACACATTTATATAACTCCTAAGCCTCGGGTTCATATAAATACGTATAATACTCGTATACGTTATGTATTTCTTCATTTTTAACCATTATTTCAACGTAAGGATACGTTCTTATTTATTTTTCACATGTTTAACTATTCTAACATGTATTCCTACATATATATTCATCAAATGAATATTTCACATGCATTTAAGCCATTAGGATATGTATATGTATATACTTACACATATATCTAATTTAATACAATTGTGTACACGTATTTTTCTCCGGTTATCATTTATTTCTATCATATCAACTTCTAAACACATATTTCATTTTGATATCATGTATATCAATTATCCTTCTTATAAAACATGTATTTATCTTATTTCATTTATCAATACGTGTATCATTCATATAAATCCCATCCTTTACCAATTTATTACCCGTTAATAGGTAAACATGCATTTTTCATACGTTTCATCACGTTTAGCTATCTAACACATATATCATATGTATTTTTAACATAAACACGTATAGCATTGAAATTCATTTCCCTTTACCCATTTATCAATCCATAACCCATATCAATATATGTTTTAGCTACTTAACACATATAGCACACGTACAGAATTCGAGTTATGAAAATTTTGGGGTGTTACAACAGAACACACACCAAAATTCATATACTCTTTTTGTGTTCACTTACGTTTGTAGTTATAATTTTACTTTATGTTACCAATTCTTAATCTTATTACATTTGTAGTCATAATAATAGTTCAGAGGCATTAAAGGAAAAGTATTAAGTGAGTGTTCAAAATGAAGCCAATTAACTTTCTATTATGCTTTTTAAAAAATTAATTAACATGGAAAAAAATAGATTTGTTGGAAAAACACAAAATAGATTTCTAAACGAAAAAAAAGTTTAAACAATTGTTTTTTTCTTTGTTTTTTTATTCAAACTTTAAAATGTGTTTATATAAAATGATTAAAAGAGAGTCTTTTTCTCTTTGAAAATTCAAAGACTAAAAACACGGATCTCAGCAGCGGCATCGGTTGGGTCGAAGGCAACAACTTCGATATTACTCGAAGATAGTAATCATATAAGGTCTGTTTAATATCGCTATTCTTTCAACATATATACTGAGGCTAACGTCTCGCCCGCCGCAACGCGCGGGTCGCAAGTCTCGTTATTATTATTACTATTATTATTACTACTACTACTATTATTATTACTATTATTACTAGTACTGTTACTATTAATATTATTATTATTATCTAACAATATTTATTTTCGTTCCTTTACTTTTTGTATTGTTTTCATTTCAAATTTTAAATTACGTTATATATTTATTTTAAAAAATTTATACTAAGGTTATTTTATCATATATATTGGAAACAATTACAATCAACAAAACAAAATGTTTTATACGAACTGGAATATTTAACAAATATTTATTTATTAATTTATAAGAAACCATTACAATCAAATATTAAACGTAACAAAATTATCATACGAACTAAAAGTATTTTTTAAAAAAATGATCAAAAATATAAGAAAGCTAAAAATGTAAAAGCTAATTATACTTCCATTTTTGATAATCATCTTCATCTTTGACAAAAAAATCTTTTCACCTACAAAAATAAACAAGTTCATTAGTTAATACTCATAAAAAAATTACACAAGTACATTTACATAATTACATATGTAAATTTAGACAGATAACATCGTTACATATGTATACAAGATTTACCATAAGTATAGGTAAATTTACATATGTAACGTTACATATGTTACATAGGTAAAATACATATGTAAAATACATATTTTATCTATACTTAGATAGATAACGTGTTACATATGTAATTCCATATGTAAAGTTACATATCTAACATCTTTAAAAATTCTGACAAGATTTACCATGAGTATATAGGTAAATCTATATGTAACCTTAGATAAATACATATGTAACATCGCTAAGTATATAGGTAAAGTTACATATATAACATCGTTAAAAACCCTGACAAGATTTACCATAAGTATATCGGTAAATCTACATATGTAACATCGTTAAAAACTTTAACAAAATTTACCAAAAGTATATCGGTAAATCTACATATGTAACATCGTTAAAAACTCTGACAAAATTTACCATAAGTATGTAGGTAAATTTACATATGTAACATCATTGTTTAGATGCGTATTTTTCTAAATCTCAAAAAAAAAAGTTAGTCACATTAGTTCAAGCATAAAACATACATA
>JBCNJP010000025.1:52435605-52469605 GCA_039602395.1 Deinandra increscens subsp. villosa
ACAAACTAAGTTTTAGTTGGAAAACTGGAAAACCAAATGAAAATTATATTAAATGAAGACTATTTAGGTAACTTTGGTGTTTTTTTTTTAATTTTTTGTGTCTCTCCACCTAACGACCATAAATATATAAAAAAAACCTAAAAAAGACGTTCTTCTTTTTGAGTTTGTCCGACTATGTTGCATATATGCAATATATGAAACATACAATGTTGTATATATGCAACATACTATTTTGCATATATGCAACGTATGAAGCATACAATGTTGCATATGCAGCATAGTCGGACGGATAAGATGAATAAAAAAACATTTTTTTTTTGTTTTTTTACAAAGTTATCATGTGGATATATGTGAAATTAAAAAAAAGGAAAGAAAAATTGCAAATAATCCATATAGCCTTTATTTAATACAATTTTCCTTTGTTTTCCAATTTTCCAAATAAAAGTAGTTTTCTAAGGAAGCTTAGCCCTATATATATATATATATATATATATATATATATATATATTAATCCTAATAAAGCAATAAATTGGTTTCCACATGTCTTTCTTTTAAGTGTCCACATCAGCACTACCACATGTCAAAATTACATTCAATTATCAATTTAATAAATTATCAATTAAGACTAATTACCAATTTTATCTAAATTAAATTTTCATTTAAAAAAAGGCAAACTTAATGTAGAGTTGATAAATTACTCAAATTGAGTATATAAGGAAACTAATCAAGAGTTTGTCATCTTTAATTTATTAAATTATTAATTATATTTTATAATAAATTATATCATTTATAATTTAAAATTTTGCTTTTTTTATATATTTAGCTAATATTATGAAATTAAATTCAACCCGTGTAGTACACGGGTTATTAACCTAGTATATATATATATATATATATATATATATATATATATATATATATATATATAGGAATGGGAATAGATATTAACCAACCCTTAATGCAATAACCAATTAACTAGATCTTGTGGCTTTTAGCTTTTGATCTGATGGTGGAGATTAGTTCAGACTTTTTGTGGCTATAATAAGCTTAAGGACAACTGGGTAATATACCACTCTATCTCTCTCTCTACCTGCACTATTATTATTCCCCATTTTGAATCTTGGAGAACACATTTGAGATGAGACTGACGGAACAAAAGTTTGATCATTCCCTTCATCCTAATTCCTCCGTCGCCACCAACCTATCCTTCAAATCCTTTGAAGAGATTGAAGCTCCCCTGATTGAAGAACATATTGAAGCCACCGATTGAAGATCTACACCGATCCGTCATCGCTGCTAGTCTGCTTCCCCATTCAGACAGTGATGTCGCCGCCTCAATGGCCGCCGCCTCTACCCCCTCCGCCGATTCTACCCCATCCGTCGTCGTTGCTACCCCCATCTTAAATTGCATCGTTGAAGATCCAGATTTAGGCGTTCTCTATTTACGTTGCAGCCAGAGATTTTGTGTGACGCCCACTCCTAGTCTTGGCTCCAGGAGGGGTCACGTGTCGGATTTACTCATGAACACATAGTACAACAGAGATAGCTAAGCAGCGGAAATTAAAAACTTTTCATTTATATATATATGCCAAGTACAACAGTAAGGAAGATACAACATAATCTAATAATTAGGTCTTATCTATGTCTATTGCCAGTCTACTACCGAGTCCTTTCCTGATAGCTTGCCCATCTAATCTGTTCTCACCAGAGTCCTTTCCTTGCTACCTTAACCATTGTCATTACCTGACATACACATATTTTTAGAAAGGTCAGCTTACGCTGGTGAGTTCTACATTTTTCAAAAAGCGTTACCTTTACCTCGAAGGTTTATTCCGACGCTTGGGCCTAACGGCCCCCTTTTAACAAACATTTATCAAGTATAAAACGTAACAGAATTATACTATAACTTTAAAACCATTATTCATTAACATTTATCAGATATAAGTATTATACCGAAATATAACCTTTAAACATTTATCAGGCATAAAACAGAGTTATACCAAAACATTCATTCAGTTAATCATTTAACCATTTCTCCACTTAACCATTTACCCGATTATCCGTTAAACCTTTTAACCGATTAACCTTTTGACAGGTATAAACATAACAGTGTTATATCAAATCATAACCTTTAAACCGTTTACCACTTTAAGCACTCTGGGTCTCCCAGACCCTCTCTTGTGCAAATAATCATTAAGTATAAAACATAACAGTGTTATACGAAATATTATAAGCAGTCATTCATTTACTTACTAAGCATTGTCTATTGGAACCACGTTAGTTCCTCGGGCAACCGTCGCCACCCGAATACCTTTTCTAAGTAAGCAGTCGTCGCTACCCCGGAGAACCGTCGTTCCCCGCTTCTAGTTGTACAACCACAGTCTCCCTATTCTCTAGACAATATCCGCTTAGATTAAAACCTTTTCAACCTTTTTCAACATTTTCAAAAGTCCATTTAATAACCTCTGTATTTGGACTCATAACCTTTTCAACACCGGTCCATCACCCGTATATGGAAATAAGCGTTTCATCAATATAATGTTATGGGTCTTGTTAAATCTCAGTGAAACCTATACTGGGCTGCATCTATAATATTTCCTATTGTATTACAGGTGTTTATATATAGGAAGTACCGCAGCGTATCCACCACACCTTAAATACAAACGGATATGATATAGAGTCATCCTAGTATAGATTACATCTTACAATCACAACAAGGCTAATAATATTATATTTATCCGACACTTATTCACATACACAAGCTTAGACCAAACATTCACATTTTTCCGTTTCTTAAAACTTTATATAAAAGTTCCATCCTTTACATTACCCGTTTATTATAACTTTCCCGTGAACAGTTTATAACAGGTAATCATCATTCAAACAGTTATAGGCCTTAAAACATTTCACGTATGTGTATCGACACAAAACATGTAAAAGGCATTTAAACATATTTCCTTAACATTCCTCATATATAACATTTCTAAAGTAATTTAGGAGTTTACGACATTTCTCCCGTAAATACTATCATAACCTTTTCACTTATGCTTTAATTCAACAATCCCTTAACAGTTTAATACTGTAAAACATTTTATCAGAAATCATTATCATAACATTTTCATAATCTTTCACGTACATATTAATCAAAAACCTTTTAATAGTTTTAACATGTAATATTTCAGTTATAAACCATTTGAAGATATTCTCACAGCATTTGTATGTATATCAGCCCGAAAGCAGTAAAACATTTAAAACATTTAAAGAGTGGGCTCATAGAACTCACCTTGTTCTCTTAAGCCAATTAAATCAGTCAGAACCTCTTTTACGCTTTCCAATTTAGACCTAGTTGCGTATTGTATGATGTTAACGCAAGGTTTTATATAATAAACACTTCTTATGTTTATATTAACACCTTATCTACTTAATAATGTATATTATTAAGTTCATATACTTTTTAAGGGTCAAAATGACCAAAATGCCCCTGGAGGCATATTATCTGCTTTTATTGATAATTATGAAGACGTGCATTCCTATAAGTAGACACTCACTCCGGGGTCGCCCAGTGTTGGGATGCCATTGCCTAGATGGGATGTCGACACCCCCGCTATGCCAGAAACCCCAGTGTACAGGCGCCTACCCTTCCGATCCGCACGAACTTCTAATATCCGATTAACTCGGTATTTTCAATATTATTTATTCATTTTAACTTCATATACACTTATTATATGTATAAACATGTTACCAAATCAAAATTCAAGTCCCCAAACCCTCCGGATTATTTTATATTAAATATTTTTATTTCAAAACCCTAATTTCATGAAATTTTCGTTTTATTATCAAAACTCATTTTTATTCAAAACCAATTTAGGGTATTATCCATTATAACATTTTATAATATCCTTTAAAATGGCAAAGCTTAATTCAAAACCGTTTACTCAATTTGGGTAGAGTAACGACATGAAAACCCTAATTTTGACCCGTTAACAAAACCTTTACCAAACCTTTTCCAATTGTGAAATAAACTTAGGGCTTTCTTAAAACACATTAAATTAGGATTACCTACAAAAATTCAGACCCTAATTCCCACTCGATCACCCGATTTTGACAAAACAAGCTCAAGAACCCTAATTTTGCATCATTTCTAAAAAGCATACTTAGAGATTGAAATTGCAAAAAACTGAAAGAGGTTATTGTTAAGCATACCAAATAATGGGTGACTGCAGAAATTCGGCTCCTAATTCCTCCGGGATTGCTCGTATTGCTCCGGTGAAGATTCCGGCCAAAAGAGGGTTTTTGTGTGTGTATTTTGGTGAATTGGTACCTAAAGTCGAACGATTTTGTCCGTATTTATAGCCATGGAGGTCGCCTAAGGTTGCTACGAGTGTCCCTGGTGATTCAGCTTCAAAAACGACACGTTAGGGGGGTGAATCACGATCAAACTTGGGCTGCAAGTCGAAAAAATCGAGTGCTGGCAAGATTCTGGTCGCCACCGGGCCGCGATACGCGCCGACTGAGGCTTCGTTCCGGCGATACGTGGGCCAAGTATCAGTAAATGACAGTTTTGGCCCCTCTACTTTATAATTACATTTTACACCCCTGAACTTCTATGAACTGTTATTTTATGCTATAAAACACTTAGGGGTATATTTATAAAAGTTTCTAAGGTTCTAAACATGCCCGATGATATACGTATATATACGTTTTATATCTTTCAATTATTGACCCTTTTAGTCCCTTAACTTTTGTTTTATGCTTTTTACCTTTGTATCTTTCGATGTAGCTATCATTTTATGTTCCATAACCTTACTAAACATGATTCTAACATTCTCAAGGGTTAGGGTTATATATATTAATATATATACACATATATACATATATTATTACATAGTTTACACTTTCAACCCCTTTAACTTTGCAGTATTCATCATTTTATGTCACGAATCATGATAGGACATATCTTTGCTATATTTTAAGCCTTAAAATACTTACAAGAGCTATAGTCACGTATAATATATGTATTGCTTATAACTTTGCATAAATTACGCTTTTGGCCTTTTTACTTTTTCGTTAACTATTAACATGCATTTCTATACGTATTTTCTTATCAATGGTCTATGCTATTCACATAAGCATGTATTCATGATTTAAACATGTATACGAGACGTAATTAGTCATGTCTCCTCATTTCTAAGCCCGTTTATCATATAAACACGTGCTTTATCCATTTATTACCATTTCTAACTCATATATACAATAAAGCACATAAGTAAACATTTTAAGATACGAATTTACCTAAACGGAAATATCGGGGTGTTACACAATACGTGTATCATTCATATAAATCCTATCCTTTACCAATTTACTTCCCTTTACCCATTTATCAATCCATAAATCATATCAATATATGCTTTAGCTACTTACACATATAGCACACGTACAGAATTCGAGTTATGAAATTTTGGGGTGTTACAACTCTACCCCCCTTAAAAAGGTTTCGTCCTCGAAACTTGCTCAACTGTGATTTAACTCACAATGAGATCTTTACCTTTTTACCTTTCTTTCCTGGATTAATCCGGGACCTTTTCTCATGCATCTTAATGAATCCTTTTCATACGAACCATCTGGTTCCTAGGTTACGATTTAACATCGCAACTAACTCTCTATGACAAACTATCATATATCTCTATTACCTATAAGGTAATACTTTAGCTATTCTATTCACGGAATTTCGTTCTACTTTATAAGGTGGACCGTATTTCCATAACAGATACTAATTCTTTTTAGGAAAGAGTTTCTATGGAACTGACGTTTTGAGAGAAATACGTTTCTCAAAATAAAAGAACTTTTCCTTTAATCAATCTTATATTATCAGGGTGTTGTCATAATTCTTTAGCTATATATATAGGGTAGCTTGATTATGAACCTTACCGGGATATGCTTCAAAATTTCTCAAGGTCGAAATTTATCGCGAAGCTTCTGCTACTCTACTTTAACCTTCTACGTACGTTAAACATTTATCCGTCTGCTACAAGATTTGAACTTTACTTCTGGGCACCAATCGTCCCTCACCTTCTCACTAGTAAGTGATACACATTCATGAATGTTACTGACTCATTTTCCACAGTGGCTCGTAATATCCGTTTGCACGAAACTAATCCTACTGCACAGCCTCATTTAATGTTCTGCATCTCTTGGGTGCAAACATTGCTGCAAATTCATTTTCCATTAGGCCTAATCGGTAGTGATTGTACCGATGCCTTAGTTAATCTGTTTGCTACTTCCTTCCAATGTCTCACACATTCTTCATCATCCTTGAGAACTTTAGAATGTCTTTTGTCAGCATGCTCAGTACGAGATTTCTAGGATTGAAGAAGCGTTTGTCATTCCAATCAATACTACTAATCACTTGTAATGATTATTTTGCTTCCGAAAAGTCATCCTCTTTATAGGCTCACTTTTGATTCTTTAGCTCGTGATAATCTGATCTCAGATCGATCTCCGAGAATCGTCTTATTCTTTGTAGCTGGTTGAGTGGTTTGCTGATCCTTGGCAAAGGATATCTGCTTCTCAGCTTCATTATCTTCTTGCAGTCTACGCATATTCGTGGCTTCCGTCTTTCTCCTTGAAACTGCTGGAGTATCCTAAGACGATATATTTGGTCTAAAGAAATCTTCTTGGCTTCTGTTGGAGATAACTGGTACGGTGCTTGTTGTTTCTGGCGTTGTTGCTTCTGGTGTTGTTACTGTTGGCATTGTTGCTTCTAGTGTTGCCCTTGATGTTGCTTTTGGCGTCGAGTTGATTTTGGAACTTCATTTCTTCATCAATGAGTTGCTCTTTGGATTCCTTGGTACGTTCTTCAGCTTCTTGGTCTTGCCTCCGAGTCAATGGCATACGTTGAGTATGACTTACCTCTTGACCCATATACTTCCACGTTTCGTAATCTTTACTGCCAAGCCATCACGATCCTTGCATATGAAGTTGAGTCTTCCTTCGGTTACAGATAAGTTACGCGTAGCATCCCGCGAGTCAATTCATCCAACGTCTAAATTTGCTTTATCAGTACCCTTAGCTGGGAATTGATCTTAAGAAGAACATTTGTCAAATACTGATCATTTACTCGCATCGTGACAATTCCTAATATCGAATTCAGACTTCTAAGTTTGCCATTGCTGCTAGTTTTGAATCGTCAGGCTCATCTGCGTATCAACCTTTGTCTTGAGGTCATTTATCTTGACGTCTTTGCATTTGTCCTAAGGAATACGTAATCTTAAGCTTTCTAAGGTAGCTTGACTACGGGATTCCTTGACAATGTTTTTCTTCTCCTTACGTTGGAATTCTTCTTCGTGTAGCTCATCCAATCATCGTGTGCTGCCATTTGAAGAAATAACATCCCTTAGGACGTAAGTTCTTCTTGGCCTACTCTGGATCTCCATACTCCTAAGCTCGTGCATTCTCGATCCAGCTTGTGGTAACCTTCGTCATTCTCCTTTGAACTATCCTAAACTGTTAGCTTCTGCTTTGAGCCTTCCGGCCTATCACCTATAGTGATGGTCTTCTGAAGGTAGCAACGTAGCTTGGAACGTCGTTTCCACTATTCTCGTCATAGCAATTCTCGTTTCTACTTTACCATGACAGCGTCTATCACGTCTACAGTTTCCTTGCTTAAGGCGACATTCTAGGCTTGTCTACACCTCTTTTCATCTTCAATGGTTCCTGAGTTCTTCAATGTAATTCCTATGATGGCGTTTCTTGCACATCTGGCATATCGGCCTTCTTTGTTCAGAAGCTCCTTTACCCTTCTTGTGGAATCTACCGTCATTGTCTTCACGACCTTCTTCATCCTCGGACAGTCTTCATATGTCTTTCATCGGGAGTCTATTTCTACCAAAAGCTTCCTCGGGAATCAGCTCTACTAGTTGTCGCTCTATTGGACCTTGTCAAAGCTTCCGGAGGTTAATTAGGAATTGATAATAACGTAACCTTCAGTGCTTCTGCCATATAACGGCTTTCATTTGCTGAAGGTACTCGTCTTTACTGACATCAGATTTCGTATCGGATGTCCTATTCGCATTCCTATCATGACTATGATTTCTAATCTTCTGATCTTACGATCAAAATAGTCTGACACTTCAGAACTCATGTGACGTGAAGTCTCCAAATTTTGAATTCATGATAACTATATACGTGCACTTATATAATTATGATGCCTTCAAAACCCAGTTATTCTCATCACAGTCATCCCTAGTGTCCGTTCTTTTCCTTTCATCCTTTACCGGTAATTTAAAAACCGGTCCTTTAAAACTACATTTCTCTAGGCATTCCTTACAAGTTATTGACCACGTATCTTACTGTCAATTAACCTACCCCGCACTAGGCCACACAACAGTTAGAACCTATGATATGTTCGTTTGGGTAAAATACCAAATTGTAGTAGCTAATTTCAATCGGGTAGTCTCCGTACTTACATACCCTAAGTCCTACCTCCTATGTTCCTCGTGCAACATTTTTCCTATGGGCATGACTATCCTGACTGGCATTTACATTCCTTATCTTACTTTACTTTGTTTACCAAGAGTCCTAGTTTAAGTCTAGATACCGTGCTAGTATCTAAATCTCTTAAACCAAGGCTCTGATACCAACTTGTGACGCCCACTCCTAGTCTTGGCTCCAGGAGGGGTCACGTGTCGGATTTACTCATGAACACATGGTACAACAGAGATAGCTAAGCAGCGGAAATTAAAAACTTTTCATTTATATATATATGCCAAGTACAACAGTAAGGAAGATACAACATAATCTAATAATTAGGTCTTATCTATGTCTATTGCCAGTCTACTACCGAGTCCTTTCCTGATAGCTTGCCCATCTAATCTGTTCTCACCAGAGTCCTTTCCTTGCTACCTTAACCATTGTCATTACCTGACATACACATATTTTTAGAAAGGTCAGCTTACGCTGGTGAGTTCTACATTTTTCAAAAAGCGTTACCTTTACCTCGAAGGTTTATTCCGACGCTTGGGCCTAACGGCCCCCTTTTAACAAACATTTATCAAGTATAAAACGTAACAGAATTATACTATAACTTTAATACCATTATTCATTAACATTTATCAGATATAAGTATTATACCGAAATATAACCTTTAAACATTTATCAGGCATAAAACAGAGTTATACCAAAACATTCATTCAGTTAATCATTTAACCATTTCTCCAGTTAACCATTTACCCGATTATCCGTTAAACCTTTTAACCGATTAACCTTTTGACAGGTATAAACATAACAGTGTTATATCAAATCATAACCTTTAAACCGTTTACCACTTTAAGCACTCTGGGTCTCCCAGACCCTCTCTTGTGCAAATAATCATTAAGTATAAAACATAACAGTGTTATACGAAATATTATAAGCAGTCATTCATTTACTTACTAAGCATTGTCTATTGGAACCACGTTAGTTCCTCGGGCAACCGTCGCCACCCGAATACCTTTTCTAAGTAAGCAGCCGTCGCTACCCCGGAGAACCGTCGTTCCCCGCTTCTAGTTGTACAACCACAGTCTCCCTTTTCTCTAGACAATATCCGCTTAGATTAAAACCTTTTCAACCTTTTTCAACATTTTCAAAAGTCCATTTAATAACCTCTGTATTTGGACTCATAACCATTTCAACACCGGTCCATCACCCGTATATGGAAATAAGCGTTTCATCAATATAATGTTATGGGTCTTGTTAAATCTCAGTGAAACCTATACTGGGCTGCATCTATAATATTTCCTATTGTATTACATGTGTTTATATATAGGAAGTACCGCAGCGTATCCACCACACCTTAAATACAAACGGATATGATATAGAGTCATCCTAGTATAGATTACATCTTACAATCACAACAAGGCTAATAATATTATATTTATCCGACACTTATTCACATACACAAGCTTAGACCAAACATTCACATTTTTCCGTTTCTTAAAACTTTATATAAAAGTTCCATCCTTTACATTACCCGTTTATTATAACTTTCCCGTGAACAGTTTATAACAGGTAATCATCATTCAAACAGTTATAGGCCTTAAAACATTTCACGTATGTGTATCGGCACAAAACATGTAAAAGGCATTTAAACATATTTCCTTAACATTCCTCATATATAACATTTCTAAAGTAATTTAGGAGTTTACGACATTTCTCCCGTAAATACTATCATAACCTTTTCACTTATGCTTTAATTCAACAATCCTTTAACAGTTTAATACTGTAAAATATTTTATCAGAAATCATTATCATAACATTTTCATAATCTTTCACGTACATATTAATTAAAAACCTTTTAATAGTTCTAACATGCAATATTTCAGTTATAAACCATTTGAAGATATTCTCACAGCATTTGTATGTATATCAGCCCGAAAACAGTAAAACATTTAAAACATTTAAAGAGTGGGCTCATAGAACTCACCTTGTTCTCTTAAGCCAATTAAATCAGTCAGAACCTCCTTTACGCTTTCCGATTTAAACCTAGTTGCGTATTGTATGATGTTAACGCAAGGTTTTATATAATAAACACTTCTTATGTTTATATTAACACCTTATCTACTTAATAATGTATATTATTAAGTTCATATACTTTTTAAGGGTCAAAATGACCAAAATGCCCCTAGAGGCATAGTATCTGCTTTTATTGATAATTATGAAGACGTGCATTCCTATAAGTAGACACTCACTCCGGGGTCGCCCAGTGTTGGGATGCCATTGCCCAGATGGGATGGCGACACCCCCGCTATGCCAGAAACCCCAGTGTACAGGCGCCTACCCTTCCGGTCCGCACGAACTTCTAATATCCGATTAACTCGGTATTTTCAATATTATTTATTCATTTTAACTTCATATACACTTATTATATGTATAAACATGTTACCATATCAAAATTCAAGTCCCCAAACCCTTCGGATTATTTTATATTAAATATTCTTATTTAAAAACCCTAATTTCATGAAATTCTCGTTTTATTATCAAAACTCATTTTTATTCAAAACCAACTTAGGGTATTATCCATTATAACATTTTATAATATCCTTTAAAATGGCAAAGCTTAATTCAAAACCGTTTACTCAATTTGGGCAGAGTAACGACATGAAAACCCTAATTTTGACCCGTTAACAAAACCTTTACCAAACCTTTTCCAATTGTGAAATAAACTTAGGGCTTTCTTAAAACACATTAAATTAGGATTACCTACAAAAATTCAGACCCTAATTCCCACTCGATCACCCGATTTTGACAAAACAAGCTCAAGAACCCTAATTTTGCATCATTTCTAAAAAGCATACTTAGAGATTGAAATTGCAAAAACTGAAAGAGGTTATTGTTAAGCATACCAAATAATGGGTGACTGCAGATTCGGCTCCTAATTCCTCCGGGATTGCTCGTATTGCTCCGGTGAAGATTCCGGCCAAAAGAGGGTTTTTTTGTGTGTATTTTGGTGAATTGGTACCTAAAGTCGAACGATTTGGTCCGTATTTATAGCCATGGAGGTCGCCTAAGGTTGCTACGAGTGTCCCTGGTGATTCAGCTTCAAAAACGACACGTTAGGGGGGTGAATCACGGTCAAACTTGGGCTGCAAGTCGAAAAAATCGAGTGCTGGCAAGATTCTGGTCGCCACCGGGCCGCGATACGCGCCGGCTGAGGCTTGGTTCCGGTGATACGCGGGCCAACTATCAGTAAATGACAGTTTTGGCCCCTCTACTTTATAATTACATTTTACACCCCTTAAATTCCATGAACTGTTATTTTATGCTATAAAACACTTAGGGGTATATTTATAAAAGTTTCTAAGGTTCTAAACATGCCCGATGATATACGTATATATACGTTTTATATCTTTCAATTATTGACGCTTTTAGTCCCTTAACTTTTGTTTTATGCTATTTACCTTTGTATCTTTCGATGTAGCTATCATTTTATGTTCCATAACCTTACTAAACATGATTCTAACATTCTCAAGGGTTCGGGTTATATATATTAATATATATACACATATATACATATATTATTACATAGTTTACACTTTCTACCCCTTTAACTTTGCAGTATTCATCATTTTATGTCACGAATCATGTTAGGACATATCTTTGCTATATTTTAAGCCTTAAAATACTTACAAGAGCTATAGTCATGTATAATATATGTATTTCTTATAACTTTGCATAAATTACGCTTTTGGCCTTTTTACTTTTTCGTTAACTATTAACATGCATTTCTATACGTATTTTCTTATCAATGGTCTATGCTATTCACATAAGCATGTATTCATGATTTAAACATGTATACGAGACGTAATTAGTCATGTCTCCTCATTTCTAAGCCCGTTTATCATATAAACACGTGCTTTATCCATTTATTACCATTTCTAACTCATATATACAATGAAGCACATAAGTAAACATTTTAAGATACGAATTTACCTAAACGGAAATATCGGGGTGTTACACAATACGTGTATCATTCATATAAATCCTATCCTTTACCAATTTACTTCCCTTTACCCATTTATCAATCCATAAATCATATCAATATATGCTTTAGCTACTTACACATATAGCACACGTACAGAATTCGAGTTATGAAATTTTGGGGTGTTACATTTTGTCGGAGTTTTTGTGGGTAAGTGAATTGCTAAAATTCATTTTATAATCTAATCGTTAGGAGTTTTCGATGGAGATGTCGGTGCTTTGCAACATCGATCCGTATCCCGATTTGTGTTTGTAGATTTTTGAATTCCAGTTCATGTATAATTTTTGGATCCCAGTTCACCTCCAACTAGTTTGAAATTTGTACTGAAATTCTATATTTGTATGTTTCTTAATCGACTTCGAAACTGAAATGGTACTAAAACTGGGTTTCTATGTATGTATAAATTATTTGTTTGTATTACTGAAATTCTATATTTGTATGTTTTTGCATTGATTTGAAACTGAAATGGTAGTAAAATTGTGCTTCTATGTGTGTATAATTATTTGTTTGTATAATCTCTACAATTTGTAGGTTTGTAATCTATTTGTTTGGGTATCTTATGATCTTTATAAAATTATTTGTTTGAATGGGAGTTTTAAGTAGTAGCAGCACTATTTATTGACCATTACATTACTGTTACTAGTTAAGACACTAATGCTTATAACTGTAACACTAGTGCTAATGACTGTAATATTTTAAGATTAGTTGTATTATCAACCATAGTTGTACTTTAGTAGTAGCATATGTGTTAGTGTTAATGACCAGTGTATAAGTACATATCAATGTCTTTTGTAAGTTGTAATATATGCATATGAAGTTATACTTATGTAGCAACATGAGGGTTTATACGTATAACACTAGTGCTAGTTCGTACGTGAGAGAAAACGATAATAAAAAACTTCGAGACTATAATGAAATTAAAGATAAAAATGAGACGAGTTTAATGGTGCAATTTTTATAAAAATCCGACAAAGTATAAAAAAGTTATAGGCTTTTTAAAATGAAGGGGGTATTTATGTGGGTGTGTAAAATGTCTAATATGCCCTTTTGAATTAAAAAAAAGAAGGGGGACACATGGCATGATCTGGTGGCTCCTGGCTTTTTCCAACCAATGGATGGGGGTTAATGGGTTATTACATCTGGCATGGGTTAATATTTATTCCTTGCCCTATATATATATATATATATATATATATATATATATATATATATATATATATATAGGGAAGGGTTCCGTGTAGACTCCTTAAATTTTGTAGACCTCGTAGACCCCTATAAAACTCAATAAAAATAAAACTCAGTGTTGTAAATTTGGTTTTTTTTTTATTACGATAAGCTTTTAAGAACCAAATAAATAAATAAATAAATTAAAAAAAACAAAAAACATTAAAAATCGAACATTTTAAGACATTGAGTTTTAAAATAATGAGTTTTAAACCCAACACTGAGTTTTATTGAGTTTATTGAGTTTTAAACTCATTGATTTTTAAAACTCATTGTCTTAAAATGTTCAATTTTTAATGTTTTTCGTTTTTTTTTAATTGTCTTTTTTTGTTCTTAAAAACTTATCGCAAATAAAAAAAACAAAATTAACAAAACTGAGTTTTATTTTTAGTGAGTTTTAATGAGTTTTATTGAGTTTTATAAGGGGTCTACGGGGTCTACAAAAAATAAGGGGTCTACACGGATCTTTTACCTATATATATATATATATAGAGTCGAGTTAGCTTACATCCAACAAAAACGCTACATCCATTGCGGATGGATGCCCCAGATGAATCCGCACTAGATGTAGCGTTTTTGTTGGATGTATTTTACCCCAAACCTATATATATATAGGGGAAAGTTATTGTACAAAGGAAATTTTCCGTGCGAAGTGTGCGAAGGAGGGTAATATTGTTCGCGTACCCTTAATACGCAAGATCTTGTCACCGTGTTTTTGGTAGCAAAATGGTGTCAAAATGGCAATTGTCACCATTTTGCCACCAAATATGTAATTGTCACCATATTGCCACCAAATATGTTGTGAAAAAATGTAAAGGTCATATTCACGCAAGTTATACATAATCACGCAAGCTCTTTTCTCATAAAGCAATCGTCACCATTTTGCCACCAAATATGTTTTGGTGGTAAAATGGTGTAAAAAAGACAATTGTCACCATTTTGCCACCAAAATATGTTGTGAAAAAATGTAGCAATCACACAAGTTATAGATAATCACACGCAAGCTTTATTCTCATAAGCAATTGTCACCATTTTGCCACCAAAACATGTTTTGGTAACAAAATGGTGTTAAAAAGGCAATTGTCACCATTTTGCCACCAAATATGTTGTGAAAAATATATATACATAATCACGCAAGCTTTATTTCATAAGCAATTGCCACCATTTTGCCACTAAATAAGTTGTAAAAAATGTACACGCAAGCTTTATTCTCAAAAGCAATTGTCACCATTTTGCCACAAAAATATGTTTTGGTAGCAAAATGGTGTCAAAAAGGCAATTGTCACCATTTTGCCACCAAATACAATAATCACGCATGTTTTATTTCATAATCACGCAAACGTCACCTGGGCGCATAGTCGAGTTCTAAAAAAAAGTTTTTTAACTTCAAAAAGTATAGCAATACTATACTCGAGTTAAAGAGAATTAAATGCTTGATTTATTGGTGTATTTTTTTAAAAAAACCGATGTCATACGAAAAAGTTATAGACGTTTAAAAAAGATGAGGGGAACTTTTTTGTAGGTTATACCCATTTTACCCCTCTAGGTTTTTTGCACGCTTACTTTTTTGTTTTGCATCTGGATTAGATCTCTCGAATCTAGACCACTTATTTATCAAAATCAAAGGCTAACATCACTTCGTACACTTCACACGGAAATATCCCTTTATATTTGAACTTTCACCTATATAATATATATATATATATATATAGGGTGAGGTTCATTGTAGACACTTTCGCATGTGAAATAGCTCTTTTTCACATATGAAAGTTTCTAATTAATGAGAACAAAGAAAAAAAAGAAACAAGAAAATTAATCACAACCATTAGAACAAGAGATCTAATGGTGAAAAAGAGTGTCTACCTGTCTACACTTATGGGGGTGTCTACAATGAACTTTTCACTATATATATATATATATATATATATATATATATATATATATATATAGGGAGAGGATCATTTGAGAACCAATTTGGTTTGAGAACTAAAAAAAACTAATTTGAGCCACAAGTTTATTTACATGTATCCCCCCTCCCATGAATTGTAGTGGTCCCCCTGAAATTTGTGGTTAAGATTTAGTTCTCAAAAGTTCTCAAAACAAAAAGTTCTCATTTGAACCTAACCCTATATATATATATATATATATATATATATATATATATATGGGTAGGGGAGGTTCATTGTAAACACCCTTATAAGTGTAAACGCATAGACACCATTTTCCACCGTTAGATCATTTAAATCAATCTAATGGTTCAGATCAATCACAATAACAAGCATCGAGCATCCTTTGGCCTTTACGTAATCCAACTACTACGGAACTCATTTCCCGTAGTTAAAATCAATTAAGCCATGTGCATGATCAATATCTTACGTAATCAAACAAAAAAATATATATTTTTTTTCAAATTATTTTAAAGCTTTGTCATAGACTTTATCAATTTATTTAAGTAAGATTCAAGGAAAAAATTTAAAAAAGAAAAAGTTTTTTTTAATTAAATTTTACATTCAAAATAGAGTAATTTCACATGTGAAATAAGAGATATACGAGTATATACTTTTTAAGGGAGTCTACAATTGAGATTCATTGTAAACCGCCTTAAAAAGTGTAGATCCGTAGACCCTTATTTCACATGTGAAATTACTATGTTTCACAATTGAATGTTGGTAAAAAAAAATAAAAACCTTTTTTTTATATTTTTACTTAAAAATTAATTCATGAATAAATAAATAAATAAATAAATATATATATATATATATATATATATATATATATTCATGAATTAATTTTTTTTCACAATTTTTATTGTTTATCTTAGATTTTATTAATTTTTTTTACATAAAATCTAAAAAAGTATTTTTTTGAATTAAATTTCACATGCGAAATAGAGTAATTTCACATGTGAAATAAGGTGTCTACCTGTCTACACTTATGGGGGTGTATAGAATGAACTTTTCACTATACTTTTCACATGTTATTTACAAAAGACAAAATTATATATTTTGTCCTTTAACTTTGCCTGTTTTTTTAATTTTTGTCCTTTATCTTTTTTTATTACACTGTCTGTCCTTTAACTTTTTTTTTCCGTTCACCTTTTGTTCTTTTTAACAGATTTCATTAAAATCCACCGTTAAATCAAGGGTATTTTTGTCTTTTTACTTTTTGGGGGTATTTTCTAAAGATAACTAAAGATGGGGGTGTGTCATGTAAATATTTAATTTCTTTTTCCTTCTTTCCTTTGTCTTGAAATCAAAAACAAGAAAAAGGGAAAGTGCGAAGGCTTCGCCGGTTCCCTCTCCCCCCAACCCCTGCCTTTCCGTGTCGGCGACCTCCCCTGATGACCTTTACCACCGGACCATCTCCTACGAACGGCGAATCCAACGAATACAGTTTCTGGTTAACAGCGGCACCCACCCGACTACTGTCGCTGGAGGTCGTGCAGGAGCCACAACCTCCGCCGTGAGGCCGCCTGAGTTGGAGCAATGGAGTCATCGCCGCCGTCTGAGGCCGCCCGCCTGCTCGAAAAACCTCCACCAACGGCCTAGCCATCGCCACCGTGAGCCGCTACGGCTGTTACTACTTCTTCTTTTGGACTATCGCTACCCAAAAACGAAGAGAGAGACAGAGATGGAGAGGAGTGGGTTGCCTGGTCACAACCACCACCGGTAGCCGTAGCTAGCCGTAGCTACCGTCAGATTAAGCCAAAACCCCCCATCAAAATCTACGTGAATCAGTGCTATCCGGCGGTCTCGTGTTCTTTAATTGATTCCCCCAAATTGGAAGTGGACAGTTGAATTTTAATGTTCTAACGCCGGCTACTTCCGTTTTCTGTTTCATAACTTGTGATCCAAATTAAGGGGCTATAAGTGTTTGAAAAGCACATTGATAAAATTGTTATATGTATGTTCTTATTTCTTTATTAAATGCTGGATGATAATCAAGACATAAGAAGGGGAAGGATGGAAGCAAAATCGTGATTCCCCCAAATTGGGATTTCGAGAGAAAAGGGGAGGAGAGATCGAGCAGAAAGAAGGGGAAGTAAGGAGCTCGGGAGGCATGGATTCACCACCACGAAGGAAGGAGAAGGAAGTTGGGTCGGAAAACCGAAGGTCGCCAGAACGTTCCGCCGGAGATTTGGGCGGCAGCAGCAGCTGCTGTCTCTCTTTCTTTTCACGTCGATGGGTTAGGGTAAGTGTGGGGTGGGGTGATAAAGAAGAAAGAAAAGTGATATTTATATGACACACCCCCATCTTTAGTTATTTTTTAAAAATACCCCCAAAAAGTAAAAAGACAAAAATACCCTTTAAATTAACGGTGGGTTTTAACGGAATCTGTTAAAAAGACAATAGGTGAACGAAAAAAAAAAGTTAAAGGACAGAGAGTGTAACAAAAAAAGATAAAGGATAAAAATTAAAAAAAACAGGCAAAGTTAAAGGACAAAATATGTAATTTTTTCTTTACAAAATAAAAGATTTTTCATACCTTTTTTTTAACGGCAAATTTTTAATTTCTCCTACTTTTCACCAATGCCAAATTTGAACTTTGATCTTTACCAAAGAGACTTTGTCTGTTATCATTGAGGATCTTTCTACCTAACGTTATTCGGTTCAAATATCAAATCATCAAAATTAAAAATGTCTTTATAAAAAAATTCCCACCCACTTATATGACAATCTAGACAATTAAATAACAAAACAACAAAGAACAATTATCACGGGTATGTTGGCACCGAGTTACCGTGATTGTTTTTCTCTTCTTTTCTATAAGATAAATTAGCATTCTAGAATAAAAAAATAATTTTTGAATAAATAGCTTATACTTTATTTAAATAGAGAGCTTTGCAAAAGGAAAAACGAATACATACGGCCTTTGTTGTATATTATAAAATAATTAATATTCTTTTTGAAGATTGAATATAATAAAAAGAATTTTTAAATTTAAAGAACCAAAAAAATATTTCAGCTTCACACATGTTCTTGTATTATTTTTAGAGGGCCGATATATTGACCCCTTTGTTTTATGTTTTAGGATAAGTAGGACGATAAGTAGAAGGTAACCCTATTTGTTTTGTGATGCAGCAAGCAAAAAAAAAAAAAAAAAACGCTTTGCAGATTGAGGCAGTTGTTGGAGAGCAAAAGAAAGTTAAAAACGATACTACCACTGAATCGGATTTCTTCTAATATAGTTTTAGAAGTAATGATAATGTAATAATTTAAAGTCATGCATGTTTATATAGGTGCCTATGTAAAGGCGAAGCCAAGAAATTGTATCCTGTAATGCAAAACCATGATAGTCAAAAGCATTTGAATCTATATATCTAAAGCAACATGAAACAAAGCAACTGACTTTTTAAAGTCAAACAGACTCAGACCTATAAAATAAACCTTTGAGAAACCTGTATAAAGTACCTCTAATTGAAAGGTATAACCCATTTTCAAAATCTGGATATGGTCTTAATTTGCAACTGCACCTGTAAGATCACAATCTACAATATAATTTCAAGCGCATTAGAAAAAAAGGCATCTAATTCTTACAATGAAACCAACAACCTCCTTCTTATGTCCATCTCATGTTACCTAGTGAAAACTCAAACTGACCAAAAATAGTGCCAGTCTTAAACTGTAAAAAATGTTTAACCACAATATAGAACCTGCACTTAATATTCAACCCACCCAATCCTAACTTAAAATTGTGAGGGATAGCATGTTACCTGTTGACAAAAAAAGTGATAGGTTAAAGCATTAGATAGCAATTGAGACTGATACATATCATCAATGTAATCCTGATATCACCACCAGAACATGCATCAAACAATAACAGAATTCCTATAGCATCAAACGCAATAACTGCCAATACATAGGTTCTTTTATATATTGCCATAAATGATTGCCAAAAGCTATTTTTTGGAATATGTTTCTAGAGGGCATTACAGACATGCCATTACTAACAACAATGCCATTACTAACAATAACCTGCTATATATACATATACTTTTTATATATTTTCCTACACACCTAGCAGCGGTGCCAAAAAGCTAATACATATTTTCCTACACACCTAGTAGCGGTGCCAAAAAGCTAATATATATTGCTTACAAAATACCATCCAAAATACTGAGGCCTGCCATATAGCCAAGCACCGATCATTCGTCAGCCTTACCCTTCATTTTTTTTGTGCAACATCTGCATTTTCTGTTTTTGAAAAAAATTAGCATGCCTGCTCAGGTTAGGCATATAGTGTAAAAGAATAGAGAAACATGTTACCAAGTTCCCCGAGCAGTTTCCTCTTTGCATCAGGCTCTTTAGCATTGAACCGACCATCAGTAGCAGGGCCAGAGCTAACGGTCCCTGATCCAGTCACACTAGCTGAAGAAGACGTTGTGCCCTCAGTAACATCGAACACCTTGTTGGCCACAAACTGCAGCTTGTCTTTGAATGCCTTTTCATACTTCTTTAGCTGGAATTTTTTTTTCATCCCTTTGATTGCCTTAACTGGATCAGGTAGCAGCATTACGTTTGTGTGTCCTTTGGTTAGGACCATGTCCGCACAGTTTACACCAACTATCGCTGCCATGGCGTGCTCAGATAGCGTGACATCCGCCAGGCCCTCTATGTCTTCTATTATGCAGTTGACGCAGTACCTGTTTGGGACACCTTTAGTTAGCCTTAGCTATGCATATAATAAGTAGCCTTGAGTGAGGAATGCGTACATGTATTTCAGATATTCCTTGCCATGTTCAGGGCAGGAGTATCCGTCCGACTGCTTTGCCAAAGTAATTTTGCACTCGCTGCAGGATACAAAGAACCAATTGCGATTCTATGTGATTCGTGTAATTGTTGCCTCGCAAGTGTATTTTTTTCTGCTGCAGTATAATTAGTTGTACATATCAATATATCTTTATTAAAGCGGTGCATTTACTAACTGAATATTAATGGGGGCGATCACCACTTACAGCCAGCGCCTCCATATCCTTTTCATACAAAGCGGAGAGGCTGACCCGGTTCTGATCTGCTTGCCTAGGTGTGAAACGGATCCTATCTGGTGTTGGCGTACCCTTAAAGCTGCAATTTGTGAAAAAAATAGCGCCATCCACATAAGCATATTTTTTTTGGTTCATGTGTGTGCAAGGCTAGGTTGCTTACTGGATTGCCATCTCTCTTGTTAGGTCTACTCCTGGATTGATACATACTCTTGTCGCCGAGGAGGATTGCAACTGAACTCCCTCTGTTAAAAGAAATAATTTTAAGTCATGTTAGGTTATAAATCTGAGATTAATTATGGCACTAGTATTACCTTTGTAGGGCACCACTTTAAGCCCTGCAATTGCAACGATGACAGCCTCGTTTGTTGCTGCAAGAGCCTGGATATCAACCGTGCTTGCTATCTCCTTCCATAATGCCACAATAACAAAATTGCCCTGCATCATCGAAATCCAAAAAGCATTTATCGTATTTAGCATAAGAGGATTGTGTATATGTATCATATAATTTGTTTCATACCTCATGTCTATCAGCTTTAGGCGCACCAGGCTATTGTCAGCACCTATTTCAACATGCTCCAGATCCTCAAAATTCCCTATGACATCTGTATAAAGGTAATAAAAGTTAGAGAGAGCCAATGCTGAATGGAAAGAAATTATAGGTCTATATAGCAAGCAAAACCAATGTATATTTACACCTGTCAGGATCCTGTGACAACTCTTTCGAAAGTGCAGCTGGTCAAATGGGTAGAAATTAAAGTAATGACTTGGTATGGTTCCATCATCATTCAGCTCGGTTATCAAATTGTCTTTGCTTAGCTTAATTGAAGCAGGGTGGGGGGTCACCTTTAGCAGGGTCAGACCATGATTACATGCATACCTGTCTAGAAGATAGCATATGGACACACTAATGAGGCTATCCATGTCTTCCTCCTCATCTAGATTAAACGTAGCTTGGATTCCATTATCCTGTTAGTTTAATATGAGAAATATATTAACTATATACAGAGATCACTGGTTGTTAAAATGCATGTGATGATTTAGTTTGTGACACTTACTAATTTGTCAACCAACAGGTAACTATATATGTCCCCATCCTTATATGGTTTCCACTTATGTAGCACCCTAACTTCAATTGGAATTGGCATCTCACCTGCAGCTATCCGAGGTATCCCCATGCTATTGTCCATTTGCATCCTACAACTTTAATTGTATCAATATATAGACAGCAAGGATAAAAATAATATAAATAGAAATTATTTCGGTTATCATAAAAATTTTATTCGCTATAACATGTAATTTATCATCAATGTTTGGCAAGTTATTACCAAAACTTGGTTATCTTCTATCTCTCGTAAGAAATCTGAGTACACTATGTTTCTGGTTTGATTATTTGAAAACCTTCCTGGGGTACTATTAGGACTTTCAAGGATGAGGGTGATGTGGCTCTTGAAAAAGCCACATACAGCTGGCCATGTCCGAATACATGCTGAGGGAGGTAAACACCTATTTTTGATAGAGATTGACCCTGACTTTTATTAATCGTCATTGCATAGCAAAGCCTCAAGGGATACTGTCTTCTTCTAAATATAAAAGGCAGTTCTTTATCGTCATGAAGAAGAGTAATCCTTGGGATATAGACCCTGTTTCCTATGGAAGTCCCTGTTCTTATTGTCACCTCTATTACCCTTGGTAATAGCTGTGTGACAATCAATCGAGTACCGTTACACATACCACAAGTTTGATTAATGTTTTGAAGAAGAATGACTAGGGTGTTTACCTTTAGCTCTAGGGAATGGGAAGGCATGCCTGAGAAGGAAATACTATTTAGGTACTCCTCAGGATACAAAATTTCACTGTTACCGCCGTCATTTGCTCTTGGAGTTATCGAATCTATGCTTAAATAGGTCGACGTGTTACCTGGAGACATGTGCAATACCTTTGTATTAATCTCATGGGCCGTGACATTTTTAATAAGTTCTAGAAGTTCACCTTGAGATATAGGAAGCCCATAATTTGAAAGTCTTGAATCGGGTGAGCTGGTGTTTAGTAATTTTTCTACCTCATACAGGATTTGCTGCTGAACATCATTCTGAGGTATGGAATTTGGGTCTACATTTGTGTGCTTACTAATACATTCTACAATATCATCACCCATTGCAGTCCAGTGTTCATTCCATAGAACAATAGGATTTGCCACCTCGCAAAAAGGAGCATCTGCACAAATAGGAACCTTAATTCAGCGACAGTCCCCCATAGTGCTGCTTCTTCAAATGTTAGCGCCCATTCCGTATCATCGCCAATTAACTTCATAGAGTCACACGCAGTACGATATGTTTCGTAAATGACACCTGAGACAGTCCTAATATCACTAAAAGGCGTGCACCCAGCTTTGTGATTGAGCATCATTCTGAGATAAAACAGTTCACCGCTGGTAGGATGTACGTAAACCAACCTACCAATACTTGGTTTTTTTCTTGAAGTACGTCTAATCCATGTCTTATACTTAAAATACCACTTGTACTCTTTCAAGTATTTGACATATCTAAGGTGGCGGCCAGCAGAACTTGTTCGATTACACTCCAACCATTCTGTCAGGGTTGTCTTCCTTGACATGGGGTTTGCAACCACGTCCTGCAACAAAGTGCGCTCCCTGAATGTCACATTTTGTTGGATTGGTATATGTACACAAAGGGCCTGAACAGCGGGATCCCTATAGTGTATAGGAAAGTTTAAGATTCGCCAGGCTGCCTCATGTGGGTAAATAAACCGACCATCGACAAAGTTCTTGATCTCGTCGATTGCATCATCCTTGGATGACGGCCTAGCCTTGCTATTTTTTTGGTTAGAGCTCACCGAATATCTAACACGATCAGGCCCTTTGGAAATATACTTAAATAAGTACTTTATCATCATGCTCCAACCGCAATGCTCTACATTTACGTGCACATGGGACCGTAATGAAAGGCGCCTATTATATGGAACAACATAGCCACAATAAATAACAACCCCTGCCTTTTCAACCTTTGTGCTACCCTTCCTCCGTCTATAAAATGCACGACCTTTATCGTTAATTCTTGTAACATTCTCATATAGCTTTGGGAAATTCTTACAACACATGCCCTTTTGCATGCAAGAAGCAGCACTGTTTAACAATCCACATGGGCCGTGAATCATGGTGTCCGATACAATCTTGTGCAAAACAGGCTCTAACTCTTTATCAGAAAACTTAGCAGAGATGAAGGCATCAATCTGCTCCGCACTTCGAATCCTAAACGGCTCTGTTACCCATAAGAGTGTATGACAATGTGGCAAGCCCCGCTTTTGGAATTCTATGGTATTAAGATCTGAAAGGGAAAAATGGTTTTGGGATAAGGGTCTATAGAATATTCTATGCGAAAACGAACAAATGAACAAATATGTGAATACCTGCTGCAACGACACCAAAGGGTCTTTCCTTTTTAAGAAAAGCTACAAATGCATCAACCTTCATCTCGAAGACTATGGCGATGAGATTAGCACGATCCCGGGCTGAAAGCATAGGTGTTTTTTCTAACTCTCTTTTAATTTCAGGTAAATTTGCACTGCACGTAAAGTTAATGAAATATTATGGGTTCCCATGCACCTTACAAATGGCAAGCGCATCTTGGTAATGCTTGTACATATACCTCGGGCCTCTCGTAAAAGAAGAAGGAAGGATAATCCTCTTCCCAATATTACGCCCTTCAGTATCACCTCTACCGATGGCATCTTCGACACCTCGCAGAATGTCAGTTCGGAGATCGTTCCGGTTCTGTGCTAAGTAATCTAACCTATTGCGTTCAATAGCTATGTATGCGTCCACCAGGTATTGCTGGAAAAGTTTTGCATCGTGTAATGGCAAAGTATAAACACTAATGCGGTCATGAATCTGGTAACTATAAAACATATTCATGGACACACGCTTATTTGTTGTTGCAGGAGGAGACACATAAGAAGACGCTGGGACATGCCCATCCTTTCTCGTCGGAGGTGGGTCTGGTTTTAACTCCTTACACCATCCAGTCTCGCCAAATGGGAAGAGCAACGGGTATTAAAGGGACATGTATGAAGGGTGCAAGTGATTAACACGCTGCCGGCAACCATCTTTTGTGCGAATAGTAATGTCAAAGTCCTTCTCCATAGGGTCGTTGTCATAGACGATAGCGCCAAGTGTGCCAGCGGCAGGTAGCTGCTATGGATGCACACCAGATGAATGGAATAAACGGACAGCAAATTCAGGTGTTGCGTTGGATTCACTCATATCTCTCGCAGTCCTAAATAACCTCACTAAATAATTACAATGATCCAATATTTTATAAGAACGACAAAAGTATCGGGTGACAATTTCTGCTTGTGAGGCGAAGAAAAAGGGTCAAGTCTATTAGAAACCTCATTAACAGTGTCATATATATATAGCTGAAGAAAAGAAGGTTTTGTATTTGTATTAGAGTCAGGGCACAATGAGCCTAACCAATGAGAGACCTGTCCCCCAACCTTAAAGACAGGAGGCCCCCTTCCATCATTGACAGACTCATCTATCTTAGCGCCAAAAGAAGTTATCGCAAACATAGAGTTATAGGCACGCACATTCGCAAGGAAAGAACGTTCATGGAAAAGGCTCTTAATCCCCTCAGGAGGCTTTATTGGATACTTTAATTTGATATTCCCACCCCTACAACATATGCTATACTTAGGACGCCTTCCCGGCGACGTAGACAACAACCGCTCTGCATACCAGAAAGTGGCATCGCAGAACTCACATACCTGGTCACAGCTACCGAGGTCAACATAATCATCATAATTAGCATGTGAAGAAGAAGCCCCGGATGATGATGCAAAGGAAGGCTGTGTAACACTACATACACGCCTGGCTGAAGTAGCGACAAGGGCAGCATAGGTATCATTGATGGAACGCGAGGAGGAAGCAGCCTCTGCGGGTTTAAGTGCAGCCTGCGCAGGCGTACGTGCACATAGTGCACGCGCAACAGCAACGCCAGAAGAGATGACAGGTTGAGGGCGTGAAGAAGATGCAGTCGGACGCGTTGCACGCCTAACAATAGGCGCAGACAAACTTGCTGAGACAAAAGTGTTGTTTACAGGTAGGCGGCCATGCTTGCGGTTGATACTAGCGCCAGTAGGGGTAGCAAGGGACCCGCGTGAAGAAGTGACAGCAGATGATTTTGCAGACATAGCCCGCGCAGACCTATGCGCAAGTAGCGAAGGAGTGGCCAGAGAATGAGTAGAAATATCATCTTCAGCATGCACAGCTGTAGGCGTGCCTAATAAGACAGATCCGCTGTTTAGAGGTGGGCATCCACGTCTGCGCCTAATAGGAGCTACGTTGTTGGTCTGCGATGAGCAGGCACCTTGTGTGCATAAGACGGGCACCGGAGAAGGCGCTTGCAGGATAACGAAGCAGCAAGCAATGCAAGAACAACACGCGACCCTAGAGAGCCAGCAGGCGCTACAAAACCCCCAATTTCAGCACGTGAAGACGAAGCCGACGATGAGCCTAATGAGACAGATCCGCTGTTTAGAGGTGGGCGTCCACGTCTACGCCTAATAGGAGCTACGCTGGTGGTCTGCGATGAGCAGGCATCGCAGACACCTTGTATGCCTAAGACGGGCACCTCAGAAGGCGCTTGACGGAAATCGTAATAATAGTGGTAGCAGAGCAACCTTGGTGAGCAATGAACAATGAAGTAGCAGGCAACACAAGAACAACACGCGACCCTAGAGAGCCAGCAGGCGCTACAGAACCACCAATGTCAGCACGTGAAGACGAAGCTGATGATGAGGAATCTAAGCCCGTGTTTACAGGCACACATGCTCATTTGCGCGTGATAGGGGTAACAGGCATGGCTATAAACAGTATGCACGTAACAGAAGATTGCTATATATAAATATATGCATATACATAATAACTATAGCCAGCAAAGATGCTAACTAACTATAACAATCATGCAGGAAACATATGAAAGGGGGCAACACATGTGTGACAATCCGACTTTTCAGGTCATTTTCTGACATTAACTGAACGTAAACCGTATTAAATGTTGTGTGAACATTTATGTGCTTATCTGCGTTGACCTTAGCAATTAGGGTTTTGTGTGATTAATCACTACGAGCATGCACTTAAGTCTAGACGTTTGATATTCTGTGATTTTACGTTATGATTTCATGTGAACATCTTATCATTTTATGTGGCAACGTGTCACATAATTATTTGAAATATTTATGATTTTATGTGGATTAATTATATATTTAAAATAAATAATTATAGATTAGTATTTATGATTTTATGTAACAATCTAAGGTTTATATATATATATATATATATTTATATATATAAACGTCAACGCTAGAGATGTATTAATAAATACTCGTTCGATCATTGTTTACATTCTTTCTGTTAACTCCGTTATGAGTCCGTTAACATTTTAAACTTCAAGGGACCGATATTGCAAATTCCTAAACTCCTTTTTACTTAACCAAACATGGAGGGACTAAACCCGCATTTTCTGGAACCTGTTATCCACTATTGAAAGTTAGGTGATCGAGGGACTAGAAGTGTCAATTAGTCATTCTTGTTTTAATGACAATGAATTACCAGGAACGGAAACCGTCGATGACCATTTCGAATTCGGTAACCACTCTCTCCGATTCAATGGAGATTAATCTCCAATCATAGCAGGAATGAATATGTAGTTATCAACTGCACACCCACCATTTCAATCACACCTTCCTCTCTCGTTCCTCTCAAACCGGCGCAAAGAACCCACCACCGTAATTCAATAAATTTCAGCCATTCACCACTCCTGCATCACCATTCGACAACTTTTGGAGCATCATACACCATCGCGAGGTATTCATTAACCTCTGTGAAGCAACCGGATTGAGTTTAAAGTCCGTGAACGAAGTCGGGTTCAAGTTTCGGGATCGCTTTTGGCTTCAAAATCATCTCGTAATTCATCCCCGACACGAGGTAAACCTTCCTTACTGTTAGTCGCACGTGTACCTTCTGTTTATTCTATAAATCGCGATTTTCCGGTGACCGGAATGAAACTCCGGCCACCGGAGTTGTTGAGGAAGAAAAAGACTCATGTCGGGTACGGGTTATAAGAATTAGGGATCGGATACAAAACCAGACGCCAATCTGGCACAATGGTTTGGGCGCAGGGCTTGGTCGCGAGAATTTGGGGGTTCGAAACCCAACCCCACATTTCTTTTTTTGTTTTATTATGTAAATCAAATTCCAGTCGCGACCTATACATAAGATGCTGCGAATCGAATCCTTGACACCAACCAAGCGCTGGCCGAGTGGTTTGTACATGGGGTCGTAGCAGTGAGGTCTCGGGTTCGAACCCTAGGACCCCCATACTTGCTGTTTTTACTGTTTTTGCATTCGTATAAGCTTTTGAACACTAGATTTTGTACCAAATTCATCCCATGGCACACCTAAAACCCGTAAAAATATATTTGAGATGTTAAAACTCGTAAATCATATAGTTGTAAAACATGTTTAACTTGTCATTTTAAATTAAAAATATAGTTTTAATATTTGTATATATATATATTGGTATAAAAACTTTGGGTTTACATAAAAAGAGAAATATATAAATATATACATTGTGTAGATTACTAGAAATATATATATATATATTCATGACGTTGGCTTGAAGCGAAGTAATCTTTGTGTAAACCATAGAATGTTTTGGGAAACTATTAAAAAGCGTCGTTTTGGTTAGAAACACAAAATACTCGGTTTTGGATTACGATTCACCATAAATTGTTGTTTCTTTTCAAAATAAATATTGAAATCATTGGATTTGACATGTTTATGTATATATATTTATATCTTGTTGAAACTTTGTTATTAACGTCACTTGAACGTTTAGTTATATATATATATATATATATATATATATATATATATGCGCACATTATATATATTTATTTTTGGAGTATTTGAACTTAGAATATATATTAAAGTTATATATTGGATTTTCTCGCGTTACTTCGATAATCGCTCGGATTTGGCACACGTGCCATCCTCGACTTGTTCTGAATTCCAAGATCCTTCGTTTGTCTCGTTTACGTTAGACTTATAGTTACACTTATATATTTATGCTCGTTAGGTGATTGATTGCTTGCACAAGACTCGTTCTTGCTACTTGAATTAACTATTTATCTGGAAACTTTGCTGTGCAACCTAAGGTGAGTTTCACGACCCCATTTTACTGTTTTAAATCCTGTTGGGGGAGATTAACATGAATGATTTACACAATTGAGATAATTAGACTTTTATATATCACTTGAAGTACTTGTAGCACACTGATACAACAAAGTCCTTCTTATGGTACCTTTAGTATTAATGACGATAGCGGGAAATATATTGTAGTACTACTGGGTCTGACAAACCCCACCCGGGTCAGTCGCTCTGGCACAATTGGATATCGAACGGGTGTTATATTCGTCCTAAACACAACAAGGCAAACTATAAACAACTGTTAGCTTCGGTGACCATCAACATGCGAAGTTTCATGTATATAGCCTAGCTAGCTATTTGATATATATTAGTGATTATGCTCTTACAACTTGACGTTATTGAACGGTCAATCTTAAACTGAACTTGAAATGTTACTGAATTGTTAAACCTGTGAACTCACCAACCTTTATGTTGACACTTTAGCATGTTATTTCTCAGGTCGCTAAACTGGATTGAATGCCACGAGCTAGGATGCACCACTTATGGATTATGATTATAATGCATACATATTAGACTTCAATACTTTCAAAACTATTCATCTTTTGGTTTGCGCATGTTTGGGCGCTTGAACATTTATTGCAACTTTTATCGTTTACGCTTCCGCATTTCAAAACGCATTTACTTTGGTTTAAATTTACATTGCATATAGACTGTTCGAATGGCTAATGTATTCGATCCTAGTTTGTCACGCTCCCTGCGGCCCGTTGTCGCGCGTGTGATTTTTGGCGGTGTGACAACATGCCTATAAAGCGCAACACTAGCAAAACATGCTAACCAAATAAAAAAGAGTGCTCAACAATTTAGAGCAACACTGCCTATAAAGAAGGGCCTAAAACAAATGTAAACAAACCAAAGACACATGAAAAAATTAAACAGCAACGGAAAAAGCCCTTGACAAAAACAAAAAACTTACAAAGACCACAGCACAGCACATTAGCCTCACACAACCTGCACAGACAAATATATGATCAGCCACAATAACAGATAACACCTATGCTTAAAAAAATATAACAATACAGCCAAAAAAACATATAAAAGCTATGATAAAAAAAATAACCACACACCGTATGTCGAAACCCAGAGCCTGTCAGACGAATAGCAACAGCAAGAACCTATAAAAGCATGGAAAATATTCATATGCAGGCTTTCTTTTGGATAACATGTATAAAAGATAAAATTTAAAAAAAAAAAGTTGACCAAAAACAACATAGCCGTTCTATGAAAGGCAAAAACTCTTTTTGAGCAAATTTTGTTCCTTTTTATATTCAAAGAAATAAAGACAACACACTCGTTCAAACAATGGTAACAAAACTAAAAAAGATAGGCAAAAAACAAAGGAGCGGAATGAGGAGCCAAGGTTTGTATAGAGACCAAAAACATTGATTCAAAAGAAGATACACATGTTCAAATAATACTCCTTTTTACTAACAAAAACCAAAAAAGCAACAGATGTAAACAAAAATCAAAATACCGACACACTAAACAACCAAAAAAGAGATGTTGCTTCTTTTATAACTCAACAACCAAGATAACCAACGAAATTGACAAACAACAACCGTTGATGGATCTTAAACAGCAAGAGATGCAAACACATATCACAATACCAACCGAGTAAACAACCAAGACAGAGTTGTTGGTTCTTAGCAAACAAATATCACAATACCAACCAACTAAACAACCAAGACAGAGTTGTTGCTCCTTTTATAACTCAACAACCAACATAAAACAACAACAGTTGATGGATCTTAAACAGCAAGAGCAAGATCCTCTGAAGAAAAACCTTAACAAAAATTAAAACCAAACACCAAGAAAACAAACATAAAAAACAAAAAATAAGCAAAAATAAAAACAAAACACAACCTAGGTGTTGAATGAAACAGAACGACTTTGAATGACCACATTTTAGTCCTTTTCTGTTGAAACAATGGTCCTTTTTATAAACCAAAACCAAACACCACAAACATGTTTAAAACAGTGAAGATTTTTAAAGACAAACACCAAAACAATAATATTTCGAAACATAACATACCTCCTGAAAGAAAATTAACTCTTTACAATTAGCAAATTTTGATCATGTCGCAAAAGAAACTAAACATCTTTTTTTGCAAAAGTGATAAAGCAAAAGCCAAACAAAATAAAACGATCAGTAATTACTGATTAGCAAGAACACCGCACAATCCGTGCCAGAAACACGCAAATGAACCCTAGAAAAACGTATAAACACGCAATGAGTAGAAGAAATTAAACTAACCAAATTCAACGGAGCGTAGCGACTGATCTATCAACTATCCATGAACGGTGTATATATGGCAATCACCAATCAACCAAGGCATGCCTCCACAGTGATTGTACAGTGACGCTGCGAACAACCACATCAAAGAAGGACGAAGACGCAGACATAGAGCATGCTTACCTCTCCCTGAAATCCCGCTGTTTGGATACTTTTCAATTCTGTTTTCGGATGGCAAGTCTCTGGTGGGTCCATAAAAAGGAAAAAGAACAATGGGTCCATAAAAAGGAAAAAGAACAATATGTGTGGGATCGGTTGGCGCATCACCCTTCTATGAGAAGGCACATTAAATTGGGTACCAAACATGCATTGAGGGATTGTACACTATGTTTTAGAATTTGTACCCTAAGTTGTGTTATGTTAATATAGGAGAATATAAATCGTTAATTCATAATATGTATTAGCTAATTTTGTGTTATTTTGTCAATATTATTTCTATTTATTAGATACATTTATTGTTATTTTATCATTGTGTTTTACATTTAATAAGTACATTATAGTTTATTTTATCATTGTGTAACTTATCAATTTTAGAAAAAGCACAAATTCAGGTGATTGTATTTTATGTATTCATCATCGTATTCTATGTTTTAGATATTTCATGTTCATTTATAATTCCTTTAACCTAGTGGATAGGACTGCTCTTCTTCGTGAAGTTCGCACCTGATGTCCGTCCATCTCATTGTGGGTGAATTTTCTATACGCGCAACTGGCTAGGTTATACGTCTGGGTTGATTGTATTTGGTCTACCACTGGGGTTCAACAGGGGGACCCCTTGGGGCCTCTCATTTTTGTCTTAGTTTTTCACCCACTTATTCCTCGAATACGTGATACTTGCAAGTTACCTTTCCATGCATGGTGCTTGGATGATGGTACGATTATTGAAGACGCTTATGAAGTGGCTAAAGCATTGGATATCATTAGGTATGAGGGGCCATGTTTGGGGCTTGAACTTAATGTCCGAAAAACTGGAGTTTTTTGGTCGACATGTAACAGAGTAAAGGTGAAGGAAGGTGTGTTTCCTAGTGGGATTGGGCGGCCGGAGTTGGGTGTGAAACTACTCGGGGGTGTTGTTAGCCAGGATGCAGGTTTCATAAACAGTTTAGCTATGAAAAGAGTAGCTAGTGCAGTGAATTTAATGAGATGCCTCCCTCGCTTACGGGATCCCCAATGCGGGCTCCTCTTGCTTCGCTTATGCATGGGGGTTTCTAAGTTGTTGTTCAGCCTTCGAACGTGTCAACCTATGTTTGTTGGGGAAGCTGTTTCTATATTTGACAAGGGCCTCCGAGAAGCGATTAAGGATATTGTGGTTTGTGTCGGGGGGGGGGGGGGTCCATTTTTCGGGGTCTTCAATAGAGGTTGGCATCCCTCCCGAATCGTTTGGGAGGTTTAGGCTTATACTCGGCTGCAGATGTTTCTACATATGTCTTTGTGGCGTCAAGGGCACAATCGTGGAGTTTACAAGACCACATTCTTCGGGATTGTGGTATTGTCAAGTTCGATTCTGATTATGTATGTGCATTGGATTGCATGCGCAGCTCCTTTCCTGATTTTGATCTTGGCAGGTTCGCTAATAAGGACCCCCCCTAAAGCCCAGGATGCTTTGGCGAATGCTCTATTCAGTAAAGCCGTCAAGAATTTGGGAAAGAAGTTTGTAGGTCCGGAAATCAACCAATCACGATATCTTAATCACAAACGAGTGCGGAATCCTCGTGTGTGATCGATTTAAGAAGAAAGTAGAAGAAATAGATTTGATCTAAGATAAAGATCAAATCTTGAATGCAAAACACTACAATCTTGAAGCTTATGAACACTGATCGTAAACTCTAGTGAGAGAGAGAAATCGTAAATGTAATCCAAAAGCTTAATCATAAACACAAATAAGAGAGGTATTTATACTACCTCTTACAAAACCTAGGGCCAATCATAAACACAAAGAAATCGGCCCACATGGCCTAAACATAATCTAACTAAGCCCAAAAGCCCATTAACTAATAATAAGCTAGCCCATAACTAATGTTCATGCCTCTAATAAATATAGCCCAACAATCTTCCCCTAGGCATGAACCATTAGACTATCTACGGCAGCTGGAGATCGAATCTGAAAGTGTTCTGCACATTGTTTGACCACCATCCATTTTCCACGATCCGATTAGCCGTTCCATGAAAGATCCCCACCCTTATAGCATTTTCCATATCATTCTCATCACCGAGAATAGGTTGGGAGGCGAGGAGCTTGATGTCTCTTTCTCCAAATCTCAGTAGATCAACTGGATCGTAGAAACGGAATTGCCTCAATCTCTTGCAAAGCACCACCACCTCGTGAGTCGTTGGATCATAACACCAACAGTCAAAGTTTTTGACTAAGGTACCGTCTTCGATCTCGTCCAACATATTGATCACTCTAGTGCGCTTGGTGGGTGGCCTCCTTGCTTCTCCTATCGACTCTCCAGTCACTGGGTCAGTTCCAGTCTCGACCCATCTCACTTGCTTCAGCTCAAAGTTTGCAAAATTGTTCTCTAATTGGCTCATCAGGTTGTTTCGAATAAGATCTCCTTCGGTGCTGTTCCATCTGTTGATGTAGGGAGCTCTTAGCAAACTTCTAATCTCAGGCTCAGTCCAGGTATGAAATTGGGCACGTGTTCTGTAATATTCCACTGGACTGTAGCCGTCACGGATTACGGCAAACAACTTCTTCTC
>JBCNJP010000025.1:52470105-52511032 GCA_039602395.1 Deinandra increscens subsp. villosa
CTCTTTGCAACAGAGTTGCAAATTTTAAGCTGGTGATACTTATACCCTTAGCAACATGGTTGAGATCTTAATTTTCAGGACGGAAATTCTTTAACGAGGGAAGAATGTGACATTCTGGCCCTTCGGATTGGACCCGAGCCTTAGAAACAGATAAAACTGATAATACCGGCAAACCGGGAGATGCGTATATAGGTGTAGTATTTCAACTACGGTGTTATAAGAGTCTAGTAGCCTTAAAACACTTTACAAACATCACACACAAGTTGGAGTCTCGAAACATTGGTGATAAACTGAAAAATGTATGTGTCGTGAAATACGTGCAAACCGATACGTGGAATTAATTGCATGATTGTAAATTAGTATATTGCATGTTGATACTTGATTTTATTGGATTTGATATGATAAAAATGATGGTGAATTAAAAATGGGAGAAAACGTAGAAAATCGTGACCAAAAACGCGAAAAACGGACAAAACGGGCTGCGGTCAACAAAAGTCAAAAGAGCTGCCAGACAGGAGGCTCTAGGCATATCGCCTAGAGCAACCTGCGGGCTCCAAGAGATAAGCTTGGAACCCGGTTTTCAGCAAAACCATAGTGTTGCACAATTTAAGCACCATAAGCCCTCACCACCTCATTTTATCAGCCCCAAATGACCCCATGTGTGCTCTAAGTCTGTTTCTGAGATACTTCATCAAGATTCAAGCTTTTCATCTATTTATTTTGTAGACCCAAGTCCCGTTTCATCCTTGTTTCATCATCTACTTTCGGCATGTTGTTATTTGTTTAATTTCTAGTCAAAAATCTCCAAGCTTTAACCTTTATGTTAGATCTAGGGTTGATCTATCTTGATACGATATTGCATTTATAGATCTCGGGTTATATTGATAAAGTTTGCATCTTTGAAACAAAACCATGGTTTTTATGATGTTGGTAATGATCCATGCTTAGATCTAGGGTTTTGAAGCTTGCATGCAAGTAAATGTTCAATCTTTATGTATGATTCTTATCATGAATGTTTGATAATGCTAGATCTAGGGTTTACAAGCAATAAAGTTGCTAACTTTACGTGAGATCTATGAAGAAAACTCGATTTCGGTAGTCATGCATGCTAGATCTTGAATAAGGCACTTGATTTATGTTAGATCAACTATGAGGTTGCTTGATCTAGGTTAATGGATTCATGATAGTCTATAAAGTTGTAAACTTGATGTTCAAATGCATGTGGATTATTTTATAAAAATTATTTACATGAAAATATGGTGAATATGGCCTATTAGGTCAAGATGGCATCCATGCATGTGGTTGGGAATCTATGATATGTCTTGAAATGTGTTATTGATGATCCATGTGACTTACACGAGATGATGATGATGTATAATCATGGAATTAGCCTACATGTGGTAAATATATATTTATTGGAAAATAAATAACTATGAAAATGCATGAGTATGAGCATCAGACTACTTGATTATATGTTTGCATGTAATTAGTCCAATTTATTATGATACGAGTGTACAAGTCCTAAGTCTCCTACCTCGGTGGGAATGACAAGACTTTGTACGATTTCTCCGTCGATCGTACATCGTATACGCGGGATAATGTCGTAAGCAATTGTGCACGTTATGTTTATCATAGTACAATGTGTTGTATATGTCATACGTGTTAGGTTAAGTATAGAAAACCTAAATTTAATTACCAATGTGTATTCGAGTTTACTTTTCCGTTTTCCACGCGTTGTTGCGGTAGTTGGTCAACATAAGACAACACTCACATGATTGTGTGTAATAGGTGGAGTCTAGGAGGAATTCACCTTCTCTGTTCAAGCGTTACCATTTGGAAATTTATTTGCACCCCAAGGTGAGTTTACAGTCCTACTTTACAAGCTAATTCCATGCGTCTAAGTAAAAAATCTTTTCTTCTTCCAACTTATTGATCTTCCCATTCAGTCCCTGTGGGTTCCTCATCCTCCAATTCTTTCCCTTCTACCAATGAATAATCTATAATCATTCGTAAATCAAGATTGGCTAATTGTTGTCTGATAGAACCTCCCCCGGTAGACATCTCTCGATTTCGAAATGTATCAAAGCTTCGGGTAGTAAAGAAAATTGGGATCCTATATTTCCAGGGTTAAATTTCATATTCCAATAAACCCCGTAATCGTAAAAAAGTGGGCTTTTTATTTATGGGCCTAGCAAACTAAAAATTGGGATAGGATCCCCCCCCCCCCCCCCTCAAAATCATACGTGAAAGTTTTCTTTCATCCGGCTAAATTAGGTCAAATAAAGAAAGAAAAAAAGAAAAAAAGAAAGGAGTACTGGCTTTCAGATTCTAGAAAACCTGTTTTACTTTTTTGGGAGAAGACATGTGGTAATGTTTACGTTTTCATAAACATCATTTTAATTAGTATACTATATTGTGACCATAGAGAGATTTAATTTTCCAAATCATAAAATTCATTTTGCAGCATACCATGAATATCGTCCTTGCACTATTTTACGCTCAGCGGGGAATTTTGTTGACAAGGTCTCTGAAGGATTCTTTATTGGATACTCGAACCAGAAAAAGCGTGTTTACAAGAAACAGACTGATATAGTGGAGGAGTGCGTAAATGTAGATTTTCAATCATATACTTTGCCACCCAAAGGAGTTGGTCCAGACTGGATGTTTGATTACAAGCACATTTTTTATTCACTTGAGTCAAAACATGATACATCCGATGATATACAAATTTTACATCAATTTACAAGATGAAGTTCCAGTGCTGAATATTCCGTCTCTGATTGCTCCAGATGTGCCTGGTCCTGAAGATTATCTAACCGAAACAACTATTGATACCACAATTGCTGTTGATGAATTGTCTTCTGATGACAAACACGAATTTCATGAAGTTGTTTCAGAACAGGTTGAGATTCCTTTCCAACAAGATGTACCCTCTACAAGTGGTACTGGAGAGGTTGTAGTGGAAGCTGTTCCAACTGATTCACAACCTGAAACCGGTACAAGTAACAATATGGTGGTGAAGGAAGATCATGTTCCTTAATTGGGAGAAACTGTAATTGTTCCTGATCATCAGACACTCCGGATAAACACCTATCATCCACAAGATAACATCACTGGTGATATAGATGATGGAGTGAGGACGAGACGACATATTGAGAGTAGTGCTCTACTTGTAATCAGAGAATCTAGCATTCAATATGAAGTTTTTCATCCATGCTTCTTGTCCCAGATCGAGCCAACAGATGTATATCAAGCTTTAAAAGATGGCTGGTGGGTGGAAGTGATGCAGGAAGAGTTACAACAATTCCAGAAGCTTGGCATATGGCATCTTGTTGATTTACTAGAAGGAAGTAAAGAGCCATGTGGTACCCGTTGGGTATTTAAGTGCAAACGCGACGACCGAGGAGTTATAGTCAGAAACAAAGCTTGTTTGGTTGTTCAAGGGTTTTCTTAGGAAGAGGGGATAGACTTTAACGAAATGTATGCACCAATTGCCCGAATCGAAGCTATTCGTATCTTTTTGGCGTATCATGCACATCAAGGGTTTGAAGTTTATCAAATGGACGTCAAGAGTGCGTTCTTGTATGGAAAAGTCAAAGAGTAAGTCTATGTCAAACTACCTCCGGGATTCTACGATCCTAATTATCTGGAGAAGGTATATAAGTTGGACGAAGCGCTATACGGTCTTCATCAAGATCCTCGAGCTTGGTATGAGACCTTGTCCACTTATTTACTTGATAACGGGTTTAAGCGTGGGTTGGTGGACTGCACTCTTTTCTGCAAGAATACGGGAGGAGACTTGTTATTGGTGCAAATCTATGTCGATGACATTATATTTGGCAGCTCGAACGAACAACTCTCGAAAGATTTCAAGAAGTTAATGCAAACAAGGTTTGAGATGAGTTCCATGGGCGAGATGTCATTCTTTTTGGGTCTGCAAGTAAATCAGTCTGAGAAGGGTATTTTTATTCACCAGATGAAATACGTGCATGACGTGCTTAATCGATTCAAGATAATCGACATTCGTGTTCCGGGTACTCCAATTCAGTTGTCGCATGGTCTATGTCTTGATGAAGACGGTGAAGAAATCGTTGCCACTCCTTATTGTGCCATGATAGGATCATTAATGTATTTGACAGCCAGCAGACCTGATATAATGTTTGATGTTGTTTATGTGCCGGGTACCAAGCATCACCAAGGATTTCACATTTGAATGTGGTGCGAATAATTCTAGCTTATCTGAAGGTAACACAGATCTCGGGATCTGGTATCCTCACGATGATAAGTTTGACTTATCTGCCTACTCGGACTCTGATTATGGTGGCTGCAAGATTAATTTCAAGTCCACAATGGTTGGTTGTCAGTTTCTAGGCGATAGGCTTTTGTCATGGCAGTGTAAGAAGTAAACGTCGGTAGCCACATCCACGGATGAAGCTGAGTATGTTGCGGCTACAAGCTGCTGCTCTCAGGTGTTGTAGATACAACAACAAATGAGAGACTACGGTTTGAAATTTCTTACTACTCCTATACACATAGATAATTATGTTGCCATCTGCATAACTAAAAATCCCGTGCACCACTCTAAGACGAAGCACATTGAAATCAGATATCATTTTATTCGTGATTGCTATGAGAAAAATCTGATTGATTTGCAAAAGATACACACTGATTTCCTACGAGCGGATCTTTTTACTAAGGCTTATGATAAAATCCGCTTCAAATTCCTTTTGCAAATCAATGGCATATAACAATTACCCGCTAAGTAATTATCGGTTGATCAATTTTGTTTTTGGTTACATTTTTCTTCTTATTTTTCCTTTTCTTCATATGAAAATTCCAAAAATAGAGTTTTTGTATTTTGGGGGAGAAAATTTTGAAAAACATAAAAAAATTGAAAATGCCAAAAATAAAAAAAATGAAAAATAAAAAATGAGAAATTGATCCGAGCTAGCGAGAAATGATATTACATCAGCATATATGTTATTAACCATGAATAAAGTAGGGATAAAGGCTGTAGGTGCTTGTTAGGTTTGTTGAATGCGTTAAGGCAAATATGATATATACGCTAGTATGATATAAACCTAAATACCTGCTTGATAATCGTGATATTACATCATGACGGATGCTGTGTAATCTTGGTAATAAAAAGTAAAAATAACAAAAACAAAATAAGAGATGTTCTGGTGTATGCTTGCTTTCATTTTGCAAAGATTTAAACTTGTTTGACTTTCTTTATTTTGTCAAACGATCGGACTTTCTTTACGTATCAAAAGATCGACCTGATTGCTATTCGTTTGACATTCTGCTTTATTTTTCTTGGTGTTTCTTAAACAATGAGACTTTCTCTGCGTGTTCGGAAGAACCGACTTGATTGTTGTTTGTTTAGGGTTCTCCTTTATTTTTGCATGACACACCACAAACGATAAATCTCTGTTGAATATCAAATTCTGTATAAAAATACAAAAATAGAATAAGTCAGATTGCCAGTATTTCTGATTGTGTGGGCTTTCACATTATATGTGCTTGATTAATCATACTTAAAAGATATCAAAAAGCTATAGAAATTGATTTGCCTAAACCGAAACAAACTGCAAAGTTGTATTCTCTGCCTACTTGGCTTGCATGCTGATTAAAACTGAAATTGAAATGTGTCTGATGCGTTACGTCTGATATGATCCCGCGTCTGGATCTTTCCCGCAAAAATTTAAGTTATTTGTATTTCAAGTTCTATTTGGTTTATTGCTTATTGGAAAAATACAAAAAGATTTTAGGTGTGTTTTAGCATAATCTTGTAAAAAGTCAAAAAGATATTAGGTGTGTTTGAAAATGATATAAAAATCACAAAGATTTTGATTGTATCTTACTTTCGATCAACCGGTAATGAAAAGTATCAACCTTATGCTGAAAACAACCAAACAGTTTTGGAATCATGATACTCATCATGAATTGATCAAAGGTTTGTATCAAATTGATAAAATTTGAAATCTTTGTGTTCAATTTGAAATTCTTTAAAAATCAGAGTTTGAATTGAAATTTTTGGAAAATTGCCAAACTGTGAGTTCGGACAACCGAACTGTGAGTTCGGACAACCGAACTGTGAGTTCGGACAACCGAACTATGAGTTCGGACAACCGAACTGCGAGTTCGGATAGTCCAAAGTCTGAGTTCGGAAAGGGTTTGGATTGATCCGAAGGTTGAGTTCGGACAAGTTCAGAAACTTCGGTTCAGCCGAACTGCCAGTTAGGACAGCCGAACTGGGTCGCCTATAAATAGCTGAAGAGCAAGTTCGAAAGCTCATTCATTCTTCTCAAACTTACCAAACCCTAGCCGAACCTCTGCCCAAATTTAAACTTTCGATTAACTGCTCTGTGTTGTGTTTTGTGACCAGATTAAGGTAGGTTATGAGATTCCGAGTACAGGGGTGTGTCTGGTTGTCGATTTTAATCATTTACATTGGTCGAATCTGTTCAAAACAGTGTCGTGTCTGGTTTCGAATTCTAAATCTAGAAATTAACCAAGATAGAGTTAATTTTAGGTGATTAACTTGTTTCAATCGATTCGCCTTGCAAAACCTTGTCTAGGTGTAGAAGATTTTGGTCTATATCAGTCTGGATTGTGTTTTAGAAGGATTAAGCCTTTCGGTTGAACGATCAGCCGAACTGGGAGTTCATCAGCCAAACTGAAGTTCGGACCCAGTTCGTTTGGGTTCGGACGCGTTGACCAATCCAGTTCAGACGTTAACCAAAAGTCAACATTGACCATTGACTAAGTCCAGTTCAAATCAGGTTCGCACACCAAATGTCAGTGCGGATCTAGTTCGGATGGCTATATCAGGTTCAAATCCAATTCAGATAAAATTGATTTTTGAATAAAAAGTCGATCATTTACGCGAATGATAAATAATTGACAAATTTGGTGAACATTTTTTATAATCACATTGAATTTAACGAACTTTTCATCTTATTTGTTTTTAGAAATGGCGGACGATTTAAAGGTTAGCGAGAAACATAATATTTGTGCATATTTGGGCGTTGCCAAAACGAAACTATCAAAGTTCGGTGGTTCCAAGATATTTGATTTTCTAAGACGTTCAAGGATTCACTACGCTATTACACACTAGTGTGATGCGTATCATGACATTTTAATAGAGTTTTGGACCACTGCTAGATGTCTAACTGATGGTACGATCAGATTATCTGCTACAGTTCAGAATCGAACTGTTGAATTTACCGAAGTGGATATCAGAAGGGTTTTGAAATTCATTGATGATACAACAACTATTCCGTTAGAGTTTGATCAAGCAGATAATGTTGCTTTACTGAAGAGACTGTGGTATGCTAAAGATCCAAGTAGAGAGTGGATTTACAAGTCTAGGTTCAGTGTTCCCTACAAATTTTTGATTCACGTACTATTACACTGTTTGGGAAATAGAATTTCAGGGCATGACGATATTGGTGCCAAGATGTTATCATTGATGAACGCGCTCATTCTGAATCGTCCATACAATTGTGTCGGGTTGATCTTTTACTACATGAGAGATAACCTAACTCAGAGGCACAAGAAGGCGTTGTTTTATCCGAGATTTACACAGATGGTCTGGAATGATCTGTATCCGACACTGGTGAAGAATGAAGCTCAGAAAATGGAGTTGAAGCATATGAGTGAGGCCAGTGTGGGTACTTTGACAACATATCAAAAGAAGAAACCAGCTGACTACCCAAAATTGAAAAGATTAATTGGCCATCTGGGTAATGTCAACTACATAGCACCAGCTCAGGGTGCTCGTCGTCATGAGCAAGGGAGTTCGTGTGATGAACTCCATTACAGTTGGATTGAAGAAAGAAACCGATAACCACAAGCCAAAGTTAAACGCTCAAGACGACAGACACAGACACCACCTGTTGTATCGGAACCGGTAGTATCGGCATCGATTGCTACTGAACCTCCTGTATCACAACCTGCTGTCACAGAACCGGTTGTCTCAGTATCTGAAGCCCATGCGACTGTGAATGTTCCTGAGACACCAGCAGTTAACACTCTGATAGATGAAGAAGAATCGGATGATGATGAGCTTACTGATTTGGATGCTAACTCTGAAGATGTTTCTCATACCAACTTATCCATTCGTGTACATCAAGGTCAATTCAAATAATGTTAAAGTGACAGACACAGACACCACCTATTGTATCGGAACCAGTAGTATCGGCACCGGTTGCTACTGAACCTGCTGTATTACAACCTGCTGTCACAGAACCGGTTATCTCAGTATCTGAAGTCCATGCGACTGTCAATGTTACTGAGACACCAACATTTAACACTCTGATAGATGAAGAAGAATCGGATGATGAGGAGCTTTCTGATTTGGATGCTAACTCTGAAGATGTTTCCGACACAAATTATCCATTTGTGTACATCAAGGTCAATTCAAATAATGTTAAAGTGACAGACACAGACACCACCTATTGTATCGGAACCGGTAGTATCGACACCAGTTGCTATTGAACCTGCTGTATCACAACCTGCTGTCACAGAACCGGTTGACTCAGTATCTGAAGTCCATGTGACTGTCAATGTTACTGAGACACCACCAGTTAACACTCTGATAGATGAAGAAGAATTGGATGATGATGAGCTTACTGATTTGGATGCTAACTCTGAAGATGTTTCAGACACAAATTATCCATTTGTGTACATGAAGGTCATTTCAAATAATGTTAATGTGAAGAAAGGTAGCGAGGAACATCTTGCGTACCGTATAAGTCTTAAGAAGAGTAATGATCGGTACATGGGAAGGGTTTATGAAGATAAAGCCCTATCTGCATCAGATGAAGATTAAAACCCGGTGCTGATGTCAAACATGGCAAGGGTAAACAGCCGATAACCTCCTCGTCTTCATTGACACCATCAAAAAGGAGGAAGTCGATTGCTGCTGGTGGACGAGGCAAGAAGCATAAGGGTTCACAGTTTGTATTGAAACACCATCCATGTGTATCTTCATCTGATGGTCCCGATATGTCTTTACCTAAGACAACCAGCACAACACCTTCAGAAAGTGTTGGTGCTCAATTTGTTCAACAGCCTATGGGAACTACATCAACACCAAAGTTCACAGCTGCAACTACAACAACATCAACTCCTATAACATCGGATGTGAATTTCAGTGTTTCTCAAAGGTCGATATCCTTTTCTCAGATGGATTTACTCAACACTGCTCTTCTGGATTGTCAGACAAAACTTGAAAAGTTAAAGGCTAAAGATGCTAAAAAATCACAAATAATTGAAGTGTTGAAGAGGAAGGATGAAGAGAACTCACAGTTGATTGTCGAATTGAGGGTACGAGATGAATCTTTGCACCGAGACGATCTCCAATTGAAAAGTGGAGAAGCGGTCAAAGCTCAAGAGATAACAAGATTGAAATCGGCTAGTCTGAACTAGGATGCCCTTATTACACAGATCAATGAGCAGATTAAACTCTTGCTAGAGAAGTTTAACACTCAGGGGGAGATAGGTTCTGGTTCAGGATGCAAAGATGATGGGCTGCAATATTTAAACGATGAACCTGATAATGATCCGGAAGGCAATACTGGTGGAGGTCCAGGCCCAACTGGAGCTTCTAGCTCGGGTGATGGTACTTCTACAGCCCAGGGGAGTCAATGTCAAGAGACGTATTACCAATTACATCAGTCCCGTCGAATCAATCTGCAAAAAGCATAAACGAGATCGGCATTATACTTGAAGATGGTGAGTTTGTCTGTGAACTCAACCAAGAACAAATTCAAGCGATCTTTGACTTAAACGATGAGGAGATGAAGAAAGCTGCCGAGGCTGAACCCGAAATTTATGAGTCATCAGAATCAGAGACTGAAGATGATATTTTTGATGAGGAGATTGAGGTTGAAGACATAACAGAGGAGGAGTATCCAGATCTGTATTCAAACTTCATGAAATTGCTTGAACGTGTGGATCGTCTACTTAATCGTTATGAAATCAATGTAATACGAGCTAAAACACAAAGAGTAAATACAAATGCCTTGTATTAACCACTGAGATGACCACAGAGTACACAGAGAAGATATGACCAAGAAGCTATCGAATTCTATTACAAGACATCTATTTATACACATGAAATCTCGTTGGTCCGAACCTTAGGTTCAGACCTGTTCGGCCATGTCCGAACTCTAGGTTCGGCCAAGGTTCGGCCAGACCTAAACTTGCATGTCTTCGTCTTGTATTCGATACTTCACATGACGATCAGAACTATGTACACTTCAAAAACAACAACTCAACTGATGATGACTTTGAAGTTTTCCCAAATGAAAAGGGTGATGAAGTTAAGGTAGAGCCAAAAAACCTGAAGACCCTGTTGCCAAAGAGGTTAAGGAATAGAAACAACGATGGGCTTACAATGATTATATGAAGACATTTCATGCTAATTATGTTCCACCTCCAAAACCGATTAAACAGAGAAGGCATGTGAGGTTCAAGGGTCAGGTGTCCGGTGAAATTATAAGCTAGATGTATGCAGCAAGTTTGAAGTGTTATGGGATTAAACGTCAGCATGGTATTCAATACTTCAAGCATGCAACAGACTTTAATTCTTTACCAATTTGGGAAGTTCGAGAGCTTACAAGAAAACATTTATGTAACTACGGAGATGATTGCAGGGGGTTTGTACTTCAAGCATCAAGTAGAGAAAGAATGCACTTTTGGATTTCAATATCTGAAGCCTCAAAAACCGAAAAGGCGTGAACATCCGACCGAAATACATCAGAAAAGAAAACTGGAAAGAAGCTGATAGTACTTACTTTCAAGAAGAAGCCTAATTTTATGAAGAAGATTCCATTAATGAAGATGGAGTTGGATTTCATAAAAAACTTGAAGTGGTGGTACTACATTGAAAAGACCGGAGAAGTTGTGATAGTGTTGGAGAATGATAACAAGGTTGTTAAGGTATTTGACCTGATGTGGTTGATTAACTTATCCCGGGCTGACAAAGACGATCTGTACCATAATCAGATTCGGTTTCATCCTGATTATATGGAACAGGCTTTGCAATTTCAAAGGGTGATTCGGATATGCTTTGCTTTTATACATATATGTCGGGCATAATCACTAGAAGACATGGGTTGGGATGGAGGCTGGAGCTCAAGAATGATAAAGAACTAACCAGCATTTGCCAAGGGGGAGTTTGTTGATACATGCAGATGGCAAGATGCTGGATCAGACAAAGACTTGGAAGAAATCAAGAAATTCAGAAAACCCCTAGTAGCCGAACCGCATCCGAACCTTGGGCGAACTGGCAGCCGAACTGCCAGTTCGGACAAGTCCCAGTTCGGATGATCGGGCACTTTATATATAGTGTGTTAGGCTAGGATTTTTGTAACGTTTTACTTAAGTGTGTGCTATTAAAGGTGTTTTGCTCTGAGTCTTTTACCTCTGTTCTTGAGTAAAATCAAAGACTGAGTTTATTTACCTTGTATTTGTTTGTTTTGTTTACACGAATGACACGAGTTGATCACGATTCACCGCCATACGCTCTTTCAATTAATTTTCCAATTTGATCACAAGATTTTTTTAACGATTCAGCTGTTTCATCTTTTGTTTTTAAGAAGAAAAACCCAAGTATATCTGGTAAAATCGTCAATTAGTATAAAACAGTATGACTTCTTTCCCAAGATCATTACCCTTGTTGGCCCAAAAAGGTCCATGTGTAGCAATTCTAAGGGTTGTGAGATAGAACTTCAGCTTTTGGCTTGAAGGATGACTTGTGTTGCTTACCCTTGAGGCAAGGCACACAGTACTCAGAACAGGTAAATTGTTTGACAGGAAGACCCTTGACCAAACCAAGATTGACAATTATGTTCATATTCTTGTAATTTACATGTCCTAGCCTTCTAGCCAAAGATCAAATTCATCAATTGAGGCTTTGGATATAAAGCAAGCAGTGTCACTGGTAGGTGCAGCAACTGACATATCCAAAACATACAAACCTTCTTTCCTGGGTGCTTTTAGCAAAATCATTTCCTCAGGAATTTTGATTTCAGATTTGAGTATGATTGCCTCTCTCTCATTAAACAAAACATATAACCTCTTGTCACACATTTGTGAGACACTAGGCATGTTAAAATTCAAAGTACCAACAAGATTAACTCTATCAAAGCTTACCAAACCATTTGTAACATCTCCTTGTGTGACAACCCGTAAGTTTTCTAAGTCTAAAACCTCGGTTAGTTACGTACTTATCTGTTAGATGTGCATATAATCTAGGTTTGTTAACTTAAATAACGTATTATGCCAACCTCTATATAGTCTTGGCGTGACCCTACGGTAAAACGATTACCAAACCGCCATAAACAGTAAATTAATATAGTTGTTATCGATGGAACGTCAATAATAAAATAAAATAAAAATGATATTGTTATTTATTATTTCCGTCACTTTTGTAGTATATTTATATACGTACAAACTTGTAAACCCGGACGTCTAATATTTATGTGAAAACCCAACGCATAGAAAATATTAACCATTTTGTCTAAAAACTTAACCGTTTTCGTTAAATAATTATTTAACGTGTCGTATGATGTTTTTAATAAAAATAATATATTTTTATCTACACTTTACTATAGATCATCATCCATGTCAAAATCTCGAGACCAAAACTCACAATTATTTTTCACTCGTTAATCGCATTCGTTCTCGATTTAAAAACCGAGCCAAACCGTTCTGTTTACTAATAAACCGACCCATCACCTTTGTATGTTTGCATGTGACTCAACCCGACCAACCACTGAGCACTGACACCCGTCACCATCGGCCACCACCACCTCCGGCCACCCTCACCACTGCCGCCACCATGCAAGTTGGCCCCACCCCCATGCAATGATCATCACCATCAACCACTCCTCTCTTACACCACCTTACCTCCCTCACCCTTACAGCACCATCATCATTCTCTCAATCAACCACCATATAAACAACATAACTCACACACTTCCCATTTTACACAAACCCTAGAACTTAAACACCTCCCACCACCTCCTTTCTCCCTCTCTCTCTCTCACGTGGTTCTCTCTCTCTATACTCTCTCTCTCTCTCTCTCTCTCTCTCTAGCTCGCGGCTAAGAACAAGTAAGAAAAGGAGGATCCAAGGCACTAGCAAGCTCCCTTATCATCTCATCATCCCCCATTTCAATTTTCTTTCAAGATCAAGTAAGTTTTATGGATTTCTTTCATATTCAACTTACTAGGTCATGTATCCTTGATCATTTCCATGATCCATTCACTCTCTTGACAAGTCTTGATGATTTTGATGATCCTTAGTTGATAAATGTCTAGAAAACACCTAATCCTTGTTAATCTTTGTTAATCTTTGTTAATGATGTTAGTTTACTAACTAGTTTTAACATGTGAACTTGTTTCCATAATTTGATGATGTTCTATGCCTTAGATTATATTTTTAGATGTGAAAATGCCTAAACATTAAGATCCATGGCCTTAGAAATGCTAAACACTCCTTAAACCATGTTTAAAGTATATAACTTCACTAGATTTTTGACCAAAACTCAAGATCCGTTTTGAACAGATCCGAAACCTTAGGGACTCATTTTGACACTTTTAAAACAACTTTTGTAAAGGAACTTTTCTTGGAAATGACCCTAAGTACCTCATAATTGCAAAACATAAGCCGGAAAACCCTAAAAACGACCCCTCGGACCAACTCCGAAATTTTCAGAATGTTTGGACTCCCTAACAGTAGACTTAGACTTATTAATTAGTGGTAAAAGTTGGCTAAAAAGATCCCTTTTGATTTGAGCTAAAACTAGGTCGAAACCGACTTTAAAACAGATTTTTTTACGGACCCGGAAACCTTGTTTTTGTAAAGTTATGCCAAATATTGTTTGAACTGATTTGGAACACTTATTAGGACTTAAGGTATCTTAGGTTATATTTACAAAGTGTTGGGATAATTTATCGGGCCTTAAAACTAGTCGCAGGGACAAAACTGTTAAAATCGGGCGCGTTCCGGCAAAACCAACTCTTTAGGGTTTCATATCGTAAAATCATATTTTCTGGAAATTCATTAATAAAAAAAGAATATTTTTATTATTATAACTTTATTTTCTAGAAATATTGGAAAATAACGCGAATTGATAAATACCGGTGGAAACCCGAGTATTTCGGGCTTTTTACCACAACAGCTTTTGTAAACGATATTGAGCCCATGTTTCAAACTAATATTTAAATTATTTTATAACATAGGAAAATCTTTATATATTTTGAGAATATATATAACTTTATTTTCCGGAACGTTATCAAGATTAAATTATTTATTGAGAATAAAGAATTCCTAAAGCATGTATGTTATCAACAACTACCCGGGTCATTATGACGTTAAGACTTGACCATTATTTGGGAGTGACATAACTGTCAATCCAAACCCTAGACCTTAGATTTTGGACTGCTAGGTTGCCTGTTATCTGCCGTTACATCATTCAGACATTGCCTGATTTCTGTGAGTCTTCACGGCCCCTCTTTTAAACTGTTTTAAATGCTTTTGGGGGAGAATTCTTATAACACATATCATGCCTGATAATTATATAGTATGTTAGCTTTATTGATTACATGAACTATTCGTCCACCTTGTCATATTCATGTTGATTCATATTATGATCAAAGCCCCACTATTAATTAAATCCGATTAATTTCAAATGAAACAATGACACGTGAATAGATCTATTGGGTTAACGCCCCTGTCCTGATTGGTAGCTCCAATCCTGACTCTCATTTTCAATCAATAGGGTACATAATGTTATAATCATTGTTCGGTAATCCTGGACAGACTACCATGAGTGGGTAATCAGTTAGTTTCGGAATTCAAGGTTCGTGGTAATAATAATTTACAGTATCTTAACATATTATCAAATGGGTGATACACCAGGAAACCAACTTTATGTCAATCACAGTTCTGTTTTACTTAAATCTGTGAACTCACCAACTTTATGTTGATCGTTTTAGTATATGAATTCTCAGGTACTTGATCGGCTGCTTGCTTGTATGGAATACCTCTTTTATGCATTATATTTAGGATCCATCATACTATCTGGAGTCATGGTCACACTAGCCTTTTGGAGATTTCACTACATAACACCTAAGGGTGTCATGTCTTTAAATCTGTTAATACTTGTTTTGTAAACTATGAAATAAATGAAACATATTATTATTATTTTCCGCTGCTAAATCTGAAATGAAATGTTTTCGACTCCTTAAAACGGCTCTAGTTGTTTAACCATCTAGAGATCATTTCGTGTAACTTGACTGTGATTCCATCTCGTTCACGCCGACACAGAAATTATAGGGTGTGACACCTTGAGCTGAGATGTACCCCCTTGTTGCTTCGAAATGCAACAAATCCGCCATTTTGTATTTTTATATTTTCTAAAATGTGCTTATTCCCTGTCATATGGCTGGTGCATCCACTATCAACAATCCACAATCGATCTTGACTTTTATTTTTCACTTGCACATATCAAAAATTGATTAATTTTTGTAAGGGACCCAAGCCTTTGTGGTCTTGGGTCTTCCCAAAGCATCATTGTACTTGTACTCTTTAAGTACTAAAGTATTCAAAATAGATTGTTCTGTGAGCAAATCATCATTTTCATAATCCAAAAGCTTGACGTTGATTTTACTGATGAAATCTCTCACTTCCTATTCTTGTTTTTCTTTCAAGTGTTTTTCTTTCTCTAAATTCCCTGTATTTCTCTGTTTGTTTCACTCAGTTTTCACAATTTCACTGGTTGGGAATTAATTTTGACCAGAAACTCTAGTTCTTTCAGGTAAAGTAGCATACTTTCGTGATGCAAAGCCATTTTTGAAAGATTTTTCACCTTGAAGCGGAAAAGATGAACTTCCGCTTGAACTAGATAAGAACTCATTTTGACCAAAGTTTTTCTCCTCTTGAAAAGTGTTACGAAAATTTACTTTTCCTCTTGAAGGATTCCTTCTTCCTTGACTTTCAAAAAATTCATAATTATCACTAAATTTAACAGATGGTCTTTGTTATAAAGCAGTGACTGATCTGAAATTTTCTTGTTTTCTAGTTGAAGTTAAGTTCGAGCGGAAAAATGTTCCGCTTGATGTTCAGCCGGAAAATTATTTTGCTTAAACACAGAAAAACTTCCATTTCTTTCATTTCCATTGAGAACCTTGTTTGAATCAGATCCAAACTACTTCACCGTGTGACTTTTAACAAAACTTTTCCTGTTAGTTTCTTTGACAAGTTTTGACCGTTCACAGTTTTTGGTTTTGAAGATTGATTTTTGTTCAAAGGATTATAGTAACAAACTGCTACCAAATGATCAATTTTACCACAAACTATACACTCAGGAAGCCTGGAAGAGTCATAAGATTGAGTGTACCTAGGGGATTTTTCACTTGTTTCTTGATTGAAAACAATTTTTTCAACCTTTTGATTTTTACTGGTTTTGACATTTTCAACCTGTTTTCCACCAACTTTTGAATCTTTGGGTTCATACAAAGTGGGTGGAGGAACTTCAACAGTTGGTTTCAAAATCTTTGATAGATCAGCTGATGCAGAAGTGCTTGCATTAGTGATTTTAGTTTTGTCAGATTCACATTCCTTTTCAAGAACAATTTGTGAGGCAATATCATCGACAACTAAACTAACATGCTATCAGTTTGTAGGGCTGAAATTGGTTCAATCATCGATAAGTAATCACTAGGTGGTTTGACAGATGTGTAACCAATCCCAGTTTTCCCATACATAGCACATTTCCACAGTTTCTCAGCTTTTTCATTAGCCTTTGAAATTTATCACATGTGAATTGAGCTTCAGTTAGCCTTAATTCAAGTGCACCCACATCTGCCTTAGCATGTTGGGTTTCTTTCCTTGAAGCATTCAGTTTGGAAATCAAATCATCAATCTGAGTTTCTAAATTTGAGTTGGTTTGCTTTAGTTGCTCAACTTCTTCATTTAAAACAGTGACTTTTGAAATGTACGAGCTTTCAGTTTTTCTAAAACATTCCTTTAACTCTTTTAGATTTGAAACTTCTTCAATTAGCTCAGAGTTATGATTTATGTATCTTTCAACTTGTTCAACACATGCAGAAGAGCATAAGTGTTTAGACACTTTCTCAGAGATAGAATTTACCTGAGTGGATGATGACTCCTCCTTTTCCATAAGAGCATGGTTGGTTGGCTCAGACTCCATAATGAGTTCCTCCCAGTCAACATATTTCGTTTGATTAGCTACAGCTGTAGTTGAGTTTCTGTTGTTATTGCTTCCACTTCCACTTGGTTTTGGCTGAGTTGGTTGTGAGCTTGAAGCACCAAGTGTGTTGTTGTTCTTGTTTTGATGATGGCTTCCTTGAGTTCTACCCCGAGTTTGGTTTTTGAACCGACCCTGTTTTTTGGGACTTGGGCATTCTCTTGCAAAATGTCCTATTTGGTGACAGTTATAACACTTAACTTTGCTTTTCTCAAGACTAATAGGAGCATTTTAGGCTCCTTTATAAGTTCTCCCTGTACGCTTATAGAAGCGTTGGGCTCTTACAGAAACCATGACAAGTTGAGTAAGAATGTCCATTTCTTCCAAATCATCTGCACCAATGCATTCTAAATCTTCACGAGTGAAGTTAGATTGTGAGTCAGTGACTACAAAGGCTGAAAGGCATGGTGAGTGTTTTCAAAGTTATGTGAGACATTTTCAAAAAAAATTAACCAAAGGTGACTGATTTTGAAAGGTGTAGGTCACATTTCTTTGGCTTTGAAAATCATTTGTGACAAGAGAAGTTGATTGTGGCTGAGTTTTGTTTGAGATTTATCTCCAATTCATAAGCACAAAGAATGCCATGAAGTTCACTTAGTTTCATTTTCTTAAAATTCTTGCACTCCCTTATGCTTACAGTATAAACAGTCCATATAGAGGGTAGTGACCTTAAGAATTTTCTATTAACATTAGCTTGTTCAAGAGTTACATCAGCCCTTTGAAGTTCATCAAGTAGAGAAACAAAACGAAGATACTGGTTTGTCATAGATTCACCAGTTTTGTAACTGAAGTTCTCATATTTTTGTTTCAAAATGTCCTTTTTGTTTTCCTTAACCTCACTTTTACCTTCATACATATCATTTAGAGCATTCCATAAGTCAAGTGCAGTTTTGTACCCTTTAAATCCAACAAGTATGGAGTTAGGTAGCGCTACTTGCAAGATCCAGTAGGCCTTGAAGTCTGGCTCAAGTGACTTGTGATCAATGTTAGTGAATTTGTGAAGTGGTTTTGGAATGTTTACATTTTCATCATCAGCGGATTGTATAGTCAAAATAGTTGGACCAACAGTTAGTGACTTCCAAATACGGTGGTCTAAACTTTGAACAAACCCCTACATACGGAGCTTTCATGTATCAAAATCATCAGGTGTGAACATGGGTGGCTACCATTTGAAGAAACAACACCAAGATCATTCATTTTGAAAAAAAATCAGAGAAAGAAAAGCTTAAAGCAATAGAGTTGACAAGTAAATATTAACTTTGAAGCACTTAGAGTCTTCAAAGTGAGAGCCAAAGCTCTGATACCACTTGTAGGATCAAGATTTAAACACTTAGTTTAATAACAAGATTTACTTGTAATATTAACCTTGCGGAATTAAGTTAATCTCCACTCAACGTATCAGGTTAACACTTGTAAATGATAGTTGTTTGCATAAAAATAGTAACACAAGAAGTAAACTTTACTCGGCACTATTTGCATTAACTCAACAATATTACACAGTGTTCATGCATACATTCATGCGTACAAAATGTTGAGAGCTAACTATGCTATATATAGTGCTAAGGGAAATCAATGATAGCCATTGATTTCCATATGATCATGTTAACCGTAGATTATAAAAGTCAAACTAACTACCAAAAGAATAATCTTCGATTGATGGTCTTGATGGCATGTGATCAGCAACATACCAAAAGAGGATAGCGGCTTAAATAGTAAAAGAAGCAACCAGAATGCTTTAACAGCGAAATGACAGCTGATAAGATGTTGCAGGATAAGTCCGGTTGAACTCTTTATCTGGTGGATAACAGAGGTCACCCGGAATATTCACTTCTGGTAAAAAGGCTTTTCCTGGTTGAAGTGTCTTTTCCGCTTGGATGAATACTTCCGCTTGAACGTAGTTCAACTAGAACTTCTTCAAAAATTATCTTCAACCGGAATATCAAGTGTGATATTCCTTAAACAGTAAGAAAAGCGCCACACGCATTTATACTCAAATACGGAAGAAACATGAGAATCAAGGAAAACATACTCTAACTTCACACGCCAGATATGCGCGTCCCAGAAGCCATCAGCTCGGAAAAAGAAAACAACACGTGGTGCGCCCCAGCATAGTAGTCTCACCTTCCGCCAACCTTCTCCTTACAAACTTTAAACCCTTCCTCATATGAGGGAAAAGAACATCCTTCCAAACAAGAGGGTTTAACAGGGCCTAAAAGACAAGGAAGAATATAAAAAACAAGCGTAGTAAAGATAAAACAGAATACTTAGCCCAAGGAAATTGGCTGGGATGAATCCCGGTCCGATGTCCTCATTCACCACATAAAAGCTCCGCGGATTCGATAAATACATCATGCCAGCCAACATCCCAGTCAGGCCGCTGAACGAACAGTACGCAAACGGAATAGAGGCAGCGGCATTACCTTGAAGCGCGGAGCTTGTCCTCCTCTCAAAGTCAGGAACCATATCATCTCTCTTCCAACGGAAACTCATGCCCAACCTCACAAGCGCACATTCAGATAAATTTTGCAGGTCGGTAGGGTTTTTTTTCAACCATAAGTACAGAGGAGACTTCAGCGTCTCCTTTGATGCCGCCATGTCAGAAACCGCCCCCGCATCCCTGCGCACAACCATCTCCGCTGGAACCACTCCGGTATTTACAAAGAAAAACTTCTCCCTCCATGCCCTATCACCAGAAGCGGAAGGGATCAACCCAAGCAAATTCTCTACAACTCTTTTATCAAAAGTGTACCAATCCCCTTTCTTCCTGAGACGAAAAAAGGCCTTGAAAAGTTTCACAGACGAAACCCTTTTCAAACTACGAAGAACTAACTCGAAGTGAGCAATCTTCACAAGACCAAGGGGATGGAGTTGCGAGATATGCACTTGATAGGCTTCAAGCACACATGCACAAAAACCAGACATAGGGATCCGGAATTGTGCAAAAACAAAAAAGTCAGAGTAAATAAGCATCTTCCCTGGTGGACAAGATGTGGCCAAACTTCCGACCTCCAGAAGTTCAGCCTCATGATCGGGCTTGTCAAACCCGTAGTCTCAATAAAAGTGTTAAAAACCTGAAGATCCCAGGAAAGAGGATAATCAGTAACAATGGAACCCATCCCGGCGACAAGAAGTTGCGGAAAAAAGATGAAGGGGAAGAAACTGGGATCGGAAGAAAGTTTGAAGCTTTTTAGGGTTTCGAAAAACAAAAGTCTCCGTAAAAGAAAAGGGGGGGGAAGGGTTTAAATACACAAAATCACGAAACACGCACAATCCCCACCGTTGAAACCTAACCGGTGAAATGTGAGGATTGGGACGCATGTATTAATAGTTGTAAAAAGTTGTGTAAACAGCACAGTGTTCCCGCAACACGCCACATGTCCCCTACAGTACAGTAAAAACTGAATCGACGCTCCCACTAGCGCCGAAAAGGGGACAGGCAAGTGGCGTTTGATGTCTAACATTAAATGCGATAACAGTGTTATCTCTCTCCAAAAAAGTTTATTTAATTCTAATCATGGAATTAAATAAAATTCTTATAAATATCAAATTTACTCGGAAAAAAAAAAGACATCAAAACATCGAAGGGCCAGACCCCGCGTGTCACACCCTCAATTTCCACTAACGGAGTTTTACCGTGTGGGGTATGATCCAGACCAGGACCCGAGTCATTAGTTACATCAAACATAAGTTAAGGGTTCAAAATGTAAATATATTTCCAAAGTGGAAAGTACCAAAACCAGAGTTTAAAAATCTAGCGAAGCGTATTTAAGTAATGTCGCGCAAAACAAACACCCATTAAGTAAACAACCAATTTAAGTCTAAGTTTAAAAGGTTTAAAGACATGTTCCCAAAATAAAATGTTTTAGCCAACGTACGTGCCCAAAAATCAGATTCTCCTAGCGTCCTGCAAAGCATGCACAAGAAGCATGTGTCAACTAATGTTGGTGAGTTCACATAAGCACATAAGTATATCTAGTATAAGTATGCAGTATGAATACAACAGTCTTTATTCGTATGTAAGTATGTATATTACAAGTACAATCCATATCGTAGGTAGCGAGCCTAAGTTCATGTCACTAAAACGTTCACAACCGAAGCTAACTGAAAAGTGTAGGATTTCATCCTTACGTGTATTTGCCTTCCCCGTGTCTACTCGATCACGGTAAGTTAGGCTGACATTGTCCTCAGTCCGACCGCCAGTCGGGTGGTGCATCTCGTGCCCGCTGAGTGGGGTTTGTCGGACCCCAGTAATACTACCCAATATCCCCTCGCTATTTGCTATTAACGGTTCGATAAAGTAAGGACTTGAAAGATAAAGCATTTTACGTGAACATGTGATATATATTGAATTTCTACTTTAATCATACATCAAAGTTGTCGTGCTATCACCCTAACGCGGGTGTAACGTGTTTGCGTGTGTTATCGTCTGAACCCGGACGTAACATAAGAGGTTGTGTAACTCACCTTAGGGTGCACTACTACAATTTGGTAGGACTTCAGGTCTTGCGTAACTACAGAGCACCTATCGATTTTACATAAGTAAGTGTGTGTCCGCACATGAGTAACATAGCCTAGACGACGGTATTTTATCTAGTAATTCCAAATATGACATAGGTGACAATTTCAATACGTGATAAAAAGTGTTTATTCGAAAGTAGTCACAAATGACATTTAATCGAGGACACAAAGATTTATAAAAATCAATGTACGTATGTTATTCCAAATAACAAATGTAGAGATCATCGGATAAATATATATGTGTTCTCAAATTTATACATAAATATATGGATGTAGTCAAAAGTGAGAAAAAAAATAAAACGTCCCATATATATATTTATATGTCGTGATAAAATTCTTAAAAGTTTAAAGGAAATCTTTAAAACGTTCACATGTATATAAGTATATGACATTAAATCAAATATATATATATATATATATATATTTAAAAAAAACTAATTTATAATTATAATAACGAGACCATCAAGTTTTGGTTCATTTAAATCGGTTTTTCATAAGATAATAATTCTACTAGCACTCTAACGGGGTCTACAGGACATTCATGGATTAGGATTTTATAAGAAACAAATGGCAGTTGGGTTTTAGACCAAGAATTGCTTAAAATCTCTAAAAAGAAATAAGACAGCGAAAATGGTGGTCACGGGACTCGAACCTGTGACCTGCATTTTGAAATGCAGTGCCCTAACCAGCTACGCTATGGCCTGGGTTTGTAAGGAGGCTTGAAAATAAAGCTTTTATATATTCAGCAGCACAGGAACTGGTTCAGGAAACATAACAGAAATTGAAAATAAAGGTTTTATATATGCAGCAGCACAGGAACTAGTTCAAGAAACATAACAGGAAAAGAAATGGAGCTAAGGGGGGTCAAACCCGGGACTTGTGAGTTATGGGCGAGAACACCAACCAACTGCGCTACCCATGCGCAAGTGTTAGTATTTGGTTACCCAACTATGTATCCAGTCCCTATCTGCCACCATCTTCTTCCCTACAACTCCGGTGGCCAGAGTTTTATACCAGTCACCGAAAAATCGTGAAACCAGAAGTAAACTAAAGATAAATGTGCGACTAATACCAAGAAGTGATTACCTCGAACTGGAGATGAGTTTTGACACGTTTTTGAAACCGAAACGAAACCCGAACCTTGAACGCGAACACCGAGGACCAACACGAAACTAAAATCCGACTTTCCCTGGTTGCTCAGCGACGAAAGGAGATCTCGAAAGGTGTTGAGATGTGCTGATTCGGTGGAGATTTTGGCCGGAAATTCGACTTCGCCGGAAAACTAAAAAAAAGAAAAAAAAATGAGAGTGGTGTTTTGAGGTCTACCAAATGATTGAGGGAACAGGCTATGTGAGTTCAAGGTGATTCTGGACGGATCGGTTTCGTAACAGGCGACCGAATTAACTCAAGTATTTGATGCGGAGGTTACCGGAAAAGAAGCGTCGTCGACGGTTTCATGAAGCTTCAAAACTGACTTTCGTCATTTGGCAAAAACGGCCCTTCCCAACCTTACAAGAATGTAACTCGAATTTCAGTAATTACAGGATCGGCCCATATAGGTTTGATTAATTAAAATAAGTTTAAGAAATGGCAAGATAAGCCCCTTGAGTTTAACGGAGGGTTAACTAACCCCAACGGGGTTAACGGGAATAACTTTAACGGTACGGATACACGATTTTTAAAGGAATAAATCAACGTATTACATATTTAGAATGTAACCCTTAATTGGTGTACATAAAATCATAAATACTCATTTATAATTATATAAATGATTTACATAAAATCATAGTTATAACCCCTTTAACTATATGTTTTTAATTTCCTATATAATTATAGAAACGTTTCGTACGATTACGTGAAACATCATCACATAAAGTCATGAAATAACATGTGTATATATATATACATATATATCACATAAAAATAATAAATATAACTGTCACATAAAATGATAAAACTTTTTCATGAAATTATAAAATATATAACTTATATAAAGCTATAAATTATATACATTCAAGTTGGTCAACCGACGTCTAGACTCATGTGCAGTGCTCGTGTAACTATTCTAGTTAACTGAGGTAACGAACTTTAATGAACGTTATTAAAATATAACACAAGTTATCAACGGGGTTAACCTATGAAATTTTCGGTTGTCACACCGCGGACTGAAATTCTTCCGCCAGGAGAACAAACTCCGCTATCATAGAAAAGAGAAGCACCGTAATGAAGCCTCCCGCAAACCATGAGGGAAAATTCTCCCGCTCTAAAAAAACGCGCTAGAAACCTCACCCGCACACCGCCAACTTAATATCATTTTAAGTACCAAATAAACGCAACCTCGCATAAACTCTACTCTTAGTCCCGTGCTAATACTTAAACACATGAGTAGGGAAAACTTGAAGATGATAGATATCAAATCTATCCATTGGGCCCAATCCAGGCTAATCACGGCCCCATAAAGAATGTTGATGGGCCACGAAAAAGTCAGCCCACAAGTACAATCTAACTTGCTAAGGGCTTGGACCAAAGGAAAACCGTGTGCGCGTCAAGGGCACGGGTTGCTTACATTCCTCATTCACCTCACATTAAATGACCCACTATGGAGTGGTCTGTACTCTAACAAACCATCATTCTCCATGAGGCCCTCGGCCAATCAAAATAATGCGTGCAAAGCAAATAACCACCTAAATATTCCTTCATGCGTCGTGGACGCCATGTGTCTGACGTGACAAGGACACCTGAAAACCCTACTAGTAAGTCTTTAAATACCCACTTATGGGGCACTGATTGAGGTACATTGTTCTCTATAAATTCTCTCATACTTAATCACACACACTCATTCCTTACGAGTTACTGATTCTCACGTCGGAGGGCCGATACAGGGGCACCTCTCCGGTCCATCATGTAACGCCCTATCGTGTTGTTTAAGCGTGCAGATTCCGGCCCGACCAAACTCTGGTGATTTGAGTAACCTTTCAGATTTGATTATCAGAGGAGCATAAGAGTATTTCGACGAACCATTCCATCAGGAGGTTTAAGTTTTCTTCACAAAAAAAACTATCGAAAATTATATCAAAAAGAAAAAAGAAAAAATATTAACTACGCTCCCTAAAACAACATTAATCTTACTTATACAGCTACTAGAAAAAAATAGGGGTGAGCAAAAAACTAAAAAACCAAACCGAAACAAAAAAAAAAACCGACAAAACCGAACCAAAAATAATGGTTCGGTTTTGGTTTCATGTAGATTAAAAACCAAACCGAACCGAAAAACCAAACCGAGGACATATGTGTAAATTAGTGATTTATGAGGGGGCATTATGAAATTTAAGACATTGATATATATATATTTTACAAAAATATTCTACATTAAAATAACAAAACCCTAGTTTAGTCTCCCCGACTCTCGTTCCCACTTTCCCTCCCACTTCTCCGGATTGAGTCGATCAACGATTCGACGGAACACCAAACGTCAATTCCGCCACCGCCAGTACGTTACCGGCGATCTCAGGCCATCGCCACCGATTAAATTAAGTGGAAAGAACATTAATGGATTTATTCAATTATTACAAGATTAAATTAGATAAATCAAAGGAGTGCAAGGGTACCTCGTCTTTCACACATATTATTGATGATGATGATGATGATGATGACGAAGATGGATATTATAGGCTTTTAGCGGGAAAAATAGGAGAAGGGGTTGAAAATAATGAAGTGGACATTTATTTGCGTGATGGAAATGAAAAAAAAAGATAAAAGGGGATGATACGTTTGACGTTTTAGGTTGGTGGAAGTTAAATACAGTCAAATTTCCTATTCTCTCTCTCATTGCTAAACATGTTTTGGGAATTCCAATATCAACCGTTGCATCCGAGTCGGCTTAGTACCAGCGGTAAGGTTATTGATAAACATAGAAGCTCTCTTACTTCTAAGACCGCGGAGACGTTGATTTGTGCACAAGATTGGCTATACACCAATGGATTTACAAGAAGATTATCTCATGCATGGTCAACAATTAGAAAATATGGTTGAAAACTTAGAGCAAATTGAAGATGGTAATATTGTAATTTCTCTTTTTTTTATTAATTTGATTGCATTTTACTTATACTAATATATATATATTTTTTTTTGGTAGATTTGATAAGAAGAAGGAAAAACACAAAGAGTCTACCATGGAAGAGGATGAAGATGAGTTTCATGATCTTTAGTTTTATGAACTTTTGAATTTTAAGCCATTTTGTAATTTAACTGCTTTGTAATTCGTCATGTACGTGACTACTTTTGTGTAAAAAATTGTGCTATTCTCCTAGTGAATGAATGATTCTAACTTTCTAAGACTTGAAATTTAAAGTTTAAATTTATATTAACCATATAGTAAGCAGGAAAAGAAAAAGAAAAAACCGAAACCGAAAATACCGAACAGAAAAAAACTAAAACCGTTTGGTTTTATTTTTAAGAACCAAAAGTTTCGATTCGATTTGAGCCAAAAACCAAACTAAACCATTCTCAGCTCTAAAAAAAATCATGCTAATATATATATATAGCTAAGGAAGATGTTATCCGAACCGCCGTACCTACCCAATGCTAATAAACGTAATTTATCCGAAATAAAGGGTGTTGGTGCCAAGTGCCCAGCCACGTCATCATTCTCCCAGCCGTCCAAAACGTTATAAATACCCGTCTTCCAATTGATTCATTCACTCACTCACTCACATAACCCCCTCCCTCCCTCCCAATTAACCAACCAACCTCAGTGTAGTATAGACATGGAATCCGCCATGAAATCCGACAAACAACCACCACGAGCACCCTTACAGCTGCAGCACCATGAGTTGCCCCAGCGGCCCATCTGGCAAATAATAATGGTCTCCGCCATCGCCGCCGGTGTCCAGTTCGGGTGGGCCCTTCAGCTCTCTTTGCTCACCCCTTACGTTCAGCTCATCGGTGTCCCCCACACCTGGTCCTCCTTCATCTGGCTCTGCGGTCCCATCTCCGGTATGATCGTCCAGCCCGTAGTCGGCTACTACAGCGACCGCTGCACCTCCCGCTTCGGTCGCCGCCGCCCTTTCATCGCTGGCGGTGCCGTTCTCGTCGCCATCGCCGTCTTCCTCATCGGCTACGCAGCCGACATCGGCGTCTCCACCGGGGACAAGATCGGCGCCCCCACTAAGCCCCGCGCCATCTCCATCTTCGTGGTCGGGTTCTGGATACTGGACGTGGCCAACAACACGCTCCAGGGCCCGTGCAGGGCGTTGCTGGCTGACCTCGCCGGTAACAATTCCAGTAAGATCCGGACCGGAAACGCCATGTTCGCCTTCTTCATGGGCGTCGGAAACGTCCTGGGTTACTCGGCCGGCTCCTACACCCACCTGTACCGCATCGTGCCCTTCACAAAAACCGACGCCTGTGACGTCTACTGCGCGAATCTGAAGACATGCTTCTTCATCTCCATAGCTCTCCTCGTGAGCATAACCGTAATAGCCCTGTCCACGGTGTCGGAGGACCCGTTCGTCCCGGAGCCCGTGGACAAGTCGGCGTCCGGGGAGAAGCAGCTGGTGTTCTTTGGGGAGATGTTCAGCGCGCTGAAAGAGCTGTCACGGCCGATGTGGATCTTGCTGCTGGTCACGTGCCTGAACTGGATTGCATGGTTTCCGTTTCTGCTGTTCGACACCGACTGGATGGGAAAAGAGGTGTACGGCGGTAAGGTCGGGGAGGGGCAGCTGTACAACCGGGGAGTTCGTGCCGGGGCCCTGGGTTTGATGCTTAACTCCGTCGTATCCGGTTTAGCCTCCCTTTGCATCGAGCATTTGGCTCGTTGGGTTGGGGGTGTGAAGCGGCTGTGGGGTGGCGTTAATTTCCTTCTCGCCGTTTCTTTGGCGATGACGGTCTTGGTGACCAAGATGGCGGAGTCTTCACGGCAGTATACCACGTTACCTGACGGCAGCACCACCCTTCAGGCACCTAGCTCCGGTGTCGTAGGCGGGGCTTTGACTATTTTTGCAGTTCTCGGTGCCCCGCTCGCAGTGAGTGATTCGACCGTTTATCTTTCTCATGCAATCGCTCTTAATTACTCAATTTAATAACAGTCAAACATGATATTAATTTTATATTTTATAAACGCTTTCAGTTTAAAATTAAAGTATATATATAAAAATTATTAAATCAACCCTAAGATTACTTGCACCATTTGATTTTAATTGAAAGACTCCTCATCATCCGAATATCAATTTTTGTGTTTACTTTTTTGAGGAATAAATTCTTTTTTTATGATGGGATGGGATATATTCTTCAGAAAAAAGTTAATATTCTGGGAATCGGTAAAAAGAAGTGATTCCAATTTTGTGATATAGTAGAATTTTATTTATTTATTTGTTTACAAATAAAATTTTGCTTATGATTATGAATTAAATGTTAAGTTGTTGTATGACTCAGGTTACTTTCAGTGTTCCTTGCGCTTTAGCTTCCATATTTTGTAATAACTCGGGAGCTGGACAAGGTAAATTAATTACAGATTCACTTTTTTTTATCTAAATAGTTTAACTATATATGTATATTTTTTCTTATTCCGATCAATTTTGTATAACTTACAGGTCTATCACTTGGTGTTCTGAATCTTGCAATCGTCATACCTCAGGTACAAATTCCACTTCAGTTTTGTAACGTTGTGTACATAATATCTTTTTATGTGAGAGACCCATACTGAAGCTACTATGATAACATCTAATATAATATAATCTTTTATATAAATATAAGTTAACAAATGAGCAAGGTTTTAAAAGTATGAAATAGTATTTGTTTTTAAGGGTATGCTATACATGCTATATATCCACAATATAATCTATACCAAGTGTAGATTGCATTTCACAATATCATTCAATAGCCGTGTGAGTTTTTTCAATGTTTAATTAGACATTAAAAAGTTAGACGGCCATCTAACTTTGATTTTATATAGAGACGATATGAGATAGATTTTATAAAAGGGACGATGCGAGATGTGATGGTAATAATGTTATAAAACCATAAGTTCACTTTTGTATTTTTGAGTGGAAATCAACATATATTCCCTTGAGTATAAATTTGGACCCCATGATGTTCTCTGATTCCACACGTACCCTTGAGATATGTCGTCTAGTTAATTAGACGGTCCAGAAATGCACTTTGTATGTATATATAAAATTTTGGTCATCTAGTGGAACATTGTAAGTTACATTTTCATCATCACTTAAAGAATAAGAACAAAACATATGTAACATCATCACAGCACCCATTATTTGATTGTATTCAACATAAAACACCACGTGGCCGGTATATGGGGTGGTGAATGGGAATCTGGGACCCCTACACTTGTGTACATTCTCATGGCTAAAACTTGAGTTGTATACGTTCACATTCTGAGGAGGTCATTCTCATGGCTAAAACTTGAGTTGTATACGTTCACATTCTGAGGAGGTCACAACTCACAACTACGAGTAGAGTTACTAATGAGTTGAATACACACATATCTTTAAACAAACCTGTTTTAGATGGGTTGGACGAGTGTTTTTATTCAATTTGATATTAATTAATTTTTTTCTATTTAACAGATGGTAGTGTCTGTACTAAGTGGACCATGGGACGCATTGTTTGGTGGTGGTAACTTACCCGCGTTTGTGGTAGGAGCTGTTGCCGCTGCAGCAAGTGGGATTTTCGCACTGACCATGCTTCCTACGCCACCTCCAGACGTGGTACTTGCAAAAGTTTCCGGAGGTGGGATGCATTAAAGTTTTTAAATATGTCTAACTCGAAAAGGTCCTGGTCGAGTCGTGTCAGACTGGGAGTTGATTTAGGATGAAACAAAGTTGTATTTTAATTTGGATGTTGATTTTGTGCATATATGCAAAGCATGATGCATAAGTCATTAGTGATTCATGCATATGTGATGTTTGTGTCAAAGAGAATGTTATGCCATTCCTCCATTAATTGTATGAGACACCACTTCATGCTTGATGGGATTGAGTCTTTGCTTTGGTTTATTCATGTATACAAAAATATCATGTTTTAGTTGGTACAAGAATAAAACTCTGGTGTTTTTCTTGGCACTAATATATATGCTTTAATTTTCACTAGTTTTTAAATGCATCACAAAAAAGTGTCACCACTCAATCAAGTGAGCCATGGAGCTTTTTGAAACTCTTTCCTCTATTTCTCTTTTATCTATAACATGTGTTAAGCTACCCAACTATCACTATTCATGACTAGGGCAAATGTAACATAGAATAAAAAAATTCCTGATAATGAGAAGAGTATTTTTTTTTTTTTGGAATAAGTCATATTCATATAAATAAAGTCAAAATATTTTTGAAGTACGTACATGACTCAAGCCACCATACAAGGAAGGCGGGCAACAAGCTGTGCCGCCAACCCTTTCTGAATAGCAAAACCTAGACGTATAAAAACAACGTTCCTCGACCTAGGAGTCGTAGTATCCTCGTGCATGACATTTTAGATACGACTCAACGTGGCCACAACCTCCGAATCTAGGTGACCAAGGTATCAAACGCGAAGAAAACAAACACATGTTGATTTTCGAGGCACGCTTAGTGTCTTAGTGATATTTTTCCTCTAAGAGTAACAAGAAATTGAGTATCCACACACCCTTTACAGAAACTGTGTATAAGGTTCAAGTTTTGTATGTGTATTGACGTGTGGTTGGTCTATTAACATCACTATTATGCAAGTTTCAAAATTATAAATCACAATAACAAACTATCACCAAACACCATACTATACGTGATGGAAAGTGCATCCATCGTTAGTGTAATATAGTTATGGTGAGATACTTAGGTCGTCCATGGACACACATCTAATGGCTCTTGATACTAAACTTTCATTAACGTCTAACCAAAACCAAAAGTCTATACTTTTAATAAATAATAAAAATAAAATAAAGGTAAAGTAAGTTTTAGTTAATTTCAATCAAAGATAAAATATCACTTGAGACTTGAGAGGACTTTCCATTGATGAGATTAGTAACCGTTTTATCCATAAATTTTTCCAAAAGATTGTTATACTAAGGTAGAAAGTGCACCCTCTCATTGTAGCTCAATCATACGTTCCCTTCGTTGTTCACCAGAAGGGATGAATCCCAAGGGGAACGTTTCTGTTAAGTAACAAATATCGTATGTATCAATGTCATTTTATCGTAAGACCACATGGAGTATCGATAAGCTCGGATACGTTGTCATGAACCAGCAAGGGAACAAGGACAACCCACGTACCCTATTATATTATTGAGTAAAAACTTTATAAGGACTTAGGGTCCGTTTCATCCCCTGCACCCTTCCGCGTGTACGCGGTTAATCGTAACCAAAACCAAGTCTACAAACGCACCGCTCTCTTATGTACGAAGTGGCAAACCAACCCAGAATCTCAAATCATTACTTCTAAACCGCTCTCGCATGAATAATGTGTTATTTACATAGACATAAAAACGCGAATGCATCATTTTCCATGGGGTTGAGGTTTCATCTTTATATGTTGCACAACCCCTAGTCGGGTGTCATTCATTGACTAATGTGCTTTTGAAGGCGCACATGTTCCATGATATACAAGGTAGGTTTTATTTTTAAGAACCAATAGTATACTTTCAATATAAATATTTCGACTCATAGTCATTGTTACACACATTGAAGTTGGTTTATGGATTCATGTTACTAACCCACAAATGGTATGTTTCCCCCAAGTGAGTGTAAGATTTAGTCACTCTTAGCTTTAATGATTTGTTTAAAAGAAGTTGAGAAGTTCATAGACAAACGTTAACAAATACTATTTAAGTTTAATGATTACAATCTTGATTTGAAAACAACCAACGCTTGAAAACAATGTGTAAGGATATAGAGGCTTGTGTATTAAACGATTTATTCATTACTCGTGTTCGGGTTACTAATAGTCTTGCATTAGTAATGTTTTCATCATTATGTGTTGGTTTGGGCTAAGGTAATATGCGTTAGTGGGCTTAGTGGGGTTGGCCTAAAGGTCCTTGTAGACGCCAAGATGTGTAGTATATAAACACATCTTAGGCATGATTTTAGGGTTTGCCGTTTGGAGAGATCAAGAGAGGGTTAGAGAAATCGAGACCGAGAGGGTGTTTGCGGTGATCATTCAAGGTGTATTCAATCCATCTAATCGATAATAGAGATCAGTTGATTCTTTGATTTATAGTGTTCTTCTTCATCTCGTTTTCTATTTGTCTTGAATCACTCAAACAACGGATTTCGCACGTTGATTGAGTTCGTTGATATCGTGTGAGGGTTGATTCGATCCTAATAATTGGCATCAGAGCAAGGCTCGTTGTTGAAAACACGGGATTCAGTGATTGCACGATACACGATTTGTGGTTAGAATGTGTATTCCTTGAGTCGTCGGTGTTTGTTCGATCGAAGAAGAAAGAAGGTTCGATTGCTTTAGGTCGGGGTATTGAACCAGTAACAAAAGAGACGCGATAACCTTTGGAGTTCGTCGGAGGGTTTTGGACACAGTCGTGGGTGAGAGGTTAATATATTTCTTTTATGTTCCCGCTCATTTGTTCGGTCGCATATTTTTCGATTGGAAGTAGTCGTCAAACCGGTGGTCTGGCTAGGTTTGGAATTTTATTTGGACGATGGTTGAAACAAACAAGAATGGAACAGAGCGCTGTCATTGAAACAGGTCCTGGAGTTCTGCGTTATTTTCAAAAGGAACATATATTTTTATTCGTATGAAAAATCATGTAAAGGGATTAAGTTCCTTTGATTTGTGCGATCGTGCTTAAATAGGATTGAATCAAAAGAAAAAAAATGATTTTTTTTAGTTCTCAAGTCATATAATATTTGTGAGGTGGACTGATCAATTAAGCGAGTATCAAGTGAAAAAGCTACTAAACCGAGGAATGCATGCTTTTTATTAGGGTTTGGTATAAACTCTTGAAGTCATTGGATATTGCGGTTAGGTTAGGTTTCATTTTTTCATCAGTTTTCTTGATTATTTATTACCAACTGAGGGAACCAGGTTTTGTGGATTCAGCATTCGGGTTAGATTTCTCTGTAAGGTTTTACAAGAGCGGATCGGTTTGATTAACAGTGTTCAGTAGAACATTCGTCAAGTTTAGGCACGTACCTTTGTTGTGTCTGTTCATTGTTTCCGATATGTTCCTAGATGTTATTGTTATAATCGGAGATGATATGATTATTATCGAATTGTTCGACGATTCTTTTTTTTCGGTTGATTAGTATGTCAAAGGTACTTGGATGTGGTACTAACGATGGAGGTCAAGTGGATACATGATCTTGTGCTGGGTGAAGAGGTTTCGCTGGTGTAGTACGAGTTTGTGATTCTTCTTATAAGTGTTGGTTTTGGTGATGGTTTTTATTAGACATATTAGTATAGTTTATATATATTGTATTTTAGGAAGGTTCAGTGTGTAAATGTCTCTCTTACTATTACTTGTACAATATTTGTCTAACAAACACAATTACGTAATATCATTCAGTTTATGATGGTATTGCAGCCTGGTTCCTAAACCCTATCTCAACCGTCAGCCCTCTGCCCTCCTACCGCCGCTACAACCGGCTTCTCCTCCCTTCTACAGCCGCTACAGCCGGCTTTTTTTCCCTGCCACCACCGCAAATAGCAGCCACCCTCCCCTGCTAACGATGGCCACCCTTGAAGCCTTTAATCAAAGAGAGAAAACCACGCAAAACTCACACAAGTTCGGGTTTTCTCTCACAGCTTTGAACTATGGCTATTGGAAAGCCATGATCACCCCTATTCTGGTTACCAACAGTCTTTTCGGCTATTTGATGGCTCTATTCCGTCCCCTGCTGCCACCATCACCACCACACCAGCCACCACCACCGAGATTCCAAACCCTAAGCCCATTTCCTCACCGAATCCGCAACACCCCGTCTGGGTGGCGAATGATGCCCATTTACTGATGTTAATCCTGTCCACTATCTCCGAGGCATCCTTTCAACACGTTTAGGGATCAACCTCTCATGAACTGTGGTTGTCCTTTGGACGTGCCTATGCCCCGCACACGGCCTCTCGTGAATATACCCTAAAAACACACCTCCTCATCGAGATGAAGCCAGATGAGTCCTCTTCGGACTATCTGACATGGGCACAGGAATATGCAACGACTCTTGCTAACATCGGCGAACCGGAGAAGGAGAAGGACATTGTCATGCTTGTCGTATCAGGGTTACGTGAAGAATATAACGGGTTGAAGACATCTGTAATATCCCGCCAACTTACTTTTAATGAACTCCATGCCCTAATCGCTGACCATGAATTCATGCTAAAAAAACCACACATATTGCTCCTCCAGTGCAAGCCTTCATGCTGCTGCCAAACCCATTCCTGCTAACCCACTCCACACCGCCAAGCAATGATGCAATCCTTGTGGTCCAACAATTGGTCGCTCAACTTAGCCTTCAACTGCAAATCCCTCAACAACTACAGGCTTTCTATGCAAATCGATAGTCCTCTGGTCGCAACCGACAGTAGTAGGGCCGCCAGAGCAACGGCCGTGATCGTTCCAGCAACACTACCAACAATTAGAAGACTCAAGGAGGTAATCATTTTCCATGGGTTACTCACTAAAATTCTATTTCAGGTACATGCAACAGGTGTCGAATAGGCCATCTTCCATCAAACTACCCAAATCGGGATCCGGCTATAATCCGGAACGTCCACCTCCTTCAGCAAACTTTAGTGAATACAGGTCGCAAGCTTCAAATATGTGGCTCCCGGACACAGGTTCTAGTCACCATGTCACACCTGACATCTCCAGCTTTGATTCGGTCGTATCCTATTGTGGAGGTGATAATCTCCACGTTGGCAATGGTATGGGACTCCCTATTCTCCATGTTGGTTTCTCCCATATATGCTCTCTCACAAAAACTCTTAACCTTTTAAACATTCTTCATGTTCCACACATAAAGAAAAATCTACTTTCTGTACAATAATTTTTGTCATGACAATGATGTTTATTTTGAATTTCACGCAACTTATTTTTCTGTGAAGGACACGTCTACAGGCACAACCCTCCTCACTAGTCCGGTAAATGATGGGCTCTACTCTTTCCGCTCTCCAAGTTTCAAGCTCCTCCCCAAATTTTCTTTCTCAACTACACGTGCTTCACCTACCATATGGCATCGAAGACTGGGTCACCCGCACGCTCAACTTTTGAAGTCAATTTTACATTTTAATAAGTTGCCATTGAAAAACAATTGTTTTGATAAGTTTTGTGATTCATGTTCTGTTGGGAAATCTTCTAAACTGCATTTGTTACCTTCATCATTTAAAAGTACTCATGTTTTGGATCTTGTTTTTTGTGATGTGTGGGGACCATCTCCTGAGCCCTCATTTGAGGGTCATAAATATTTCTTATTATGTGTTGACCATTTTTCTAAATATATAAGGTTTTTCCCTCTAAAAGCTAAATCTGATGTCTTTACAACCTTTAAACAATTTATGCTAATGGTGAAACACCAATTCCAGACCAAACTTAAATCGGTCCAAACTGATTGGGGAGGTGAATTTCGTAGCCTTTCTTCCTTCTTCCTCAATCTTGGCATCCGTCATCGCCTCTCGTGCCCACACACGAGTGAGCAAAACGGCATTGTGGAATGCCGTCACCGACATGTAGTCGAAATCGGTCTCACTCTTCTTGCTCAATCATCAGGTTCCACATCGTTTTTGGCACTTCGCATTTGGCACAGCCGTCTACCTAATCAATCGCAAGCCAATGCGCTCCACCTCCTCCATTTCCCCATTCCAGTACATATTTAACCGCCCTCCTGACTACACCTTTCTGCGTGTGTTCGGGTCCCAATGCTTCCCGAATCTTCGTCCATACAACCAAAACAAAATGGATTTTCGCTCCACAGCGTGCGTGTTTCTCGGCTACAGCCCAGCACATCACGGGTATCGGTGTTTCGACCCACTCACCGAACGCCTATATATCTCTAGACATGTTCGTTTCAACGAACTTTGCTTTCCATTCCAACAACCTCCCTCCCCCTCACCTCAACACCCTACACCCGACCCATATATCTCATCCTACCCTACACCTCCACCACCCGACTTCGACCCACCCCCAAGTCAGTCACCACCCGACCCTACCCCACCCCAAAACCAACAACCACCAAACCCGCTAGAATCACCTTTAAACGTGCACACGATCTACTACAGATATCGTCTCGTACACACCCACGATTGAGAGAACCGAACACCCTCTTAACACTTTGTATCTCTTCAAAACTCTATCAAAGGGGATAGCCTAGACAAAGAGGAGGTCATTGGTATTTATAGATAATATACCCATGAACCCTACAAGGCTCAAAAGCCCAAGCCTAACACCTAATAAAACTCACTAAACAACACAATAACAATTCCAAGCCCACTAGTAAACAGAACTAGCAACTAATAAACATTTAATAGACAGGCCTTTATATATCCTTACATGGATGTGTGACTTTGATTGTCCGTATGCTATCGATGGTTTGTTATCTGTTCGTTGGGGCTATGATGGTTTTATAGTAATTTGCTATTGGAATTTTGGGAGAAAAACTAGTGGAAAATGAGTTTTTTCACTAAGTGTGAAAATGAGTTTTTCACCAACTTTGGACTAAAATAAAATACAGATAACATAGGTTGTTGCCTCTGTATTTAATGGGTTTGTGTAGTACGTTGTGAGGGCTTTCCAACGCATCAAACCACGTCCAAATCCGAGCTCGTATGAATGAGATATCGAAGCTCAAAGTTGAGGTCTCGCAACTTGTGAAGCTGCGAAAATTAGAGAGAAAAATGCTAAGTATAGCATGTTAACTCATCCCACATTGGTTGGGGATTGAAACCAAAAGTGGTTTATAAGGTGGGAACCTTACCAACTATTGTTTCCTTTAGTAGGACACATCCCTTGGACCCTGAGGGGTGCGAAGCACCCCTAACTCGCACTCGCACTCGCACACGCACGCTCGCGCGCGCGTGGCGTGGGCGTATGAGGCGCAATGTGGCGCTTTGATGGCGCACTTTGCACTTCGCCGCGAGCCGCTTGAGAGCCGCCTTATTGTTTTTGGGTTCAACCGGAAGGTGTTCCGGTTGAAGTCCAAGCGGACCTGCGTGGTCTGGGCAGAGAGGTTCAAGCGGAAGTGAGTTGAACCGGAAACAGGTTCAAGCGGAACCAGTTCAACCGGACCTGTGTGGTCTGAGCGGAACCGAGTTCAACCTGAACAGTGGTTCCGGTTGAAGTTCAAGCGGAACTGAGTTGAACCGGAAATTCTTCCGGTTATAGTTGGGACGGACCGGAAGATCAGTTCTTCCGGAAAACAGCTGTAACGCGGAGTCCTCCGGATTAACAGCTGGAAACGCGTTTTGAGCTAATTAAGGTAATTCCGTGTTAATTAGAAATCAATTTGCATTAAAGACGTTTAATGCAAAGTTTGACTACGAATTATTTTTGTGTGCTCAACAAGTCATTCCCACCACTATATATACAGCCTCATTAGTTGAGGCTAGATACACCAGAATTCACAGAATTCTTTCTCTCTGCCTCTCCTCAATATTTCTCTCATCTTCTTCATCGTTCTTGATCTCTTCAAGCTTCGAAGGTATTTTCAAGCTTAGAGTTATCCCGGCCGTACAATACGGTTTAGGCGATTGTACCCTGGGAAACAAAACGGTTCTTCGGTAGACCCGGAATTTGTTTTAAGGGACTCGGGTTTTGACCCGAAGCCTTCGCCAAGGTTCTTTGGAACCTTCTTGTTTTTCCTTATACCAATATAAAAGTTTTCTCAAATTAGTTTCTTTGACTCTCAATTAATATTTTATCATTCAAAAACTTTTTCCTTTAACTTTCTGTCTTTATTTCTTTCATTTCATTTGCATTGTAATTTCATTTCACTGTAACATTTATTTATTTCTTTGTATTGTGTATTTCATTTCCGTGTAATCTTCTTTCATTTCCTTGTAATCGTATTGTAGAAGTAGATTTGATTTCAAGTGTATTGTAATAGAATAGGTTTATTTCTTTTGTTGTAATCGTACCCAAATAAAATATTTATTTTACTTTAATTTTACGAACGGTTTTCCTACATTTGCAAGGCGTTTATCACAGCCTCACTAAGATCCGAGCCCTGTCAAAATCTATGATGCAAACTCAATGATATATTTTTATGTCAAAATAATAAAGGTATTAGTATTATTTTAAACGTAAGTTTTGAATTACTTAGCTCTTTATTTTGAAAGATATGTTGTCATTATCTCATAATCATATTAGATTTAAATACTTTTACTAGGTACCTCCATATAGCAAGCAAAGGAAGTTCCAAATAATATGTTCAAGACACATATCGCAGGAAATTACTATCCAAGGCGGTTACATGGATTGTAAGAAGACTATAGAAGGCTAGATGGATTGTAAATATTGTTCTTTTTCTTGGAAAATTATAGAAGACGTTTGGTAGGTCACTACAGTTTTTGTTGGCTTCATATTCAATTTATGTAAACTTAAAGTAATTTTGTTTCTATTTGTAAATATAAAATATATAAGTATATAACTGATAGCGCGTTCAAATAATAAACGGACCCGTGTTGTTTTCTATTTAAAATAATATAAGGCATCAAATTTATTTTTCTTATTATATATATATATATATATATATATAGGGAAAGGATCATGCGAAAACGCATATATTTTGCGAAAACCATCTTAAAACCAACATAACTTTTTCATACGTTAATATATTTTTTAAATTTTTTCACCAAAAGTCTTATAATTATGTTATCTTTAATTCTATAAAAACAAAAAATAAAAAGTTAACATTTTTTTATTTTTTATTTTTTTCTGTGATACACATGTGTACCACAAAAAAAACTCATATTTTAGTATGAGTTAATATTTGTTTTCTCTAAGACGCACCATATAGATTTTAATATTGGTTTTGCGTTTTCGCACTATAAAGGGTTTTCGCAGGATCCTTCCCCTATATATATATATATATATATATATATATATATATATATATATATATATATATATATATATATATATGAGAGAGAGAGAGAGAGAGAGAAATGTTTAAGTAAGAAGTTTTATTAGGATAAGAAGGCAAAGAAATCATCTTAGCTGTTGAAATTTTAATCTAATTAAAAAGGAATGAAGGGAAATGTAGTCTTAGTTATATATGTTGACTTTTTATTAAGTACCCCAATTTTCCAAAAACTTCCATAACTTTTACGTACGACATTATTATGTTTTTTAAATCACAACTTAGAAACGAGCATTTTGATCTTTAAACACGTAGCTATATATAAAATTTAAAAAAATTACTCTTTCGATTTGACACAATGATCTGAATTTTTGACACAATGATCTAAACATTTTGACAATGATCTGAACATGACACAATAATAAGTATTTGACACAATGATCTGAATATAATTTACACAATATGACACAATGATTTGAACATTGTCACACAATGATCTGAACATGTTCAGATGTTCAGATCATTGTGTCAAATCGAAAGAGTAATTTTTTTAATTTTATATATAGCAACAATGTACGTGTTTTAAAGATAAAAAACGCTCGTTTTTATGGTGTAATTTTTTTTAAAAAAAATAATATTATATCTTATGAAGGTTTAAAAATGAGGTAGAACTTGATAAAAGGTCAAAAACCCTTCTATCTTTTGTTTTTCTCTCTAATTCTACACACACAAAAAAAAATGGGTCATTGATCTTCATTTAATTGAAGATCTAATGGTTGAGATAACTTCTTAGTCTTCTTATCCTAATGATACTTCTTACAATAACCTCTCTCTCTCTCTCTCTCTCTCTCTCTCTCATATATATATATATATATATATATATATATATATATATAGGGTTGGGGTAATTTGGAACCCACGTTGAGTTGAGGAAACTTTGGAACCTCGTCAAAAACGAGGTTAAAAAAACGTTTTTTTTTTCTAGATTTTTTTATGGTGGTTCTTTAGGTTATAAACTACTCGTATATGAAAAAAAATCAAAAAACCGCCTAGTAGATTTTTTTTAAAAAAATCTCAAAAAAAAGTTGTTACATATGTAACTTTCATGTGTAAACTGTATATATATGGGTTTACACATGAAAGTTACATATGTAACCAATCTTTTTTGAGATTTTTTAAAAAAAAATCTACTAGGCGGTTTTTTGATTTTTTTCATATATGAGTAGTTTATAACCTAAAGAACCACCATAAAAAAATTTAGAAAAAAAAATGTTTTTTTAACCTCGTTTTTTGACGAGGTTCCAAAGTTTCCTCAACTCAACCTGGGTTCCAAAATACTCTTTCCCTATATATATATATATATATATATATAGGGGATGGTTATGGTGAAAACACAATCCAGTTGGGAAAACTTTAAAAACTCATCTAAGGGCTAGGATTAATCCACATCAACTTTTGACTTTTCCATGAAAAGGGCATTATGAACAATTGGTAATTACAAGACTTTCTCATGTTCATGTTGTCACATCTTTTCTTTTTCTTCTCACCTCTCTCCTCTATCCTCTCTTATTTCTTTTCTCTCTCCTCTCTCCTCTCTCTTCTCTTCTTTTTTTTGAACAACTCATATATTATCCATTCTTTTTTTTATATATCACTTTTAATTCAATAGTAATTATTTTCTATCATATTCACTTTAAAAACTCAAGAATTCGCGCGCGTCAGAGTAACCCACATACTTCTTCCTTTTTTTTTATCAAATATACCTCCATTAAATACTTACTTCTTACAAGCACCATCAAATTCTCCTTTTTGTGTAACCCACATACTTCTTCCTTCTTTTATTAAACACATATTGATAAACAATTATCGTTTTGGTTGTAATTCAATTATTTAGAATTCGTGGTTTAATTTATTTGCGTACACGCGGTTAGAAAATAAATAACTGTTGTGATCCGCTTTAAAATCGAATATTTACACTATTAAAACTAACTAAAGTTTAATTAAAATGTTCGCTCAAAGTCTTTGTCGGGTGTCGTTGTGATTTCTCACGACACTGTTTCGGGGTAAAATATAAAAGTCATTTTATATTTTTAATTTTTTTCTTGTTATTGGA
>JBCNJP010000025.1:52511532-52539554 GCA_039602395.1 Deinandra increscens subsp. villosa
CTTCTTGAATCGATCTTATACGAGGATTCCGCACTCGTGTTTGATTAGATATCGTGTGTTTGGGAGATTTCCGGACCTATAGATATTGATGTAGATATAAGAGATTATAGGATACATGTTGATGAAGGTGTAAAGGAAAATAACCAACAAACAGAAGAAGTACACGATGATGATTATGAAGTGGAAATGGATAATGAGGTGTTTGATAGTGGAAGAGAAAGTAGAAATAATTCCATATTCTATGTTGGTCAATCTTTTGGAAGTAAGAAAGAAGTCAAGAAACTGATTGATGAAATGTCTGTTCTAAATAGAAGATTACTTAGGGTTGTTAAGGATGAGAGAAAAAGGCTAAGGGTAGTGTGTTGGGGTGATGTATTAAAACTGTAACAAATGTTAAGAACTCTGATGCATCTAGCAGTAAGGACAAAGATAAAGGGCCAAATATGAAACATGTTGGTGGAAGGGGAAAAAAGGTAAACCCTGAGGAGCATTTATGTCCTTGGGTTCTGCTGGTTTCTTGGAACTCCAAATCAGAAACTTGGGTGGTTAGAACCTTTGAGGATAAACATATATGCAACCAAATTCGTGACATCAAAGCTTGCACGGCTACTTTTTTATCTAAGAAATTAGTAGATCGTGGCAAAAACATGGTTGAACCTTTAATCAATGGCTTTGACTATATATGTACATTAGTAGATCCTAAAGTTGGGGAACGGACTCCGTGAGACACCTCGCAAGGTTCAAGGTGGTTAAGTAGAACAACATTTCTGTTGCCACCTTTTGAAGTGGAGAACCGAGAACTTCTCGGGTTTCTCGGCATGACTAGCAATGGTGTTGGCTGTTACGCCAACTTGAGCCTTAAGCGATGGTGCTCCATTAGTCTTTGCAGCATCATTCGTCATTTTTGAAATAGAAACTAATCAAGTTAATGTTCAAAATTTTATTTAAACGTGCACGTTTGAAATTTAAGAAAAACCCTCCAACTATTCGATGGTTTTCAAGGAGTAGAAGAGAGTTTTTAATCTCTAAACGCGCACGTTTAAGAAGATTAAATTTTTCTCCAACAAATGGAAAATTTAAAGATTTTAAGAGAAATTTTATAACTTCCAACTAATGGAGGTTAAAAGAGTTTTAGAAAAAAAATAACGTCCAACTAATGGATGTTAAATTTATTTTTCGTAACCGACAACTCGTTTGATTTTAAGACAAACTTTGAGTCAAAACAAGTTAAAAAAATATATTTATTTTTAAAACACTAAATCAACTCGAGAAATCTAAGTCCAACTTTGAGACTCGAGGCAATGAAGTTTTTATAAAAATGAACGGTGTTTTAAAAATGTGTTTTAAGTTTGTAGGAAAACCATTCGTTGAATTAAAATAAGTATTTTATTTGGTATGATTACAACAAAAAAAATAACATATTCTATTACAATACACTTGAAAAGAAATACTACTCCTAAAGTACAATTACAAAGAAATGAAAAATAGTACGTTACAAGGAATAAAGCTTACAACCAAATTGAAATAAGAAAAAATTACATATTACAACCTTTATAGTTATCAAAATTACGGATATTAACCTTTATCAAAACTAATTACATAGCACAACCTTTAAACTTGATTTCTTTTCAAAACAAGACCTTTACGCTAACTCCGTTTAATTCCATCGTTAAATCAGTCAAACACAATGGGCATAATTGTAATTTCAGCCCAAAAAAAAACCCTACAATCCACGCGCAGAACACTTAATCGTTTTCCTCTTCCCAATCGCGGAAGCTTCTACCAAATTTCTGGAATCCCATGAAGAGTCGATCTCATCTTCGTTCTTTCGTCATCTGATCGGAAAGCAACAAAGAGTCGATTTCGTCTTTGTTATGTCGTCGTTTGATCGGAAAACAACCAAGAGTCGATGGCACACCCCTTCATTCAGTCATCTCTCTTGCGAGACGAAGTTCCCGCTATGTACAGTAAGTGTCGATTTCTTGGAATATTATTGTTTAGGGCTGCCTTCCTATCTATAAGAGGACTACTGATTTTTATAAAATAATGGCACATTGAAACCCATCCATACCCAATCGGCTAAACCTAGATTGAAAGGTATATTTGATTAATTTTACTTTTATTTATTTGATTGAAAGGTATATTTGATTAATTTTACTTTTACTTATTTGATTGAAAGGTATATTTTTCTCGTAAATAAAGCATACATGGTTAAAAGGTTGCAAAACCTTTTTTTCTTTCTTTTTAATATATAGCAAGGCAATTTTATAGATAAAAACTATAATGTTGCAGGTGGTTCTAGTATTGTCCCACTGCTCACATACCAATTGGATGATAATGATTTTGATCCTTTCTTTGGTGAACATGTTGATGTGAATTTAAATTGTCAGAATGAGGGTGTGGAAGCTGAGGTTGAGGATGAGGTAATTGTTGAGAATGGCGATCAAATGAATGAGAGTGATGATAGTGACTACATACCAAATGATGTTGATGATATTGTAGAGGCTAGATTATAAGGCTTGTAATATTAAACATGTTGGGCTAGGCTTAGAGGGTTTCATTAGAATCATAGGCTAGTTTGCTATTGTATTTAGGCTAGTTTATGATTGGTTTGGGTTTACTATTGGGTTTATGATCCACAAGGGGCCCAATAGTAAACCCATTGGGTGCCTATATAAACCCTTATGTTTATGATCAATATAAGCTTTGATATTAGATATTACGATTTCTGCCTTCTTTGGTGTTTACGATCCGTGTTCATCAAGCTTCAAGATAGTAGTGTTATTCATTCAAGACTTCATCTTTTACTTAGATCTAGTCTATTCTTCTACTATTCTTCTTGAATCGATCTTATACGAGGATTCCGCACTTGTGTTTGATTAGATATCGTGTGTTTGGGAGATTTCCGGACCTATAGATATTGATGTAGATATAAGAGATTATAGGATACATGTTGATGAAGGTGTAAAGGAAAATAACCAACAAACAGAAGAAGTACACGATGATGATTATGAAGTGGAAATGGATAATGAGGTGTTTGATAGTGGAAGAGAAAGTAGAAATAATTCCATATTCTATGTTGGTCAATCTTTTGGAAGTAAGAAAGAAGTCAAGAAACTGATTGATGAAATGTCTGTTCTAAATAGAAGATTACTTAGGGTTGTTAAGGATGAGAGAAAAAGGCTAAGGGTAGTGTGTTGAGGTGATGTATTAAAACTGTAACAAATGTTAAGAACTCTAATGCATCTAGCAGTAAGGACAAAGATAAAGGGCCAAATATGAAACATGTTGGTGGAAGGGGAAAAAAGGTAAACCCTGAGGAGCATTTATGTCCTTGGGTTCTGCTGGTTTCTTGGAACTCCAAATCAGAAAATTGGGTGGTTAGAACCTTTGTGGATAAACATATATGCAACCAAAGTCGTGACATCAAAGCTTGCACGGCTACTTTTTTATCTAAGAAATTAGTAGATCGTGGAAAAAACATGGTTGAACCTTTAATCAATGGCTTTGACTATATATGTACATTAACATGTATTTAATTTTCTTTTTGCAGGTTTGACTAAGCTTTGGTTTTAATGCATGTTTGGTTTTAATTTTCTTTCTGCAGTACTTCACCTCCATCTGTGTTATGTGTTATGGATATTAGTTTATTATTTACTATATTAGTTTATTATTTACTCTATTTAAAAATATACAGACATATGAGTTAGACATGTATTTGAAATTGATACTTGGTGGTATAAATATTAATTAGCATTTGGTGGTATGGATATTAGCATTTGGTTGTTCAAAGGTTGTTGAACATCGATCAAATAAGGAGGAGGGTTTTTATTTGAGGGTTTTTATTTAAGGGTAAAATTATACGTATACCCATCATTTGCAATGCATGTGGCTTTATTAACGGTGAATTTTAACCTCCGTTAGTGTAAAGGTCTAGTTTTAAAAATAAATCAAGTTTAAAGGTTGTTGTACGCAATTAGTTTCGATAAAGGTTAAAATCCATAATTTTCATAACTATAAAGGTCGTAATCCGTAATTTACTCTTGAAATAAACATACAAGGAAATAATAACAAAATTACAATACAGGGAGATGGATAACAAATTACAATCAATGGAATGAAACAAAATAGTCAACCGAATGTCAAAATCCACTAAAAGAAAATTAATGGAAGAAAATTTAAAGGTTTAAATTTAAACAGAAGGTTAAAACAAATTCCGGATCTATCGAAGATCCCGTTTTGTTTCCCAGGGTATAGTCGCCAAAGCCGAACGTACGGCCGGGATAACGCTAAGCCTGAGATTACCTTGAGAGCTTGAAGGTCCTGATAACATGATGAAAATCTTGAAAGAATTGGGAAGACGATGAAGTAGACAGAATGAGAATTCTAATGAGAATTCGATGTATTTAGCCTCAACCCATGAGGCTGTATTTATAGTGGTAAGAGTCTTGGTAAGCAATCAAAACACTCGTAGTCAAACTTTGCATTAAACATTTTTAATGTAAATTGATTTTTAATTAACACGGAATTGCCCTAATAATTAGCTCAAAACGCGTTACAACTGTTATTCCGGAAGAACCCATCTTCTGGTTCAACTTTCTGCTCCAACTTCACCCAGAAGAACTTCCGGATGAACTACACAGGTCTGCCTGAACTGATTTCCGGATTAACTTTTTCGCTTGAACCTCTGTTCCAACCATTCGGCTGAACTTCAAGCGGACCAACTTTCGGTTGAACTCAAAAACAATAAGGAGGCTCTCAAGCGGGTGAAGTGCAAAGTGCGCTATCAAAGGGCCATATGCCCACGCCACACGCGTACATGTGCAAGTTAGGGGTGCTCCTTAGAGTCCAAGGGATGTCTCATACTCAAGGAAACAATAGTTGGTAAGGTTCCCACCTTATAAACCATTTTTGGTTTCAACCCCCAACCCATGTGGGATGACTCCACATTTAATACTTTGAATTTTCTCATTTATTTTCGCAGCTTTCACTGCTGCGAGACCTTAACTTTGAGCATCGATATCTCAATCATCTGAGCTCGGTTTTGGACGTGATTTGATGCGTTGGAAAACTCTCTCAACGTATTATACAAACACATAAAATACAGCACCAACAATCTACGTTATCTGTATTTTATTTATGTCCAAAGTTGGTGAAAAACTAATTTTAACACTTAGTGAAAAAAAAACACATTTTCCATTAGTTTTTCTTCTAAAATTCCAACAATTAAAAATTGAAGTTTATTTGGTATTCTAATCGTTTTAAATTCCGTTCCTTTTCTTGAAACGATTGGTTTTCTTTTTTGATGTAGTGTTTTGTTTTGGCCTGCTCTAGCTCATTGCTAGAGTGGTGTCGTGTTTTTTTAATGAATCGCCATTAAAAAAAAAACTAAATTTAACTGAAAATTCTAATAGTGTTAAAGAAATGAACCGAGTTTCGAGATAAAATAGTAGTGGAAAACCGAGACCGTAATTTTTCTTTTTTCTTATAAAATGGAAAACCAAGCGATAGGAGGGATATCAGGAAATCCAAGGTGGCAAGATATAGTGGGCCCCATAGAGAGAAGGCAAGAATACACATGTGGTCATGGCTTGCTTCACGCATTCCAGTTGTCCGCGTATGGCAGGCCAACCGAGATCGCGCACCACACAGGCCACATATCTTCTTCAAACTCCCAAACAAAACTCCTCCACTACAAATCTCATTAATTCTCTCTTCAAAATTGTCATTATTCAATCGCCATGAACGCCATTGCTACTGCTGCAGCTCTATCTCTTCCGATTTCTATATCTCGATCTTCTAAATTCGCCAACAGAAAGGTACGACCACTAAATCTCTTATGCCTGCCTTGGGTTTTTGTTATTTGATTCTAAGTTAGTCAACGAATTTCTTGAAGCCTTATTCCTAATTATTATGACTAGTTTAACTTGGACCGAGATCAAGTTTTCCATGTACGTCTGAAAAATTAGTTCGGTTTTGTTAAATGAAGTGCAAATTGCAGTGGTAAGTAAATTTAAGCAAATTAATTAATGATCGATCAGGTTATTGTAGACTAGGAAACAAGAGGGAGACTGTTTGTCTGCCTTAGATTAACTCCTTTTACAAGATAAATTAAAGCTACACTTAAATATCAAAGTTCACATAGATTTAGTTAGCAACAAATGTTAATGTAGTAGAATAGAATACAGACTTGCCAAGTTATTCCTTATCTTGATGAATAGAAGGATTTATTATGCAGAAAAATAATTAGCTCATGTGCATACCTGTATACTGCTTGGTCAATGACAAAACCTAACCTGTGACATAGACATTATCGACTTTCAATTACTGTTTGCTTTGCTTGAGAATTGTTTCCTTGAAACTTACATGTGGTGCTATTTTTTTTTTATTTGATGTCTTGGATTTAGGGTGTTAGAGGAGGGTTTGTGGTGTTTGCCATATCAGCCAGCGGGGAGGGAGGTGGACTCGTGGACAAGAAAAACTCGTGGAGCACTCTATTTGATGTGGAAGAGCCTAGGTCTAAAACTCCACAAAGTAAAGGGAAGTTTTTGGATGTAAATGAAGCATTTGAAGTGGCTAGATATGATATACAATATTGTGATTGGCGAGCAAGGCAAGATCTTCTTACAATCATGCTCCTACATGAAAAGGTAACAAAACACTAAGTTTCTTATATATGACCAAAGGGCCTTTGGTTTAGCGGTATTTTGGTGTTGGATAAGGTTTTGCCTTTCCAAGTGGTGTGGGTTCAATTCCTGTGGTGGATAATAATAAAAAAAAAAGTTTCTGTATATTTTGTATGTCTTTAGTTTGATTGAGCTAGTTCTCTTAAGTTTAAGGTGTGGGTGCAGGTTGTTGATGTTCTGAACCCTTTGGCCCGTGATTACAAATCCGTTGGAACCTTGAAGAAGGATCTAGCAGAGTTGCAAGAAGAGCTAGCAGAAGCACATAAACAGGTTAGGAAATCATAAACGAATTAGGTTGACTTTACATTAGACTTGATAACGGAAGGCTATCTAGTACTAATTTGAAAACCAATATGTTCTGACTCCACTAAATTGGCAGATGCACATATCAGAAACAAGGGTTGGTGCAGCGTTAGATAAGCTAGCTCACATGGAAACTGTAGTCAATGATAGACTTTTACAAGACCGAAACACAACAGCAATGGAGATCACAGTTTCATCTCCTCCTAGTACTTCTAAAGAAACTGTTGAAAGAAAAGCACAAAGGAAAAGCCTGAATGTGTCTGGTCCGGTGCAACCTTACCATCCTCGCTTGAAGAACTTCTGGTACCCTATCGCTTTCTCAAGAGACCTAAAGGAGGACACATTGGTAAGCCATTATATATTCATTTCATACTTTATTAGACAGACATTAAAGAGCTATGAACAATGTATTTCTTTGTTACTTTCCACATTATGCAAATTTGATTTTTTTTTTTTTTTTAACAATGCAGATACCAATTGACTGTTTTGAAGAACCTTGGGTAGTATTTCGTGGGAAGGACGGGAAACCAGGATGCATAAGGAACACATGTGCGCATAGAGCATGCCCTCTTGACTTAGGCTCCGTGAATGAGGGCCGCGTCCAATGTCCCTACCATGGTAATATATCTTAATTAACTAGGCTTTTGCAATTAGTACCAATGATAGAGAGAGATATATATATATATATATATAACGTATACGAAGATGCTATATTTGATCTTTATTTTCAATCTTTGGTTGCCATTTTCCAGGGTGGGAGTACTCTACAGATGGGAAATGTGAAAAAATGCCTTCAACTAAATTTGTCAATGTGAAGATAAAATCACTTCCATGCTTCGAGCAGGAGGGAATGATATGGATCTGGCCGGGCAATGAGCCTCCTTCAGCCACAATTCCTTCATTACAACCACCTAAGGGATTCCAAATACATGCCGAGGTATTTTAGAGGCAGTTCTTTTATGCAATAGTTCAAGTTGTAAAATGCTTAGGTTTCGTTGTTATGATGATGGTCACATAAGATTACTGTTGACAACAGATTGTCATGGAACTACCTGTGGAGCATGGACTACTATTAGACAATCTGCTGGATCTTGCACATGCACCCTTCACCCACACTTCCACATTTGCAAAGGGGTGGACTGTCCCAAGGTCTGCTTCCATTCTAATTACTTGTTTAAGCATCGTCTATAAGAAGAGTTTAATCATCTTTTTAACTTAAGTTGATCTTGAACATAAGAATTTGGCATCTCTACCCGTTAACTTAATTATGAAAAGGTCGATTCAGGTCATCCTTCTTTTTCCAAACAGGTCATAAGGATAAATAAAATAAAAATCAAATGGGTCAAAACACACAAACTGTAGTTCTAAAGCATAAAACCTCATACATCATTTTGTTTAAAATAAATGGATTATCACTGAAATAATTTATCTTTTGAGATAAATAATGACCTGCATTCATTTTTCTATCTTTAAAGTTGGTGTTAGAAACCGGAGATTTTTAGACGACTAATATTTACATTGGTATTGCAGCTTGGTTAAATTCTTGACCCCTTCATCAGGTTTGGAAGGATATTGGGATCCATATCCAATAGATATGGAATTTCGACCACCTTGTATGGTGTTGTCAACCATTGGAATTTCGAAACCCGGGAAACTAGAGGGGCAAAGCACGAAGCAGTGTTCAACACACCTTCACCAACTACACGTATGCTTACCATCATCAAGAAATAAGACGAGGCTATTATATAGAATGTCACTTGATTTTGCTCCGGTCTTGCAATATGTCCCTTTCATGCACTACCTATGGAGGCATTTTGCAGAAAAGGTAACATTATAATTTACGATTATAATCATGAATCCTTCCTTGATTCGGGTTATAATCTTTGTCTGGATATCCATAACCTTGAATGTGCTGGTGACAACATACAAGCTTTGGTCCCGTGTTTGTGTGATACCAAAATAATTTCAACAAAAATGGTTATCAACCTCATAAAAAGTTTAAGTTTTGCATGTCTGAAAGTAGAAATTTTGAAGTTCGTTTCAAGAAGTTATAGTATGCACTATTCATTAATGACGAAGCAGTAGTAGTGTCGATAATAGATAGATGTGGCAAGATTGGGTAACTGGTCTCTTTTCAAATGGGTTAGGTTACATGAATCGACCCGTTTAAAGGTGATAGGATCGAAATTGCTATTCCCTAGTTACAGATTATAAAAGTCGGAAGAATTTCCATTGCAGGTATTAAATGAAGATCTACGTCTTGTACTTGGGCAACAAGATAGGATGATCAATGGCGAAAACGTGTGGAACATGCCAGTATCCTATGATAAGCTAGGAGTAAGATACCGGTTGTGGAGAACCGCAGTCGAAGAAGGAGCTAAGCAATTACCCTTCGGTAAATAAAATAAAATAAAAACTGATTTTGTATTCAACTCATGACTTTCTTCAGGTTAGTTCTGCAAATCAACTGTCAGTTAATTTCACAGAAAACAAGAAGGAATAGACCTGATGATCTTTGTACAGTTTTTTTTTTTTTTTAACAACCGATTGATGCCCATGGGCCCATGGTCTGTGCGAGTTTATGTGCATAGACATCTTTTAACCGTGTGATGATAAATAAAATGCAAGATGTGAGCTTAGTGGAGTTTTGTGTCAGTTATCGTGGGTTTGGATTACGATACGAAGGACTAGACATGATATGTATATTTTGTTGTCTAAAGGAGTACATGATTCTGATCATTTTAAACATGTTATTAACCTTGCGAGACAAGTGTATCAAAGAATTACCTATCTCAACCCGGACTTGTTTGACTTGTTATGCAGAAACCTGATATTTCTAAAGGCGTTGAAAACGCAACATTTGTAATAATAAACTCAGCTTCAGACGTAAATTTTATATAAAATATATCACACATTAAAAAGAGTTGTGGCGTATATTCGGTAAAAGTAAAACTATTACTTTTAATCTTTATTGTATTTGAGATAGATAGTGAAATAAGATAGGTTTTTATAAATCACCACGCAACCGCATACTGTTTGTTAAATTGTAAAAACTCAACGGCAACCACATACTGTTTGTTAAATTGTAAAAACTCAGCAAATGTAAAGGGAAAAATGAACATACTAAAATAAACGAATAACATTTTTCTCAATCTCAACAAAAAAAGTAAACAAATCAAAAAAATATAAAGTACAATGGTATATATACTACTATCTCGTATAACTTGTGAGAAAGTGAAAAGTGAAAAGACAGACTCTTCATGTACATAGATTGAATGAGAATAAACACAATTCATAATAGTGTGTTTTAATTCTACTTTAATATGCTTTAATATGCCCCCGCAAGCTGAACGGTGGGAGTAACGTGAAGCTTGGCTCTTAGAGATGAGAAGCGATTGTAGCTCAGTCCTTTAGTTAGGATATCGGCAAGCTGAACTTCAATAGGAACATAGCGAACCACTAGAGTTTTGGATAAGACCATGTCACGAACAAAATGTAGATCAATCTCTAGATGTTTGGTGCGTTGATGAAAAACAGGATTGGCTGCAAGATACGTGGCTCCAATATTATCACACCAAAGAGTTGGAGGGATATGCATAGGAACATGAAGTTCATGAAGGAGAGACATAATCCAACGTATCTCAGCAGAGGTTTGAGCAAGAGCCCGATATTCAGCTTCTGTACTTGATCTGGCAACGGTGTGCTGCTTCTTAGAGCTCCAACTAATTAGATTTGTTCCAACGAAAACACAATAGCCAGTCGTCGATCGACGATCATCAGGGCATCCAGCCCAGTCAGAGTAGGCATGCATATTGACATTGGTGGATCGTCGAATGGTCAGCCCGTGCATGCTGGTTCCACGGAGATATCGCAGAATACGTTTTACGGCGATCCAATGTCGATCAGTGGGACTTTGGAGAAATTGAGAAACCTTGCTAACGGCGTATGAAATCTCAGGTCGAGTTAAGACAAGATATTGAAGTGCTCCCACAGTGCTACGATAGACGGAGGGACATCTAATGGAACCCCCGAGTAACGTGAAAGTTGTCGTCCTGGAGTAACAGGAGTGGACAATGGCTTGCAATGAGAGTGGCCGGCTTTTTGGAGGAGATCGGCAAGATACCTCTGTTGAGATAGGTGAAGACTGTCATCACTATAGGTGGCCTGAACACCTAGAAAGTAGCTTAGGGTGCCAAAGTCTTTGAGAGCAAATTGTGTGTGAAGACGAGCAATCAGATTTGTAACGAAGATAGAGCAACTTTCGGTAATAATGATATCGTCAACGTAAACCAGCACATAGCACATCACTTGACCATCACAGTAGATGAAAAGAGAGCTGTCTGACACACATTGTGAGAACTTGAATGTTTGTAAAGCATGTGAGAGCTTAGAGAACCACTGACGCGGAGCTTGTTTTAGCCCATATAGTGCCTTTTTGAGCAAGCAAACATGATTAGGTCGTATTATGTCAACAAAGCCTGGAGGTTGAGTCATGTACACAGTTTCAGATAAGTCTCCATGTAAGAAGGCGTTGTTAACATCGACTTGACGAATATCCCACCTACGAGAAAAGGCAACAAAAAAGACTAATCGTATGGTTGTAGGTTTAATAACAGGACTAAAAGTTTCATTGTAGTCTAAACCCTCAGTTTGATGAAACCCTTTAGCCACAAGACGTGCTTTATACCGACTAATGATGCCATCGGGATGATGTTTAATGCGATAAACCCATTTGCAACTGACAATATTGGCTCGAGGAGGAGCCGGAACTAAAACCCAGGTGTGGCTCGAGTGCAGAGCGGTCATTTCTGTCCTCATTGCATCCCACCATGCAGGAAAGCGTTGGGCTTGAGAAAAGGTGGTAGGTTCGTATGTAGGAGTACAGGAAGCATGGTAAGTGACATAGTCAGGAAAGGTTTCTGTTTTACGGGTATTATCACGAGTGCGAGTTGTCATGGGATGAGTGGATTGAGTTGAAGTGGTGGTAGATGATGTCTGAGATGGAGACGAGGAAGTTCCAGATGGTGATGAATTGGGTGGTATAATGGGATCAGATTGAGGTAAATTAGTTGATGATGGTGTGGGAGTTGGTGATGGATTGGATGGTATAATAGGGTCAGATGGAGAATTGTGTGGGTTTGTTTGAGTTTGGTCGAGGTTAGAGGTTGAGAAATGGGGTGGTTCAACAATGGGAATGAAAACGTTGTCAGAAATAGTGCCATGTTTTGTGTCTTTAGAAGGAAAGACGTGTTCGTGGAAGCGAACATGTCTCGAGGTATATGTTTTTGAGTTTTCAGGATTATAACATATGTACCCACGGTATTGAGGCGCATACCCGAGAAATATGCATGGTACGGATTTTGGTGAAAGTTTGTTTTCTCTTGTATCACCAAGAAACGGATAATACAAACATCCAAACGTACGGAGAAGAGTATAATCAGGTTTGTGTTTGTAAAGAATTTCAAAAGGAGACATGTGGTTGAGATTTTGGGATGGTAATCTGTTTATTATAAAGGTTGCGGTAGCATAGGCATCATACCAATATTTATTTGGAAGATGAGCTTGAAATAATAGAGAACGTGCTGTTTCAGACAAGTGACGATTCTTTCTTTCGGCAACCCCATTTTGTTGTGGTGTATAAGGACATGAGATACTATAGGTAATTCCGGATTTTAATAAAAATTGTTGCATTTGTCCTTGGATAAGTTCGGGTGCACCGTCACATTGAAAGTATTTGATGGTGGTTGAAAATTCATTTTCGACATGTAATTTTAAATGTTGAAATGAGGCAAGGGCTTGAGATTTGTAAGTCATAGGATAGATCCAAGTGAAGCGACTGTAGTCATCAATAAATGTTATGAAGTATCTATAACCTAGTCGTGATATGGATGGTGATGGTCCCCAAATATCACAATGAATTATATTTAAGGGAGTATCACTACTCGTCATAGATGGAGAGAAGGATAATCTAGTAGACTTGGAGATTTGACAAGCATTGCAAACAATTTTATTATTATTAGAAGTTTTATTGGAACAAAAAGATGGAATATGACGAAAAACATAATCAGAAGGATGTCCAATTCGTTGGTGCCACAAGTCTTGAGATCCCGAGGTGAATCCCGTGGCAAGAGAGTAAAGTCTATCCGATCTTGGTTGTATGTGGTGGAGTTGTTGTCCCGTTAACATCTGAATTGAAAGACTGAATCGTGAGAACAAAAAACAAATGGGTTGATCAAAAGTAAGTTGTGTAATAGAGAAAAGATTTTTAGTTAGGCCAGGAACAAGAAGAACATTATTCATAAGGAGTGAATAATTTGAGAGTTTGAGAATAGCTTTACCAACATGAGTGATGCAAAGAGTCTTACCATTACCCACCACAACGCGATCCACACCAAGATAAGGTTTAAGGTCGTGAAGAAGGGAAGCATTTGAGGTCATGTTAGCCGAGGCCCCTGAGTCTGGAATCCACGAATCAACCTGAGCACACACATCTGAAAAAGAAGATAAATTAGCACTGAGAGCAGAATAATCCTCCTTAGGACCATAGTTAGCAGCAGCCCACTGATTAAAATTGTCATGTCCAAAGCTATTCTCGAAATTACTGTATTGAGAACCAACACTTTGAGTGTAAGATGGATTAATATTTTAAGGAGTTGATGGGCCTATTGGGCCAAAACCACCAATTCTTTGTTCCTGCATATTGGAAATCGGTGGTCCCTGGGCAAAAAAGGAACGCTCATCATAAGAGTTGGAGTTAGGGTACCAACCCCCTTCTCCATTCAGATTTACGACGCCACCATTAGCGCCGCCACCTGCCGCCGATTCCTGGTTCCCAGCCACTTGATGAGCCACGTTTGCCGACCTCTGACCTCTGCCCCCACGATTTGTATTTCTAAATCTGCCACCATAGTTTCTTCCTCCTCCCCCGAAATTGCTAAAGCGAGGTCCTCCACCACCGAAGCCATTAAATCCAGGTCATTCTCCATTGAAACGATTAGGGTTGTTTTGATTGTTATTTCCTGAGAACTTGCCTTTCCCACGATTTCCATTATTGTTTGATAAAGCATTCAAGTGTGGAGGTGAGTACCTATAGTAGCACCGACCAGCTGGATGCCCTGGTTTTGAGCAGATTTGGCAAACAAGTTCAGTCTTTTTCTCAGATTCAGTGTTAATAGTGAGTGCACTCAGAGAGGTCTCGACAGATCGACGTTTCTGCGCCATGCGTTCCTCTGTAACGAGAAGTTTTGACCGAAGTTGGATGAATGAGGGTTGTTTCTCCAGATTTTCGACATATAGAATAAAGTGTTCGAAGTCTGGGTTTAGGCCGTAAAGAACCTGTGAGACCAGATTTTCGTCACTCACTGGATCACCAATGGAGAAAAGGGCATCGGAAATATTTTGGGCATGGTCCCAGTAAGATGTCACCGGTGAGTCTCCTTGTTTTAGTAATTGAAACTGAGTCCTCAACTGATTTTTCTTGGCTTGAGCATGTTGAAGATAAGATTCTTCAAGAGTAGCCCATAGATCAGCAGATGATGTAGTTCGAATTGCGAGATGAGCAATGTTAGGATCCAATGTTGCGTTGATAATAGCCGAGACATAGCTATCATTTTTCTCCCACAAGACATGCTCAGGGGTGCCTTCCTCAGGTTTGGTGAAATCTGAGTTGGTGAGTTGCAACAGTCCCATTGTCTTCAGCACGTTGGAGATTTGGTGTTTCCAACTGAGGTAATTCTCTCCTATTAACTTTATAGAGACCAAGCTTGACAGGTTTGTCATAGAGAGTGTGTTGGACCCACTTAAATTGGAGGAGGTTGAAGACATGGTAGAGCTAGTGGAGGAGGAGACAGTAGACATAATGTGAAGCTTTGGTACAGGCCTTTACGGCTCTGATACCATAAAGAAAGTGAAGAATACTTTTGTGTAATATTTCTTTATGTTCGGATGATTACAAAGGGAAAGGTACAATGGTATATATACTATTATCTCGTATAACTTGTGAGAAAGTGAAAAGTGAAAAGTGAAAAGACACACTCTTCATGTACACAGATTGAATGAGAATAAACACAATTCATAAAAGTGTGTTTTAATTCTACTTTAATATGCTTTAATAATATCAGTCAACAAAATCTAAGAAGAAAAATATGGAGGATAATCGACACCTTGACCGCATCGCAGTGCGACGACAAGACCGTAGATACACGAAATAATAATTAAAACCAAACACGACTTGATCTTGAACAAATTCTGACCGTAAATCCTACACTCTAAAGAAAAAATCACTTAAACCTATAAATTATAAGAATACTTGTTAATAATTTAATTTCAAGGGTATAAAAATATCATACAAAAAGCCTAAATTATATGGCCACAATAATAAGAACAAAATATCCGTAAGGACCTTCGTATAAAAAAACAATGTTACTAAATGAGAAAAACCTAAAATTTATGTGCCAAGCTAAGAAAACTAAAAAATATATGAAAACAGTTGTGTGGCTAAAATGAGAATTAAAAACAATACTATTTTTCTTCTTGATTTATATGTTGGGTTTTGATTTATATGTTGGGTTTTACAGTGGTGTTTGGGTTACCCGTTTAATAATATTTTTAATTACTAAACAAATATACATATATATATATATATATATATATTTACATATAACCAGATAAATATATATTAACAGATTAACGCAGCGGAAACATTAATTTTTACTAAAACATGAAAACCGTAAAACCGTTACAGGATCAAATCACCATTAACACGCAAACACGAAAATAAATACAACGACAAAAATAAATATCTAAATAATTTAGATATACCTTAGCCGGATCCGAACAACCGTTCGAGACACCGGGATTCAACATGTCGTCGCTAGGGTTGAACGAAACCGTGGAGTAAAACTTCATCGTTAAGTCTTCTACCGAGTTGATCGGGTGAGTTTCTTCGTCACCAAGAAACTGGGTGACTGGTAGATCTTGATCCATGAATTTCGATAAATGTGGAATCGTCCCGAAGCACAAACCGGAACCGGGGTTAGAAACCCCGTGCTCGAGGGACACAATCGACGGCGACGCGGTGGCCGGCAGCGGTGGTGCTCTGATCGCCGGAGGCAGGGCGGCGACGAAATCCAGTGACAACTTCACCGGATAGAGTGGACAAGGCCACGAGCGGGACGGGATCGTCAGGGCGGCAGCAGCGGCGGACGGCGGCGGAGACGGTGGTGGTGCACCGCCGTGAGTGGTGGCGGTAGCAGCGGTGGTTCCGGCGGAGGTGGCGGCTGCAGTGGTTTGGTGGCGGCACGGTGACGGGGCGGTGGCACCATGGTGGTGGTCGCGATCGGTGGCGGACGGCAGCAGGCAGTGGCGGCTAGCGGTGATCGACGGTCGACCCGATGGGAGGGGGCCGAGATCGTAGAGGGAGAAAGAGAGGTTTAGGGTGTTTTGATTTGGGACTGGATTAACCCTAAACCCTCAGGATCAGTTATATTTATAACTGATCCTAAACCTATTTGAATCCAATCCAAATTGGTTTAATCTCAATTATCTCTTAAATAAACTATTTTATTTAAAACCTCCCATTTATCCACCAATTAATCAATTATCTAATTTATTTAAATTCATAATTTAAATAAATACAGTTATTTAATTAATCAACCATTTATTTAATCAACTAAACTATTTTAGTAATTAAATAATTATCCATCAATTACTAAACTTAGTAATTAAGTTTCGTTCATATACCGATTAATAAATTAATTCGGATTTCCTAACACGTTGACCCCTAGTATAACTCTTACGGGTCAATGACCGGGTCGGTCACGTTAATTTTTCGGATCTGGACATTAATATCCAACAAACTCCAAACTCCCACTTGGACTGATCCAGACAACTTTAACGTGTACAGTCAGAGACACTCTAGCTATGCATGATTGTCCAACCAGTCACGACGCTTTAAGTCGCCAGCCAACGTATATCTGTAGACCGGACAAAATACTTAGGACTTAAGGTATGTGTAAAGTCAGTTGATCCTTTCTGTATAAGACATCTGATGAACTATGAGACATGGTTCTCATACTATGTTCAATCATTTTCTCGTTCCAGACTAGTGATCCAATCAAACACACAGTAAGTTTGGGTGAGGCCTCACACTCATCACTTGAATCAACGAGGGCGCCATGATGTCTAGCTATTGTGTAATAAATTACCCAATAGTACAGAATCCCATATTGCTCGTATACAACTCCCACTGAACTTCAGATCTATTCCCAAAAGTAGCCTTTACGACTGGCATTAACGCGGAAGCGGTTGACTACAATCAAAGAATAGACCTTGGTAAACGAGAGTTCTAGTATACGTCTCAGGTCAAAGGACACAATTAAGTATACCTTTAATCAAAGAAATCTCTTTATCCATGGAGTTTCATTTGATGCGAGTTATGTCCAGCGTTATTCTCTAATAAGACCTTTAAGGTTTGAATGTCAACTCATTTGAGATTCAAAAGTTAAAGTAGTCTTAATTCAAGTATCGTTCCCACGATATTTGATCGACTACGGACTATTTAGAACAATTTCTTGGATAATTAAACGTATAAAAAACGAACACAGTTATATAATTCTTAAATTGCATTCTCTAATGGAATAAGAATAATAAATAGATAACTGTTAAATGTTCGTACATCCAAATACTAAATCAAAACATGTTAACCAATTTAAGTCCTATAGCTTCTCTATGAATATCATGAGCAGCTTGAGCCATGGGCTTAGTAAATGGATTGGCTAAGTTTTGATCTGTGTCTACTTTGCTTATGCGGATATCTCCTCGTTCCAGTACTTCTCGAATGTAGTGGAATTTTCTCAGAATGTGCTTGGCTCTGTGATGTGCTCTGGGCTCCTTGGCTTGAGCAATGGCTCCTGTGTTATCACAGAGCATCTCGATCGGTTGCTTTATTGAAGGAACCACGTCAAGATCAGTAATGAACTTCTTCATCAAAGCAGCCTCCTTTGTAGCTTCTGAGGCGGTTATATATTCAGATTCGGTTGTGGAATCAGCCACAACACACTACTTTGAGCTATTCCATGAAATGGCGCCTCCATTCAGAGTGAATTTGAATCTGGACTGTGATCGAGAATCATCGCGATCAGTCTGAAAACTCGCGTCAGTGTAACATCTTACAGTGAGCTGCTCATCCGTTTGTCCGTATACCAAGAACACATCCTTAGTTTTTCTAAGGTATTTTAATATGTTCTTTACAGTAGTCTAGTGAGCAATTCCTGGAGTCTGTTGATAACGACTGGTCAAGCTCAATGCATATGAGACATCTGGTATCGTGCAGAGCATAGCATACATGATTGATCCAATAGCCGAAGCGTATGGAACCTTTTCCATTTACTTCTTTTCAAGATCCGTAGTAGGAGCTTGTGATTTGTTCAACACTGTTCCTTTAGTCATAGGAACATTTCCTTTCTTGGAATTTTCCATGTTGAACCGAGCTATTATCTTATCTATGTATGTACTTTGACTGAGTCCAAGAAGTCGCTTAGATCTATCCATGTGAATCTTTATTCCCAGTATGTAAGCGGCTTCTCCTAAATCATTCATAATATCGTTTCCTATGATCAGTATATCGTCCATATACAATATGAGAAATCAGGGGCGTAGTTTCTTAAGGGGCGGGGGGCGCCCGACCCTTAAAATTTTTTTGCGATGTAGGAGGTATATAATTTTCGTGTAGAAAATTTCGACATACTCCGTTTCGACCCCCATTTACCCAAAAATTAACGTTATGAAAAAAAAATCAGATCCCGACCCCCACTTGATATTTTCAAGCTTCGCCACTGTGAGAAATGATATAGTGCTCCCACTTGCCTTTCTGTAAACACAGGGCTCATCTTCGTTTTTAGCAAAACCAAACTGTTTGATTTTCTGATCAAAACGGAGATTCCAGCTCCGAGATGCATGTTTAAGTCCATAAATGGACTTATTCAGTTTGCAAACTCTATTAGGATATTTTGGATCTACAAAACCTTCAGGCTGTACCATATAGACATCCTTATCGAGGAGTCCATTTAGGGTAGCGGTTTTAACGTCCATTTTCCATATCTTGTAGTCATAATACGCGGCTATGGAAAGTAATATCCTGATCGATTTGATCATAGCAACGGGCGAAAAGGTTTCTTCATAGTCAATCCCTTAGGTTTGAGTGAAACCTTTCGCAACAAGCTGTGCTTTATAGGTTTGCACAATTCCATGCATGTCGGTCTTCTTCTTGAAGATCCATTTGCTGCCTACGGCCCGAGAACCAGGAGGCAACTCAATCAAGTCACATACTTGATTATCATGCATGGATTGCATCTTAGCATTCATGGCTTCTAGCCATTTCTCAGACTCAGAATCTGAAATAGCAGCTTTGTAGTTAGGAGGTTCATCAGATGTATCCTCTATTAATAATACTTCAGGTCCATTTAGATATCCAAGATATCTATATGGTTCCCATTGTACTCTACTACTCCTGCGAATGCTCGTGTCTATGTCTGATGGTCCAATAATTTCTTGTTGATCAGACGCAACGACTTTCTCAGGAATTCATGTTTCTTGAACTTCTTCAAGATCCACTTGGTTATTATTTGTTCCTCGTTTCAGAAATTCTTCTTCGAGGAACTTACCTTTCCTTTTGATGGAAATATAATTTGCATCTGGATGGTAGAAATAATAACCAGAGTTACCGTAGTAACCGACGAAAGTTACCTTTTCGCCTCGTGGATCGAGCTTATTGTCAGAATCATTTGTGACATAAGCATCACAACCCCATATCCTGAGGTAGGATAATTTAGGCTTAGAGCCATGCCATATCTTATATGGTGTTTTATCCAGCTTCTTAGTCGGTGCCAGATTAATTAAGCGAGTGGCGGTCAGAAGGGCATACCCCCAGAAGGAGTGTGGCAAGTTAGTCCTACACATCATCGATCGAACCATGTTTAGCAAGGTTCGATTTCTCCTTTCACTCACACCATTTAATTGTGGAGTACCAGGAGGAGTGGGATATGAAATAATCCCACAGGCCTTTAGATGATCGAGGAATTCGGTGGTTAGGTATTCACCGCCTCTATCAGATCGAAGTATTTTAATAGTTCGATTTAACTGATTTTGTACTTCGTATTGAAACTCTTTGAACTTTTCAAATGTTTCATGTTTGTGCTTCATTAGATAAGTATAAGCAGGCAGATATGCTATATTCATCTATGAAGGTTCGAAGTACCTTTCTTGATTTCTTGTAGTGGTCCTTAATGGTTCACATACATCAGTATGTATTAGTCCCAAAGGTCCACTGGCCCGTTCTCCAACATTTGTGAACGGTGACTTGGTCAATTTTCCAGATAAGCATGATTCGCATTCATTAAAGAAGTCTGCATTTGTGGATTCAAGAATCCCTGCATTTTGTAGCTTCTTGATGCGTGCCTTGCTTATATGACCAAGTCTATAATGCCATAACGAGGAATCAATACTATCAGTCTTGTTTCTTTTAGAAACTTGATAGATTTAGTCGTTTGTTTGAACATTTATTTCGTATATACCATGTCTAGATATAGCTTCAAAATAAAACATGTCATTAAAATAAGCATGAATAGTCAAACCATCAAACTTATATTTAAATCCTTGTTCAAACAATGAAGAAATAGAAACAATGTTCCCCGGACAATCCATGTGCATATAAACAGTTACCTAATTTAACTACAAGGCCAGAATGACATGTTAGAGAGTAAATCCTAGTCGCAAGAACCGGGACCTTCTTTCCATCACCTACAATAAGCTCTATGTCGCCTGGTTTCAGCTTCTTCCACTTCTCAGGTTCCTGCAAAACATTAACAATATGGTGACCACATCCAGTATCAAATACCCATGTATTGGAGGAAACAATGAAAAGTGCAATAACATTTATTGACAATCCTGATGAGGAACTCTGTTGAGAGCTTCTAGTCATCTTCACCTTTGCATGATGAAGGGGACAGTTGCATTTCCAGTGTCCCACTTCATTGCATTCAAAGCAGATGTGTTCCATTAAAGGTGGCGCATTTGATTAGTCTGCTTTCTTGCCTTTGACCATTTGAGCTTTAGTCTTGGATTTCTTCTTGACACCTCCATCTAATACCCTAAGCACATCGGATGTGGTTCTGATTTTAGCACATGGTAAAAGTGTTATGAGCTGGTCCAGTGTTTCCACTGAACAGTTAATCGCATGAATACGATAACTTTCGGGCAGTTTGCTAAGGACAATGTCCAATGCCATACACTCAGGTATGGGTAGCCCTAACTCAATCAGATGGTCACGATGGGCCTTTATCAATACAACATGTTCAAAAATAGAGGAGTCATGCGATACTTTAGCATTCACAAACTTTTGAAAAATGGAGTATCGTTCCTCTCTTTGTGGAAACTCAAACAAATCTTTGAGCTTCCGAACAATGTCGTAGGCACTCATGTCATGTAAGTTGTACCGGAGATCCGGTGACATACTGGACAGGATAAGCTCAGTTACCTCATGCGAATCATTGGTATGCTTATCCAATTCTGCCTTTGTACGCTCATTGTGTAAGAATGATGGCATATTTGGTATAGGCCTGTCCAGGACATAGAGTTTGCCAAATACCTTCAGAACACTTCTTAGGGTGGCTTGCCGTGCGATGAAGTTGGTCTCGGTCAAAGTGTCCAGTTTTATCATTGACTTTAACGGGTTTGAGTTTTTAATAGCCTTCTGAAAAATAAGCAAAGTATTTTTCATTAGTATTTTTGATGTTTGAAATTCTTAAAAAAAATGTGGTAAGCATTTATATTTAAGAATTATGAGAATTCAGTCACTTAATTACTAAAGATAGCTGTAGCTTGCAATTAATAGTAACTAAGTAAAAGAACTGACATCGAATGTCAATTGTGAATATCCGGTCACAACTCTCTTTTATGAGACCGCAATAACATCAAATGTTTTATGCGATAAGTTTAGTCTCATCTATGCACACTTCTATTTATAAGGATCCACGTTACGGTGCTGTAGCTCCAATAACGTGACCCACTGTAAAGTAGATGAATAGTTATCCGAGGTGGCCTCATGTACAATCACGGTGCTGTAGCTCCAATAATTAGTACCTTAGAATACACCCTACGCGCCAAGTATGGTGTTGTAGCTCCAATACTGACGTTTCGATTAATGTATTCCAAGTCGGGTTAGACCTGAGACGGCATTAACTATTAATTACCGGATTGGGATATTAAACCAATTTTAATATATTTATTTTTATCATTTGATCAGGAACGAAAAACCCTATCATCAGTCGGGACACCTTATTAAATAACCTATTATTTAAAATTGCCTAGGCGTTCGCGAATGAATAATATGTGTTCTATCGACCATTTGGTCATTTAATCTTGCTAGAGCCTGATTAGCAAGATTAATTAGGGTTAGGAAGTATACTATTATATAAAATATAAAACAACCACACGGTAGGCAACTCTTGCGTCTTATGTCTTGTTATAGCTCCCACTGACCTCCAGAACTCCTCTTGGTTTCTTGTTGGATCTTCAGTCTTTGGTTTACAAAAATAGAAAGTTTCCAAAATTGGAAAGTTACTAAAAATAGAAACCCTAATTTCTAATTTACAACTTTGAACCCGAAATTGGGCCAATCAAACCAAAACTGCTAAATTACAATAATGGGCCAACAATTGGGCCAAACCATAAACAATCACAACAACCACAAAATTTAATAAAAATTTAATAAAAATTAAATACAAGGGTCGGGCCGAAACACACATATGATATATATTTTCAAAAATATATATATATATATATATATATATATATATCCATATATATAAATTTGAAATTTATATATATATATATATGGATATTTTGCAATTATCAAATAATTCAAAACAAATTTAAATTAAATTCGTGATCTGGAATTAAATCGAAATCGCGAATTACCAGTTAAATAAAAGAATGGTTTTCGATTTACGTGCGGTGATCAGGGCTCTGATACCACTGTTGGGTTTTACAATGGTGTTCGGGTTACCCGTTTAGTATTTTTTTTTAATTACTAAACATATATATATATATATATATATATATATATATATATATATATACAACCAGATAAATATATATTAACAGATTAACGCAGTGGAAACATTAATTCTTATTAAAACGCGAAAACCGTAAAACCGTTACAGGATCAAATCACCATGAACACGCGAACACGAAAATAAATACAACAACAAAAATAAATATCTAAATAATTTAGATATACCTTAGCCGGATCCGAACGACCATTCGAGACACCGGGATTCAACATGTCGTCGCTAGGGTTGAACGAAACCGTGGAGTCAAACTTCATCGTCAAGTCTTCTACTGAGTTGACCAGGTGAGTTTCTTCTTCACCAAGAAATTGGGTGACCGATGGATCTTTATCCATGAATTCCGATAAAGGCGGAATCGTCTCGAAGCATAAACCGGAACCGGGGTTAGAAACCAAATCTCAAACACCAATTTCAGGTGGGGACCACTATAATTCATGGGGGGGGGGGGGGTTTCCATATATATAAACTAGTGGCGTAGAATGGTTCTCAAAAGTTCTCAAAACCAATTGGTTCTCAAATGATCATCTCCCTATATATATATATATATATATATATATATATATAGGGTTAGGTTCAAATGAGAACTTTTTATGTTGAGAACTTTTGAGAACTGAATCTCAACCACAAATTTCAGGGGGGACCACTACAATTCATGGGAGGGGGGATACATGTAAATAAACTTGTGGCTCAAATTAGTTATTTTTAGTTCTCAAATCAAATTGGTTCTCAAATGTTCCTCTCCCTATATATATATATATATATCTGGGCAGTTAATACGGCCGATATCCCACCGGGATATCGGTGGGATATCGGATATCGGACCTCGGCAAAAAATACGGTGAAAAATACGGTCCAAAAATACGGTACCGATAAAATCGGCCGTATTTGCCGATATATCGCCGTATTTTTTCTGAAAATTCGGTGATATTATGGGTAAAATACGGTGGGCTATTTTTTTTATAAAAATTAACACCAAAACAAAAAAAACGGTTAACACCAAAAACGGGTCTCGCACGAACCCGTATTTTTGAGTTGCATTCGTGTCCGCAGGTCGCGCGGGCATGAGTTTGATTTTTCAAGCCAAACTCCCAATTTCTGCACCCCCCCCCCCCTGCGCGAGGGTAGTAGCCGGAGTAAAATATAGCACAAGATTTAAATCTTTCTTGGATGATTGCACATTTAAACCATACTTTGTTTTGTCTACCCACCAATGTGGGATATGGTGTAACCTTTTAAGATTAACATCTCATTCACACACACACTTTTCCAACAATATTATATATATATATATATATATATGTTAAAATGTATATAACTATATATTAAAATGACCGATGTCCCACCGATATTTTACCGAGATAACCGATATATCGTATATCGGTCCTCGACCGTATTCCGAATTTTTACCGTATTAACTGCATAGATATATATATATATATATATATATATATATATATATATATATATATATATATATATATATAGAGAGAGAGAGAGAGAGAGAGGGAGAGAGAGAGAGAGAGAGAGAGGAAGGGTAGAATGCAAACCCCATTGAGTTGGGAAAACTTTGAAAACTAATTATTGACCTTTGATCACATTGATCCAATGGCTCTCATTTTATTTCTCTTTTTTATTTAATTTTATTTCTTCACTTGTTTTGTCTTTTACCTAAAAAGGGTATTATGGGTAAAATAAAATGTTGACTTCCCAAGAATATGCAATAACATCACATCTTCATAGCATTACAACCTCATCCTCCTCTTTCTTCCATTTTTTTATTTTCAAGCTTTCAAGACCCCATTTCTCATCATCATCTTCTCTGATCTATACAAGCATTCAAATCACATTTCAAACCCTCTAGTTCACATTTAAATCGTGTTTCAAACTCATATTTCAAATCATTCCCAACACCCCTCGTATCTAACGGAGCTTACGGAGCCGGACCTGGCGGTTTTATGGTATGTTCTTTCGGATGGGTTTCGAAAGTTTTCTTACGGAGCCGGATCTGACGGTATGTTCTTAACATTCGGGTTTTTTTTATAGTTTTAGCTTGTTGGAGGAGGATTTTGAATCTTTAACTTTTTTTATTTAATTTTTGTTTATTTGTGGGTTTGGGGTTTTATGTGATGTTGATGATAAAATATTTAGGATTTTTTTCAAGAAAAAGGATCAAAACTTGTCTCTAAATCTTTGATTTTGTTGATGGTATTTTGACTGTGAAATAAAAATGAAGAACATTAAGTTAGGCAAGAAGATGAAGGGTTTTGAGATATGTGTCAAACAATAAATAAATTTCACCATATCATTTCTTTTCATTAGTGGGTTAGTATTTTATCCTTTCATATTCAAAATAATTAACTTATATCTCTATTAATATGTAGTAATTTTAATATTTTTAATTTTAATAACTAAAATGTCACCGTTTGTAGTTATTCTATATATAATGACTTCCAATGTAATTATTTCAAGGGACTTTAAATCTTTAATATGTATTTCAAGGACCTTTTTGTTAGTTAAGGAATTTAATTTCGCTAATAGTGGCATATTATCGTTTGGATTTTAGTAGTCTTAAATTCTGTTGAATCGTTAATTCTTCTCTTGAATAACTAGTGAATACTTTAAAATAAAGTTTCTTAAAACTTAAATAAATTAGTATTGAAACTTCTTAGAGTTATTCAACAAGTTTTTAAATTGACTAGTTTGTAAATAAACCGAATTTGAGTCGAGATTAGTTTGTTCGTTTAGCGCATCTAAGTTATATATGTACTTATTGTAAATCTTTTAAATAATTTTTAACGATGTTATATATGTATATTACCTATGCAACATATGTAACGATGTTATGTTATTTATTTAGAGGGGCGGGGGGGGTTGATACTGCTGGGTCTTGCTAAATTTTATGTGAGTTTTTTATTTATTTATTTTTCTAAAGTAATATTCTTTTGTCCCTAAGGATTTATCAAGAAAGTTAGTGTTTTAATTTAATTTATTAAATATGGAAAAATGATTCACCAGTTGCATAATTTTATTATATTTGCCTATTGTAACATATGTAATATGTTAGTGATGTTACATCTGTAACATGTTTACATCTTATTATCTATTTGAATTACCTATATAGTTTTTTATGTATTTGTATATGTAATCCCCTTATACTTTCAACTAGAAACTAATTTATGTAACTTTTTCAACCACCAACTAAAATTTTTTACATTATAATTCATTACGAGTCTTTATTTTTTGATGTTATATATGTAAACTTTTTATTAAAAAATTAATTCATTACGAGTTCTTTACTTTTAATTCATTAAGACCCTTGAAAAGGATGTTACATATTATCTATGTAAATTTACATATGTAAACTCGTCCTCCATATGTAATTTTACGTATGTTTCATAACTAATGAACATTTTTGTTGTAGGTGAATGCATTTGTTTTTGTGTGTCAAAGATGAAGATGGTTCATCAAGAACCAAGCATAATTACCTTTTATATTTTATTGTTACATCTTATGCTACATGCTTCATATTGTAATATTACATATGTAAATTTACTTACGTAACATACGTATGTAATATGTTTTAATACAATCTGTATTTCTATGTAACTATTTGTTAATTTAGTTACATAATGATGTTGCATATGTTAGTATAACATGTTACATAAGAATTGAACATATGTAGCCTCATAAAATATATTTTAATCGCATGTCTAAACAACGATGTTACCTACGTATGTAAATTTTCACATGTGTTACATATGGAATGTTATATATAATGACACATCTAACATGTTACATATCATTATCTATTTAAAGTTACATATGTAATGTCTAATGTGGGGTAATGTTACGTATATAAATTTACTTATGTAAAATGTGTAGCTCACAATTAAATGCATATCTAAAAAATGATGGTACATATGTAACTATATGTTAATTTACTTACATAATGACGTTACATATGTTAATAAACTCACCATCCAATGTAAATTTACGTATGTTTCATGCTTGAACTAATGTGACTAAACATTTTGGAGATTTAGAAAAATGCATATCTAAACAATGATGTTACATATGTGACTAAACAATGATGTTACATATTTAACTATACGTTAATTTACTTACGCATGTGAATCTACTTACGTAATATGTTACATCTCATTTATCTATGTGAATTTACATATGTAAACTCGTCCTTCATATGTACATTTACCTATGTTTCATGTTTGAACTAATGAACGTTTTTTTGTAGGAGAATGTATTTTTTTTATCAAAGATGAAGATATTTATAAATAAATGAAGCAGAACTAGCTTATATATTCTTTTTGTTAGCGTGTTGTATCTATTGTTAGCTTGTCATATATTTTTTATTATTTAAAATATCTCAGTTCGTATGAAACATTTTGTTACGTTTCATTTTGTATGTCCAAATGATTTACGTACGTAACATGATGTGAGCAGAATGCTTGATAACAATAACACGTTTCACATATGTAACTTAACAATGTTGTTACATATGTCACTATACTAGTGGAGAAAAAGAATATAACTCACTAATATATTACAATCTGGAAGAAAAAAGAAAATATCATATCTAAACAATGATGTTACATACGTAAATATATGTTAATTTACTTACGTAACATATAAAGTTCCCTCAAAATAAGCCCATCATGTGTGTGACAACCCGTCAGAAAAATACAAGGTCAAACATATACTTTGAATATATATATACGTATATACATGTGCATGACTTGATCTAGTAGTAATATTAGTAAACATTGTGCATGTAAACGTCTACTCTTGACAAATTCCCACGTTCGTAATGAAAAAACAAAACCCGTAGCAAAAAGAAAGTCAACCAAAGCCATAGGTGTGACACCCGAGAATTTCAAGGTTAACTTCC
>JBCNJP010000025.1:52540054-52593940 GCA_039602395.1 Deinandra increscens subsp. villosa
AAAATTATTTTTTTGAGCGCTACCCCTCAACCCTTTTCCTGGATCCGCCCCTAGGAGTGGCGCCATATGTATAACGCCTGAGACGATTTTGGGAAAGAGGGGCGCCATATTGTGAAATACCCGACAATTAATTAAATTAAATAAATGGATAATAATAATGATCACGTGAAGTGCTGGTAATTTCCATCTCCTTTGTGGACGTTTTTTTTTATTTTTTTTTATTTTTTTTTTTTTAAAATTTCCGTCACCGAGATTGATTCTTTTCCAAATTCAATCTATCGTTATCCTCATGTCATTCGAACTAAACTTCCGGTTTCGTTGGGCCATTGATCACAAATCGGAACTACTCATCTTAAAACCCCATCAAACAACTCGTTTCTTCATCTATATATATTCAAATCTCACGAACATAACCGGAATCCCAGCCGTTGAGACACCGACCTGCACCACTGCACCGCCGCTCGCCACCCTGTTGGTCTTCGTACAAAACCTGAACAGCCACGAGATCGGCGAGACGGAAACGATTGACGACATTGAATCGGACTCAAGGTAACTCCATTTGATTTCCTTGTCTCGCGACTTGGTAACTTGTTAAAAACGTTCTCAAATCACCGGCTTCTAAACCTCCGTTTCTCTCGATCTCAGTGGTTCGTAACCGGCAATCTGCCTAAAACAATCATGAAACGTCATGCGTAAGCAGCCAGTTTGCCCCTGTTCGTTAATTATTCCACTACAGAACCGCCATACGTGTATCCCCGATCGTAGACGCACCACCATAGCAACTGATCCTGCATCCACAAGCTTCAATCTGGCGATTCTATCCGACTTGTGTTTCCATCCTCCTCCGTTAGTAAGGTACGAACTAAACCACCCATAAGTAATTTGTGTCGAACAGTTAAGAATTTTGAAAGGAGTTATAGACCTGCAAATTGAGTTATGTCTTGTAAATGGTGGTGGGTTTTAAATGGGAAGTAGGGCTTCACGTATCTACCTAAAGAAATACATTGGATTCTTATCACGCTTTGACATGTATTTGCGAAGTTTTTTAAAACTACTGATATGAGTATAATTAGGACTTGTAAGCATTTAGCAAAGGTATTTTCACTTGGGTTGGTAACTCACGAAAACCCCAGTAGACACACTGTGTCTAATTTTTTTTTTTTAGTACTTAAAAACATTATGTGAACTATTTTATACAAAGTATTGAACTAGTAAAGAAGTCATCGTAAAGCTTTCTAAACGTTTTAATGGAACTATATAAAGCATCATCAACAAAATTATGGGTTTATACTAAATAAGTTATCAGCGGATCTTATTCAAATACCATAAAATAAGCTTTTTATCAAAGAGGTTTATATTAAGATGCTACGTGGTTAAAATTTAACAAATACAAGTTGAAACAAAATTAACTGTAGGTCCTCATGATATTTAAGGCCGGCATAGCATTACCTTGAAATTGTTCTTTTCGCTTAATAGCTAAGGTGCGGTTTTTCGACCCTTCCCTCGTAGCTTCTTTATTTGTTTTTGTTGAGTTCGTAATTCATTGCTTCAAAGTGGAATTATTGTATTTGCCTTATCGAATGATTAGTGTCATACTGTTTTCATTGAATATCGTTACATTGCACCGTACTGTTTTATTGAAATTGTTTACATGCGATAGGATAGATCCCTTTGTACTCATTATCGCATGTTCCCGTTATATTTGGACATCGTTACAAACCTTAGAGTTAAGGTTATAGAGACTTTTATATATTTACTTGCATATGTGACCGTTTTATTTGGCCTCAATACCCGAGCACATCCACCTATGGGGACCATAGGGCGTCAATTGTGGCACCTTTTGACGTGCTCTATCTGTGGCAGAGCGATTAGCCACGGCGTCTCGAAGTAGTTAATGAGGTGCTAAGTTGCTGCACTAGTTAGTTAATTAGAGGCGTATGGATCGATCCTAGGAAAATTACTGTTATTTGGTGAATTGGTTAGGTGTGTGTGCCCACACTCCCATATCACATTACTGGTACATTAGGGCTGCAGCCAATGTACATATTGTTACTGTTAGTGTTACTGGCTCGAATGGGTATTTCCTTATTGATACGTCTCATTTATTTCTTCTGAGTCGTATATTTGTTTTATCCTCATTGTGACATTGTACTGCTATTGTTTCACCGTTACTGAGCAATTTTTGGCTCAGCCGTTTCCTTTTCTTTTGTCTTCTTTATTTTATGACAGGTACTTCTGGGGATAAGGGGAAAGAGATCAAGAGAGAGTAAAACTGATTAGGAGAGAAAAGTGGAAGAGTTTCTTAAAACTTTATTTATTTTAACTTATTTTCTTTCTGGGAACTCGACATGTTTTCGTTTAAAAACCTGGATTTTTGGATTTTAAGTATTTTACTAAGTATTTTTGGATTGTTGCTATCTCTGTTTACTGTATGAGCGACACGTCAGCCCTACTCGGGTTGGGGTGTTACAATTATGGTATCAGAGCTTCGGCTCTTTCCTGTAGAAAACTTAAACTAATTAAAAGTCATGTGAGGATTGGGTAGACGTTGGGTTAGGAATTATTTTCAGTGTTTTATGACTTGATCTTATGCTCTGTTTTGCTCTGAATAAATTGGATATATTATTTCTTCTAGATGCCTCCCCGTCGCTCTACTCGTAATGGATCAGGTCAGCCTAATCCTGAGCTCATGGCTGCGATCAATCAAGCCCTTACTGCGATGTTACCTGCCATAGTGAATGCGGTGCAGAATGCGAATCCGAATCCGAATCCGAACCCGAATCCGAACCCGAATCCGAATCCGAACCCGAATCCGAACCCGAATCCGAACCCGAACCCTGATGCAAATCCAAATGGAATACACTTTTGGCTGAGAGAATTTCAGAAACAGAAGCCTAGAACTTTTACCAAAGCATCAACTCCATCTGTGGCCAAGGATTGGATCTCTCACATCGAGAAAATCTTTAGGGTACTCGGGATTGAAGACCAGTACAAGACTCGGTTGGCTACATATAAGCTAGAGGAGGATGCCCACAACTGGTGGGAATCGGTCTTACAAGAAAGAGGTGGAGAGCAGTTTGCAGAGACATTAACTTGGGCTAACTTCTGTGAGATCTTTTTCGACAAATACTTTTCAAATGTTGATTTGGGGGCTTACAAGCACGAATACTCTAATATTCGTCAACAGAGTGATGAGTCACTTGCAGATTTCACCGATCGTTTTTATAGACTTACTGGGTTCCTTGGGGCTTCTGCTGGCACGGCAGAGGAACAAGCGGAGAAATACCAATGGGCTGTATGTGATCGAATTCGAAGGGCAATCATACATTCGACATTTGCGAATGTTGCTGATGTTGTTAAGGCTGCTAAGAGAGTGGATATGGAGAGAACGGAATTTCTAAGCCGTTCGGATAGTAAGAAGAGAGATAGAGATGGAAATCGTGTTCAGTCTTCCAGTCAGTCATCATCTCAGGGCCCTACTCCAAACTCAAATGAACGTCGTACTCAGGGAAATAATTCCAAATCATGGAAGGGTAAGAATCAAAACCAGAGCCAGAATAAACCGTACCAGCAGCCTATCAATGCTCAACCCTTGAACCAGAGGGGAAATCCTACTCTTACACAGCATCCTATGTGCAACCATTGTAACAAACACCATCCAGGTGTTTGTCGTCGAGTTTCAGGAGCCTGTCTTCGCTGTGGAGAGATGGGGCACATGATCAGAAACTGCCCCAAAAATAATGACCGAGCTGAAGGAAATCCTAGAGGAGCTAATGCGCCACCTGCTGGAGGACGAGTGTTCACAATGACTGCTGGAGAAGCTGCTAATACCCCAGGTACTGTTTCGGGTGTTGTTTGTCTTGCTGAACGTGACGTATATGTGTTATTTGATACCGGGGCAACCCATTCGGTAGTTTCACAAGCATTTGCTAAGCGTCTCAAAATCATGCCCTCTCCGTTGCACCCTGCCATTGTTATTTCCTCGCCCATGGGAAATTCTTCGGTTATTACTCATGTGTATAGAGATTGTCCGTTAGTGATTGGAAATATTGTTCGTAAAGCCAATCTTCTTCCCATGCAAGTGGGAGACTTCGACGTCATTCTAGGTATGGACTGGTTAGCTATGCATCGAGCGACCATCGACTGTCACACTAGATGTGTTATCTTCGGTGATGTGACACCCGAGAATTTCAAGGTTAACTTCCGTTAGACAAACCCGTTAGTTACGTTATAAGTAACTAATGCATAACTAGGCCGAATACGTCCACGACCTTTGGTTGATCACCGAACCTGTCCATATGTGTTATGTGTTCATCATTGATTGTCTTTATGTGCTATGTGATTTAAGTACATGACTTATTATTGTGAATAGCATGATTAATTGTAAATACTTGATTATGTGAAAATTGCCTAAATTTGGTAGTCAGCGAAACTACCGAGCGAAATTACAGATTCGCCCGGTAGCTGGCTAGACTGATCAATGTGTCCGAGATCAGAGCCAGTTTCGCCAGTCAGCGAAACTGCCAGCGAAACTAGCCCCTGATATAAATAAACTTAATAAACCCTAGTAGCCTCATTTGCCTCATATCACAACAAACACACACACACTCTTTTCTCCTGGAGATTCTGGTCAGTCGAGGTCCACACCAAGTTGTCGAGATCTCAGCCTCAAACCATCATCTACCAAGCTAGGAGATCGAACCGTGAGTCCCAAAAACCTCCATTATGTGTTTTATATGTGTTATTCTCAAAAAGCATGACCAAACCTTCATAATATTGCTTGATCTTCTGTATATATGCTTTAGGATGCTAGATCTGTAATAAAGTTGATAACTTTACGTGTGAAATCCATCCATATTAGAGATTTGTGCAAATTAGTTCATTTTAGGGTTTTGAACCTATTTTAGAGATTTGATGATCAAAATGCATGTTAAACTTGTTAAAGCTGCTTGATTTATGTTGGTAAATGCCTAGGGATGCTAGATAATGAATTGCATGTATGATCAGAAGCTGTTAGGTTGATTTTTAGGCAAATCCGTATGTTTTTCGCGACCAGCGAAACTGTTGTTCTCTGGGCGAAACTAAGTAGCGAAATTACATCTCCTTCCGGCGACACTGACCAGCGAAACTATAGTGTCGCCGGGTAACCTGACCAGACCAGCTCGGGCGAAATTACCGAGCGAAATACCTGAACGAAAGTTCAAACCAGTTTCCCTGCGAAACTAGGCTAGCGAAACTGCGTCAGCAGTTTCGGGCGAAACTAGCCTAGCGAAACTGTGTCACCGGGCATTGCCTAGCGAAAGTGCTGCCCGTGCACCTAGCGAAACTGCCTAGCGAAACTATGCTAGCGAAACTAAGACCTAACCTAAAAACCAAACTTGTGAAATTGCTTAAGTGTTATGCCATGACTTGCATGATTTTGCCATGATGAAACATGTTTGATATCTGATTTATATGAACCCTTGTTTATGATCAACCATTGGTGTCGTGTGTCGGTATGTCGAGTCATAGTTGCAACGTGCTATGTTATGGGCCATAGTGACGTTAAGTAAAGATTAGACACGAAACTAATACTTAAGACCTAAACGTGTTCTAGGTCTTCGTTAAACAACAATATTTGGATTTACTTGAAGTGTAGCAGTGCAACCCAAGGTGAGTGTCACTAACCCGCTTACCGTGAGTCCGATGGGCCACACAGAATAACTTAACGAAAACAATGCTGATAAACTCGAGAGTGCTAGGCACCTCACTGATAAACATGAGAACCCGGGATGCTTGGCACCCACTTGATGAACTGAAGTGTTTTATGGGAACACTTGTGAACTCTGAACAAATTGTTTTTCTGAAACAAAACTGAAAACGTTTTAATATGGCTAGTGTAGGTTAAAGTCTGAACCACATGATATCACATGTTTTCTAAGGATGCCTTATAACTTAAAAGTCCTCAACTAAAATTGTGCCATTAATTGTAAAGCGAGGGGATGTTGGGTAGATCTACTGGAGTTTGACAAACTCCGCCCCGTGGCACGGGGAGTGCACGGAGGAACAATATCAGCCTATTTGACCGTGGTCCCGAGAGGACACGGGGGAGGCAAAAACCGCGATGACTCTGTCCGCACCGTACGGGATGGCTCGGCCCCCACAAAAATAAGTCAGCTTTGGTACAAACTTCCTTAGAGCATGGAACAACGGATTAGCTACCCGCGATATCGGTTGAGTCCTTTAACTTTACGGAACTAGTACATACCCGATGACGTGGTCACGGACAAACTATTTATAAACTGAGAATTAATTACGAGCATTGCTTTTCACAAATAAATATTTTGTAAGTGCATCTTGATACGAATTATGAATATGAGACCGGGCCAATGCATGACAAGCCCACTGTGAACTCACCAACCGTTAGGTTGACACTTGCGTGGTTTAAACTTTTGCAGATCGCTAAGGAGTATCCGGAGCGGGTTGGCATGGCACGTGAGGACCTTTATTTTAATTGAACTATTTTGGGAATTTAAAACAATGTTTGTGTAAGGCACGTGGTTAGTGCTAAAGACAATTAATTTTCCGCTGCGTTGTAATTGAGACCTTATTTATAACTTGTGTTTGAACTAACCCTGATTCGTTTAGTATTTGTAACTATGGTTGTGGATCCTGGTCTAGTCGCGCCCCTTAACGGTATAAACTCCGTTAGTGGTATTTTGGGGGTGTGACAGGTGATATTCAGCATCCTGAGTTCGTTTACCAAGGGACTCAGCCTCGAAAGTCCATCAAGATTATTTCTGCGCTTAAGGCTCAAAAGTTTTTATCACACGGTTGTGAAGGTTTCTTAGCCTCCATCAAGGATATTTTGATGGATTCACCTCGCATTGAAGACTTCCCTATAGTTCGAGATTATTCTGATGTCTTCCCAGAAGAACTACCAGGGATACCACCTAAACGTGAAGTGGAGTTCACCATTGACTTGATTCCTGGATCTGAACCTATCTCTAAGGCACCCTATCGTATGGCCCCATTGGAATTAAAGGAGTTAAAGGAGCAGTTGCAAGGATTATTGGAACTCGGATTCATCCGACCTAGTGTTTCACCGTGGGGAGCGCCAGTTTTATTCGTGAAGAAGAAGGATGGTACTATGCGGCTTTGCATCGATTATCGAGAGCTCAATAATATCACCATCCGAAACCGATATCCGTTACCGCGTATAGACGACCTCTTCGACCAACTTCAGGGAGCAAAGTTCTTTTCAAAGATAGATCTCCGATCAGGTTACCATCAGCTGAGGGTCAGAGATGAAGATATTTCTAAGACAGCATTTCGAACACGTTATGGCCACTACGAGTTTCTAGTCATGCCGTTTGGTTTGACAAATGCTCCAGCTGTCTTTATGGACCTTATGAACAGAGTATTTCACGAGTATCTGGACCGTTTCGTGATCGTGTTTATTGATGATATTCTGGTATTTTCTAAAAGCAGAGAAGAGCACGAAGACCACCTTCGCACCGTTTTGCAGATCTTGCGCGAGAGAAAGTTATATGCAAAGTTTTCTAAATGCGACTTTTGGCTAGAAGAAGTAGCATTTCTAGGCCACATTGTGTCCGCTAAGGGTATCACTATGGATCCGTCAAAGGTGGAAGCTATCACGAAATGGCCTCGACCGACCACAGTTACTGAAGTTAGAAGCTTTCTCGGCCTCGCAGGTTATTACCGACGTTTCGTTGAAGGATTCTCTATCTTGGCATTACCTCTCACTCAGCTTATGAGAAAGGGGGTAAAGTTTGTCTGGAATGACGAAAGAGAAAAGAGTTTTGAAGAGCTGAAAAAGAGATTGGTGTCTGCCCCTATTCTTACTCTCCCTTCAGGTACAGGCGGATTTCAAATATATAGTGACGCCTCAAAGAAAGGGTTAGGTTGTGTCTTCATGCAGCATGGAAAAGTAATTGCCTACGGTTCGCGACAACTTAAACCTTATGAGGTAAACTATCCGACGCATGATCTAGAGCTCGCAGCTGTTGTTTTCGCACTCAAGATATGGAGACATTATTTGTATGGCGAGACATGCGACATTTTCACCGACCATAAGAGCCTCAAGTACATTTTCACACAGAAAGAACTGAATATGAGGCAGAGACGATGGTTAGAACTCCTTAAGGATTATGACGCCAACATTCAGTACCACCCTGGTAAGGCGAACGTGGTGGCAGATGCTTTAAGCAGGAAAAATTCAGGCGGGTTGGCATGCCTTAACATCCAACCTCAGATATTATCAGACTTAGACAAAATGGGAATTGGGTTACAGTTCAATAAGTCTGATGGTTATCTAGCTAAATTAAGGATTGAGTCGGACCTTATTGGACGCATAAAGGAAGCCCAGCAGCATGATGGTGAACTTTGGGCGATATTGCAAAACTTGAAAGTAGGAAAGCAATCTGAATTTCGAGTAGACGAACAAGGAGTCATCTGGTGTGGAAAGAGATTGTGTGTTCCAGACGATCCTACACTTCGGGAATCTTTATTAGCTGAGGCACACAGTTCTCCATTTTCTATCCACCCAGGATCCACCAAGATGTACAGAGACTTGAAGCAGAATTTTTGGTGGAGCGGTATGAAGGAAGACGTAGCTAAGTATGTGGCTCACTGTATGACATGTCAACAAGTAAAGATCGAGCATAAGAGGGTCAGTGGAATGTTGCAACCATTAGACATCCCAGTGTGGAAGTGGGACGATATCTCTATGGATTTCGTCACGGGTTTACCGAAGACTTTCAAGAAGAATGACGCCATTTGGGTTGTAGTGGACAGACTCACGAAGTCTGCTCATTTCATACCTTTTCAGCAGGGTTACTCAGTCAGCAAATTATCACAGATGTTTCTTGAAAATATAGTTCGGCTTCATGGCACTCCATCTTCCATTGTTTGTGACAGAGATCCTCGCTTTACGTCACGATTTTGGAAAGGACTACAAAAATCTTGGGGTACAAAAATAAGGTTTAGCACGGCCTTCCATCCGCAGACTGACGGTCAGTCTGAACGCACTATTCAGACTTTAGAGGATATGCTCAGAGCGTGTGCACTTGAGTGGAATGGGAACTGGGATGAGTATTTATGTCTAGTCGAATTCTCTTATAATAATAGCTGGCAGGCCAGTATAGATATGGCTCCGTTCGAACTTCTCTATGGTCGGAAGTGTAGATCTCCTACATGTTGGTACGAGGTAGGAGAGAAGATAATTGAAGGCCCAGAGCTTGTTGCAATCACCAACGACAAAGTAGCCGTTGCTCGAGAAAAGTTGAAAGAGGCTCAAACCAGACAAAAGAGTTATGCCGATCAGCATCGTCGCGCCTTGGAATTTAAGGAGGGAGATCATGTCTTTCTTAAAGTCTCACCATGTCGTGGTGTGCGTCGTTTTGGTATGAAGGGAAAGCTTAGTCCTCGTTTTATTGGTCCGTTTGAAGTTCTCGAAAGAGTTGGGGAACTCTCATATCGTTTGGCGTTACCACCTCAACTTTCTCACGTTCATAACGTCTTTCATGTATCTCTGTTGAGGGGATACAATTATCACCCGTTGCACGTTGTCAACTACCCTTTACACATGATTCAAGAAGATCTTTCTTATGAAGAAGAACCTGAAGCTATTCTTGATCGTCAAGAACGAGTCATGAGGCGTAAATCTATACCGTTCGTTAAAATTCTATGGAAAAATCATTCGGAGCGTGAAGCAACTTGGGAGACAGAAGAAATGATTCGCTCGCAGTATCCCGCTCTATTTGAAAACTAAAGGTAAGTTGTCTGTTTAGAACGTGATTGCTATTGATTGTTTTGTTTTTATTTAAATCCTACGTGATTAGGATATCGCAATTGTCTAATATGTCAAATAAGGTTCTTGCTATGTCCGGTTTAGAATTTCGAGGACGAAATTATTTTAGAGGGGAAGAGTTGAAATACCCGACAATTAATTAAATTAAATAAATGGATAATAATAATGATCACGTGAAGTGCTGGTAATTTCCATCTCCTTTGTGGACGTTTTTTTTTATTTTTTTTTTATTTTATTTTTTTTTTAAATTTCCGTCACCGAGATTGATTCTTTTCCAAATTCAATCTATCGTTATCCTCATGTCATTCGAACTAAGCTTCCGGTTTCGTTGGGCCATTGATCACAAATCGGAACTACTCATCTTAAAACCCCATCAAACAACTCGTTTCTTCATCTATATATATTCAAATCTCACGAACATAACCGGAATCCCAGCCGTTGAGACACCGACCTGCACCACTGCACCGCCGCTCGCCACCCTGTTGGTCTTCGTACAAAACCTGAACAGCCACGAGATCGGCGAGACGGAAACGATTGACGACATTGAATCGGACTCAAGGTAACTCCATTTGATTTCCTTGTCTCGCGACTTGGTAACTTGTTAAAAACGTTCTCAAATCACCGGCTTCTAAACCTCCGTTTCTCTCGATCTCAGTGGTTCGTAACCGGCAATCTGCCTAAAACAATCATGAAACGTCATGCGTAAGCAGCCAGTTTGCCCCTGTTCGTTAATTATTCCACTACAGAACCGCCATACGTGTATCCCCGATCGTAGACGCACCACCATAGCAACTGATCCTGCATCCACAAGCTTCAATCTGGCGATTCTATCCGACTTGTGTTTCCATCCTCCTCCGTTAGTAAGGTACGAACTAAACCACCCATAAGTAATTTGTGTCGAACAGTTAAGAATTTTGAAAGGAGTTATAGACCTGCAAATTGAGTTATGTCTTGTAAATGGTGGTGGGTTTTAAATGGGAAGTAGGGCTTCACGTATCTACCTAAAGAAATACATTGGATTCTTATCACGCTTTGACATGTATTTGCGAAGTTTTTTAAAACTACTGATATGAGTATAATTAGGACTTGTAAGCATTTAGCAAAGGTATTTTCACTTGGGTTGGTAACTCACGAAAACCCCAGTAGACACACTGTCTAATTTTTTTTTATTTAGTACTTAAAAACATTATGTGAACTATTTTATACAAAGTATTGAACTAGTAAAGAAGTCATCGTAAAGCTTTCTAAACGTTTTAATGGAACTATATAAAGCATCATCAACAAAATTATGGGTTTATACTAAATAAGTTATCAGCGGATCTTATTCAAATACCATAAAATAAGCTTTTTATCAAAGAGGTTTATATTAAGATGCTACGTGGTTAAAATTTAACAAATACAAGTTGAAACAAAATTAACTGTAGGTCCTCATGATATTTAAGGCCGGCATAGCATTACCTTGAAATTGTTCTTTTCGCTTAATAGCTAAGGTGCGGTTTTTCGACCCTTCCCTCGTAGCTTCTTTATTTGTTTTTGTTGAGTTCGTAATTCATTGCTTCAAAGTGGAATTATTGTATTTGCCTTATCGAATGATTAGTGTCATACCGTTTTCATTGAATATCGTTACATTGCACCATACTGTTTTATTGAAATTGTTTACATGCGATAGGATAGATCCCTTTGTACTCATTATCGCATGTTCCCGTTATATTTGGACATCGTTACAAACCTTAGAGTTAAGGTTATAGAGACTTTTATATATTTACTTGCATATGTGACCGTTTTATTTGGCCTCAATACCCGAGCACATCCACCTATGGGGACCATAGGGCGTCAATTGTGGCACCATTTGACGTGCTCTATCTGTGGCAGAGCGATTAGCCACGGCGTCTCGAAGTAGTTAATGAGGTGCTAAGTTGCTGCACTAGTTAGTTAATTAGAGGCGTATGGATCGATCCTAGGAAAATTACTGTTATTTGGTGAATTGGTTAGGTGTGTGTGCCCACACTCCCATATCACATTACTGGTACATTAGGGCTGCAGCCAATGTACATATTGTTACTGTTAGTGTTACTGGCTCGAATGGGTATTTCCTTATTGATACGTCTCATTTATTTCTTCTGAGTCGTATATTTGTTTTATCCTCATTGTGACATTGTACTGCTATTGTTTCACCGTTACTGAGCAATTTTTGGCTCAGCCGTTTCCTTTTCTTTTGTCTTCTTTATTTTATGACAGGTACTTCTGGGGATAAGGGGAAAGAGATCAAGAGAGAGTAAAACTGATTAGGAGAGAAAAGTGGAAGAGTTTCTTAAAACTTTATTTATTTTAACTTATTTTCTTTCTGGGAACTCGACATGTTTTCGTTTAAAAACCTGGATTTTTGGATTTTAAGTATTTTACTAAGTATTTTTGGATTGTTGCTATCTCTGTTTACTGTATGAGCGACACGTCAGCCCTACTCGGGTTGGGGTGTTACATATTGTGTATTTGGGGGGGGGGGGGGGGGGGGGGGGGATAACGCCCCACTACGGATAGCCTAATGGTGAAGATTAAATGATTTGAAGGTTTGGAACTCGAGGGTTTACATTTATCTTAAACATTAACTCATCTGCAATATGTTTTGTCACCAACCATAATATTATGAATTTATTTTAGAACAGATCTCAAGGATATCTTAAAAAGAAACATATAAATTATAAAATGTCAGTTCAGTTTTAATTTTTTTTACTCTTGGAAAATGAATAACCAAAACAGAACCGAACCAAAAATGTTCTGGTACTTCTGGTTTTTTTGTTCAGTTCGGTTTTCAGTTTCGGTTCTTTTAATTCTGTTTCTGCTCACCCCTCCTCCGGGAGAGGGTGGGGATAAGAAAGAAGTCATCTTGAAACAGGGTAGTTTGATAAGATATCAGAAAACTCGATGGTTGTAGCAGGCTGGAGTGAAACTGTTACTTTTTTCAAAACCTTTAAACTGTGAAAACACACACACACACACACACACACAAAATGGAGTGATCGGTTTCAGTAACCCAGGAGGAAAACTATAATCAACTCTAGAAAGACTTTAGATTAAATTAAAGACAAAGGTAAACCAGATTGAATGACGGAATAATATTAATAAAAGAAAACAGTAAAAGAGGCTGCCTCTGTCTGTCAAAAAGTGTAACGATGCCCAGAAAACCCCCTTGTCAACTTATCAATTTAATACCACCCTTCATAAGAAAAATTGTCTTTGCAGTTATTCCTCTCAAGGTTGATTTGAAAAAACAGACACTCAAAGTCCAAAAGCTGCAAGACAACTTAACATAACAACGTTCTATGTGAGTAAACGCCCACCCACTGTTTAGGGTCATAAAACACTAAATTGATATCTAGAAAACTAAAAGGGTATCACCAATTAATACCGAAACCTGTTACCCCACTTGCAAATTACAATGCTCTTCATCTTCAGTCTCAGTCTATATACCCGAGGATCAATCACTATCGAACGTTTCTGCAAATAAACGGAGACATTACTCTTTATGTTTAAAACAGGAAAGAATCTGCAGATAAGAGTAATGATGATGGTTGAAAGTGTGTCTAGTTAAGGGGAGAGAACAAGAAACACAGAATACACTTCACAGGACATGCATGGCAAAAAGTGAACAGGGTTGGGGTCGGTCGGCTCATTTGTGGCTAAAACCGAACGTATAACCGATGTCTCCGTTATCAAATTTTCATAGCGGTCAAAACATCCAATTATAAAGGCCGGCTTTGGAAAGGACGGTTAGGTTACTTCTGTTAGCCGCAGGCTTTGGATGTGGGTGGATTCAAACTAATTCAATTAATAATACAAAGATAACTCAGGCCAAATAAAATATTAACAATCCTTTTAGCTTATAAAGGCCAATAAGTGACGATCATTATGTCAATTATAAAAAACTATAACTTTTTTGAGATATAACATATTATAACTTATAAAGAAGTATATAAACGTTGATTATAATGTCAACTTGGTTCGATTACTTTTGTTATCCATATAACCTTTTTATAAAAGTGTGAGGCTAAAATTAACGGTAGTATAGTTTAACTAGAGTACCAGACCCAAAAAAATTTACTTAGTACATGAAGCAGCACCACACGCCCATGCCAGTGACACACCTCAAGCCGGTTCATGTACGCGCCTTGCCTGACCACCTTTGAGGCGCTGCCACAATCGCCTTAGGCGTGTTTTTCTTTACCAAGCATATAGCCATAACCGAACCATAAAATATGGTTATCAAATCATAACCACACTACCAAACCACCGATTTGGTTATTTTCGTTTGGGTTCATTTAGTTATTTCCGTCTTTATGATCACCCCTATGGCAGATTATAAATTCAACTTCACAAACCGTGTATACAGCTGAATTTCATACATGTTTCTTCTAACAAAAGACTACATTTTCTGCCATATTTCATCACCACAATTTTTTTGCCTCTCTCCCCTAGCTAACTACCAACTCTTCTCCTATGTAAAACTAACAATTTTAAATAATTAAATTATATACATAAATATCAAATATATAAATATTCTTATTCTAATAATTTACCAAAACTTAAGAAATCATTAGATAGATAACGACGCCGAAGCACACTTAAGAGATTTACGTTTCCAGGTTCATAAAGATAGATGACGATGCTAAAGAAACAGGTAAAGGCAAAAAGAAGACCGCAAATATTGTAAGAGTAGAAAACATAGAGTTAGATGCACCTGTTTACTTATGATTTAAATTGTCTTTTATCTCATTGAGTATTTATTTATGTGTAAATATCGTGTTATATATATATGTGTGTGTGTGTGTGTGTGTGTGTAGAGAGAGAGAGTGAGAGAGAGAAACTCATACCTGCATGGACCTCCTCTCCACTCTGAGAGGCATCGACATTCTCAGCTTTATCATCTGGATCATCTGAACCATCTGAACCATCTTCATCTTCCGAACCATCTCCATCTTCCGATTCATCACCATCACTTTCAACAGGTTCTTTAGGTCTTGGTGGGGGGAATGTTGTGGATCTTCTACGTGAACCAAGGACAATGTTACTTGTGTCAATGCCTTCCAGCTCTTTTGCTTTTTCTTTTCTTCGTTTCACGTCTTTGATTTCTATTTTAAAAAAAAAAAAAGTTAACTATACATATCAACATATATATAAATATATATATGTGTGTGTGTGTGTGTGTGTGTGTGTGATTCCATTGACTGTTTAAATATCTCATCATGATGAGAGGCATCAGAGATGTACTACTGTCCACCACACCACTTGCTCAAATAAAAGCTTATCATAACATCAAAAGTCAAAACTGAACTCTTAATGACATTACGAGTTATATGACATAAATAAAGATAGAGCTACAAGCATGAGGCAATCTTGTTGAGTTGGGTGACAAGTCAAAACGGGTGGGTCAGTTCAAATGAGGTACTATTTTTGTCCATTTCCGGAAGGAAGCATACATATATTACAAAAACTAATGTATTATAATAATACTAAAAGCATGTGCATATAAGATTTGGATACATTTAAAAAGGAATGATAGATAACCTTCAGTTCATTTGAAGGTTAACCAAGTAACTCTATTACTTGACCTCTTTAAGACAAAACAGGACCCGAATTAAGACATAGTAAACACACCTAGTATTTAGTAAAAGCTAACCTTTTTCAGATGGGTTTGTAGATAAGCCTTCTTTAGAAAGAATCTCTTGTAGTTCCTTAAGTAAGACGGCCTCACGTTTGTCCTCAGGAGCTTGCTTGGCTTTCTTATATACAGTAGGAGCAACACTGTCAAGAAAAAGAAACATGGTATGGTTATAAAAGTAATATGAATGTGGTTAAGTATTAAAATGTTTGAAGAAGAAATGGAATTAAGTACGTCATCCCACAAGCCTTGATAATTGATTTGAGGCGCTCCACTTTCTTTCCATATACAGGTGCTACCACTTCCTTCTGCATGTATTTGATTATATTATTAAAAGGAGATCAGTTATCCACAGAGGTAGCAAAACAACCAAAGGTCCTTTGGCCTAACAGTATCATGGTGTTGGATAAGGCTTAGACTTTCCATGTGGTGGGGGTTCAAATCCCATTAGTGACAAAAAGCCGTTCAAATAAAAGGTAGCAAAACAGGTTATGGTAAAGAATTATTGTATTAAATTTAACTAGAAAAAGTATGTAAGTTATTTTAACTGAACAATATAGGATGTTGTAAGCACCTTCTTACTACATGTTTGATTAAATTTGACCCATTTTTCAAAACCCGAATACAACCCTTCTTGTCACGTATTAATATAAATTTTCCACCTCTAATAATTAGACTAAATAAAAGATTGTCATACTGACTTTCACAGAATTTCCACCAGAGGATTCATCAGAAGATTGATTTTGTACATTGTTCTTCTCAACAGATAATTCTTCAGGATGCTTAATCTTCTTTTTCCTTGGCTTCTCGGTTTCTTGAGCAGGTTTTTTACGTTTCTTGGTCGCCTCAGACTTTTGAACTTTTTCTTTCATAGCCAATTTCTTTTTTGGTTTTACTTCGTCTTGTATGTCCTCACTTTCACCATGCGAAGGTGAAGAATCAGCATCCTTGTTACTTTGAGAATTTAAGACCTGTTAAGAGAAAATTAAGATGTAGTTCCACACAGATAGCACCCCACATTAAGTAGAACAGATCATCTCACCTCATCCAATTGCTTACTTATTAGTTTCTTAAAGGAATCAAGAGAAAACTTTTGGAGTTCAAGATCTTCCTCTAATAGCCGTCGGACACCAACCAAAGTAAGTTCCCTGGAGAGAAAAATACAGGTTTCATATACAAGTCAAGGGTGCATATAGATCGTGAAATTAGCACAAAAACAACATGAAAGTGATTTGTGACTTTAGATGGGAAAAAAGTAAGGCATTTGCATGTGTGAAAATTTGAAGATTATTTAATTTACATACTCAGATTTAGATCTAAAATAAGTTGCCTTGTTCCATATAGCCTCCTTTATCATGTCTTCGGTAGGTATTTTCTCCGTAGCATTGCCCTGACTTTCAGATTTGTCTGATAAAAGGCCCATTACAGGGGAATCCTCAACTTTTGCTTCTTTAACAGTCTCCTCTTCTAACTTAACTTGTCCCGAATCCTTGGACTTATCATCTTCTCCCTTGGACTCATCATCTCCTTCTGCACCACTTAAATACTATCATGCAAGTGTCAGTCACTTGAGCAATTTCTCCATGCTTACATAATATATTCATATTCACATCATCATAATATGGAGTGATTGGAGTCGTCTCAAGAAAACAAATAGTGCTAGGCACATTTTCAATTACAAATAAAAGGTATGCTATCGGTATCATAAACTTCCGACATTAAAAGAACATCAGGTACTATATATAGAATAATGTAAAAGGGGTCCTAGGTGTCGGCTCTGTTGTGAATATCCCACAAGTCACATGCCTAGGTGCTCAGGCGCAACCCAGAGCAGCCTTGTCGTATCGTTTCAAAAGCCCCATTTTCAGGCCCTGTGGGGCATTTTCAGACCAAATATCAGCCAAAACAAGTTTAAAATCACTTAAACAGTATTTATATACCATGCACCTCACTTAAAAAAGCCCACTCTCTTTAAGGGCCTTGTGCAAGGCCCAAGGCTCACTCTTTGCCCCTTGAGTCTGCCTTGCGCCTTCAACAACTATGGCTTTTTTATTAATAAAACATGTATCAGAGAAAACGAAAAGTAGTCTTGAGAATTCAAAAATCTAAATCAACGAAAAAGAGTAGTTACAATGGATGGTCTTATGAAGATGGCATCAGTAGCACAAAATGAAAGGTAACTAATAGTTTTGTTAACAATAGCCCTTTTCGCCTGGGCAGTGTCAGATCCATGATTTCTGACCAGGGTTGAACTATTATTATTATTTTTGGGAGATAGACCGTAACATTTCTTAGTTATTTTATCATTTTACACTACAGACTCTTTTGTCTACGTATGCCAGTGGTAAAAGAGATGTGCTTCAGGGCCCTTCACAACTATTTGAGGATCCTGATACAAAATCAGGTTTGACAAACTATGAGCCTAGATCATTGTGCAAAAGCAAGATAAGGAAGAAGTCATCTTAAAACAAGAAGCTTATATCACAATATACTTGTTAGGATAGGATAAAAATGAATCCAGAACTATTTTATCAAGTACCTAACCCTAATTTTATAAACATTAAGTGGTGGTTTAAACCCAGTTTTAAGAGATCATAGTGTGCTTTGAAGTTTATAATACAAATACGATGAGAAACATGAGCTCAGTCAAATTTAATAGACGTTTAAAATTTGCTACAGCAGTATTGCACATAGTTCTTTCTACTAGACATTGGCCATTAGCTGATAGCCAACCATGGGATCAGTTAGGGTTTGTTCTAACTCTGTGTCTTACTTCATTGTGGGTTAGGATTTTCAGGATACAGTACTTGCTAAAATAGCTAGGTTTGTTCTAACTCTCTGCATTTTTTCTTATATTGGGTATGAAAAACTGGAGCCATGTAACTTTTTTCATGATACATTGCGACATTACACAACAAAAAGATTTATATGTAATTGCATGTCAGAAGTACAAAAGACCAAGAGTATAAAAATAAATGTCAACCATGTAATATACATTATCTTCGTAGCTGTGATAAATTTAATGTAGCACACTGAGACAACGGTATGTATTTTCAAACTATGCAACAATAGCATATTTTACAGTATGAAGGAATATTCCGAAGACAAGGGACCTCTGGAACAAACAATCATATTTGTTGCTCCCTAAACTTGAAATAACCACAAGTCTATAAGAAGAGGTACCTTCTCCAACAGCTGTTTAACAAATTTCTTATGTGAATCCAATGCGTATTTATCTAAAACCATGTCCTTCTCCAATAATCTTCGAACTCCTTCAAAGGTTAAAGAACTGCCTCAAGAAAAGGAAAGAAAACATAGAAATTAGAGATATTTCACGGTTATCGAACTTTTCAATTTATAAAAGACAAACAAGAAACAAAATAGTGTGAGCTAGAGAAATTCGGTTATTATCATATCGAAACTGAATGAAAGAATAATTCCGTTACGCATGAAATTCATGATGCCAAAATAGGAGGAAGATGACCACTCAGGGGATCACATTTGAAGAGTTATTTTCAAAATTCTAAACACACCATATTTACAAGGCCTCAAACGAACCGAACGTTTAGCGAACCATTTGTTAACCGGAAAGTTTGTTTACGTTCGTGCGTCTAATAAACAAATGAACGTGAACAAGAAATTATGTTCATTTAGTTAAATGAACAAACATGAATAGAGGCCATGTTCGTGAATGCTCACTAAGGTTTTTGTTTATGTTCCGTAAAGTGTTTGTTTAAAACTAGCCATTTAAAACTTTTGCTTTGTTTTGGGATAATTGTGTTTATGTTTATTATTTATAGCTTTTGCTTTGTTTTGGGATAATTGTGTTTATGAATGTTTAAATGTGTATCTATTTAAGGTGAAGCATTAAGAATGATGCTTTTTATATTTTAGAAATAGAATATGCTCGGTTGCGTTAGTCAACTGTTCTTGAACAAGTTTAACTCGTTAATGAATGAACAGAACCAAGAATTTCCGTTCTTATGTGTTGGTGTTCATTCAATTCGGTTGTGGATGAATATGTGTACACCTGCCACAAAACCCTACTAACTACATCTCGTTCAATGTACTACTAACTAAGAAGCAACCTAACGCCCAGGTCTATTGTGCTAACCAAACAAACAAACAAGCAAGCAGGTAAGGTGAGAAGAGGGAAGGGGTGCATACTCGGCTTGGTCTCTGAAATGTTGAATGCGAGGCCTCATAGCTTGCTTTATGCGAAACTCCATGCTCTCCTCCTCTTTCATTGCTCCTCCGATTCCTGGTTTGATTTGAAGTGAAGAATCGGCGATTCGGTTGATGAAGTGAATCAAATACTCTACTCCCCTCCCCTGACCTAGAAGTAAAAGTGGCTTCGCGACTCCCTTCAGGATTATTATGAGGAGTTGTGCTCTAGTCATATTTCACTCTTGGTCTTTACTTTTCTAAAATTACAGTTGTGGTCCCTACTATTTACTCGGACGTAACACAAAGCGAATGGATGTTAAAATTCTCTGTTAAATAGATGTCGAAATGACAAAACTACCCCTTGTGTTCAAAAACAATAAAATACTAAACATTTATTTATTAAAGCAACTCAGACCCACCACTTAAAAAACAAATGTTAAAATTTAGAGTTAATCCTCATTGACATCCAGCAACCACCGCTGATAACCACTGTCACCCTTTGTCTTCTTGTCTACCACAACTGATTACGTCGGATCTAACCACCAACAACATCCAGCACCATTAAGGGGTTGTTATTGGAAATTGACCGCCCTCAATCAAATGACAAGAGGTTATGGTTAGTGATTAGAAATAATGAAAGGGTTAAGTGAGTGAATGTAATTATATAGCTTCGTTTCATCACTTAAAATAGGGTTACGGTTTACAAGAATCGTGAAACAAAGATGATGATGAAATGGTGTAAGGGTCGTTTTTATGAGGCTTATACATTAGAATAGTGGGCTTGATAGTTGTTTATTAAATGGGCTTAGGATGGGCCGAATTTAGGCCTTGTAGGCTCACCTTGTGTGTTATATAAACACAAGGTGGCTTTAGTTTTAGGGGTTGGCCGTTTTGGAGAGAGCATTTACGTGACCAGGGAGACACAAAGGGGATTTCGATTTTGTGATAACATAAGTGTACTAGACGATTGATTTGTGTGCACGATTTACAGCTTAATTGATTTCATTATTATTGTGTTTATTGATTTCAGTTTTTCTCCATCTTGAATCAATCAATCACTTGGATTCCGCACTTGTCATTGATCATCGATATCATGTTAGGGACTAACTCAGGACCTACAATTGGTATCAGAGCCAAGAAACGCGTGTTTCGTGGCTCGCACGATATCGATTCGAGACATTTTTACGGTTTATGTCGACTTTTTTCAGGTATCTATAGGTTTTCGACCCATAGCAGTGGATTTCGATTCTGGAAAACGGTTCTCGATTCTGGAAAACGGTTCTCGATTCTTGATTTTATGATTAACGCCTAAAAGTATTGAAGATTTATGGCTTGAAATTGTATTTTTACAGAAACTGGAGGTTTTCGACCCTTATTCCACGAGATTTCATCCCTGGTGTGCATATCTAGAGGTTTTCGATCGAGAATCAGTATTTGGAAAGGAGATCTGGTCCTTGATTCACGTGTAATTAGCTTGAACAACAAGTTTTTGATCCAACAAACTTGTTTTTGATCGCACTAGTGGTTTTCGATCGAGCTTAAGGGTTTCGCTCAAGGTTTTTCGATCGCACTGGTGGTTGAAAACACGAATCGTCCCAATCTAGTGATTTGTACACCGAAAATTGGACCGAAAGTTAACCCGAAACGAAGAACACGAAAATGTAAATAAACCTCAGTTTATAGCTCGAATTTGATCAATGATTACATGAATAGACTCGATTCTAGCTTCTAATCACGATCCTAGGCTCAGTTCTCTCTGAAAAACAAAATCGAAAAACTCCTCCCTCTATGAAATCTGACTCAGGAAAACGGTTATGCCGGAGGTCTCCATCTGCCCGAACTCCAAAACAAACTTATATAGGAAGCCAGCTTGTGAGAGCCGAACTTGGGTTCGGTGGCAGTTCGTTGATCACTGAACACTAGTTTCGGTGGTAGTTCGCTGATCTACAAATCACATATCACATATATGTGATATTTACTATATCATTATCAAGTCCCTCCACTTTAATAGATTGACACTTTCTACCCTCTAATCCTTGAATTAACTATTCTAATACAATCAACTAACGAAACTAACTTGACTAACTGATACACACATGACACACAAATTTTGCACCAACAGTGGTTTTCTATCGAGCTACAAGTTTTCGATCGAGAAGTCATTTTGGAAAGTAGATCTGGTAAAAAATACATGGTTGGCTAACTTGTTTAGCAAGTTTTCGGCCTAAATCACACGTTTTCAGCCCTGTTGAGTTTTTTCGCTTGGGATTCTCGACTCTAGCTTCTCGTTTGTGGTTTTCGCTCAAAGTTCTCGATACCTACTTCTCGTTTGTGGATTTCGCTCAAGGTTCTCGATTGAAATTTAAAGGTTTTCGATTGTTAAAGGGGTTTTTGGTTGGGCTAGTATTTTCGACAAAAAGGGTGTTTTTGACCATCGTTCACTAAAACGAGCGTAACTTGAGTTTCTTTAAGAGTTAGAAGGTCTATTACTAGCCAAAACGAAGCTCGCGACGAAAGCTACGCTCTTATATCCCTAACGGCCAGTAGAGTCCATTTTGACCCCCAAATTCCGTTGTTAAGGCCTCCGTTTTTTCATCGAAAGTTTTAGGGGTTTCAAAATTTGGAGTTTTAGTGAATTTTTCTCTATTTTGAGCTCGTGGTCAGCCTGTCAACTGTTTTTAATCCTCAAAATGAGTGAATCAGAGACTTCCTCTACATCACAAGAATGTTCTAATCCTACTTCTGTTCGTCTAATTCCTGGCCTAAGACAGATTCATAAAAATTTAGAACTACAATTGTTTGATGCAGAATGTGCCACTAGCTCATTTAAGGGTAAATTGGCTAAAAGTGAAGAGAAGGTAAAAGCACAGAAAAATATATTAAAAAGTATCAAGAATTAGCTACCCAAAAGTTCATTTTGTATGACTGAGCTAAGATAGAAGTGGCTGAATTGAAACAACAGTTAGATGACCTACAACATAAGTATGATATAATGAACTGCTATTTAAGCATGTTACCAATCAGCTTGCGAATCAACATATGATGGATCCTGGTAAAACATTGTCTTGTGCCATCATGACTGGTTAGGTTGGAAAAGATAAAGCTGGGTGTGGAACAGAAAATTCTAAGGTTCTGAATAGCATTGTTCATCCACCAGTTCCCAGAGATATAGTATGACTTTTACTTGATGCTGATCAGGTTGATGGATCTGGGTCTGGATATAAAGAAGTTGCTCCTCCAGTTGATAGCGTCTTAGTATGGACAACGCCAATGACCCAGGAGGAATTGGATATGGAGGCAACTACGACTTATGACAAAAGGTCAGCTAAAAATTCAACTGAATCTGAAAGTGATGCAAATAATGCAGTTGAAGGGACCGTAGAAGATGTATCCAATGATAATGTTGAGTGCCAAACATACAACAAATGTCATCACTCCAATTCAGAGGGAGCAAGTTCGAGTTCTAAGGGAGTTAATGATGTAACTCAAAATGAGGCAAACGCTCATGTTGCTGAGGGGAAGCTGAAATAGTATCCACAAATAGATATTGTATACTTCAAGGTTGTTGATGAAGTAGAACAGGAAATGATGGTCATAGAGGGGAAGATATTTATGACATATGGATCAATGTTCGATCAAGATCAAGGTTATGACTATGAGTTATCCTCGTTCACCTTAAAGTTTAAAGGATTAGGGTCATCCACCAATGCCTCCCCAAGTGGAGTTAAAGTTGAAAGACCCAAGATTATCATTAAGCCACCAAGTGTGAGGTCTGTAGTTCTGGTCAAATATGAGAAACTCAAGGGAGTGGATGTATCTCCTATATCTTCATGTGGTTCATGCAGTTGTAGTTGTAGTTGCAGAAATGGTGTTTCCACATCAAATAATATAGGGAGCACGAGCATAGCAAAGACAAACTTTGCTCAAAAGTGAACATTGGATCTGCATACAGGTCAAATATGTAGACACAAGGCCATACTCATCTCATCAGCCAAAGAATTCAAATGGTTACACGTCTGGCTTCTACCAAAAGAAGCGGGCTTGCTTTATTTGTGGCAACCCTGGTCACATCGCCCGAAACTGCATGTACTGCCCCTTTGAGCCTTATTATCCGCAGAGTCAAAGGGTTTCATCACAGGTTTCTGTTAAGTCCAAGCCAATGAAGGTGCAAACACTTAAGACGATGAAGACTGGAAATCCTAGGAGTTAAATCCACTAATCAACATTAGGTGCTGCCAAAGAGCAACAAAAATTGTCAAATCAAAATAACAGCTTTCCAAGTTACTAAGTTTTTCAAAAACATGTGAAGAAACTAGTTTCAAAACAACAAAAAGTTGAAAAACCTAAAGTTACCCCCTCCTTAGGTAACTAAAACTGTTCTGAAAAATGAATCTCAATTGAAGAAGGTGGAAATGCCTAAAGTCACAACTCCAAAAGTAACTAAAACAAATGTTAAATCACCTCAAACTTGGAAGCCAAACACTAAGGCAGCCCCACCCCAAATTCCTGAGGGGGTGTGTAAAAATAAAGTTTCTCTTATTGATTCTTCAGGAGTAACCAGAACAACAATGGCCTGGGTACTATTGGCTAACTGATCTCTCACTGTGTGCATGAACGATCAAGGAGGACTATCACGAACTTTTGTTTATTGATAAGTGATTGTTCCAGGCACAGGATATGAGACATCACTCCACTTCATGGCATGCAATATTGTACAAAGAAGGGTATGTTTCTCTAGGAGTTGAGAGGTAAAAAGATGAAATCATCAAAAAAGTATTGTTTAGACTTAGGTGTTTGAATCTTGAAGTGGTAAAGTTTGTGTGAGTCAAAACCCAATTATCTAAACTTTCAAGTCAATTGTTTGAAGGTTAGCTTGGCCAGGATTCTTATTTGTTTTGTTCTATTTATGTGTCAGTGTGTTTATTTTAAAAAAATGATGAAAAATAGAGTCATTAAAAAAAACACACAATCACATGGAATACTTAATATTCGTAAGGGAATACATGGATTACATCTAAGCCTCTAATTTTTATTAAATAAGTAAAAGAAAAAAAAAGTCAAAAGTAATATAAAATCTTCATCTCTTCATTGTCTTCTACAACCTCTCTCTAAAACCTCACCTTTTATCATATTCTTCTCTCCACTCACGCATGCAAACGTCCTTTTACTTGTACAAAAGTATCGCTTTCTTCATAATACGTTCCTTAAACCTATTTTTATATTTTTACTCATCCCCACCACTGCCTCTCAATGTCGGCATATGTTAGGCTCGTTTTCTTCGTTGTTAGGGTTGAGGCAACCACTAGTCCTTTGTCATGCCGTGCCACCAACTCGAGCCACATCCACCACCGCTGCTCCTCAACGATGCCATTAGAAATAATGACTTCGGATTTTAATTTAATGCAAAAAATCCCAATTCTAAGATGAACACGATCGTAGTGGTAGTTTGTCGGAGATCATGAGGTTGGGTCGGCGAACCCTATGACTTTCGCCGCTGTGGGTGGTGCCACCTGTTAGAAAGAGAGAAATCTGCAAAAATCAATTGGAATCTGTTGATGTGAAATACATGATCCATAGTGATATGTTGGTAGGCTCTGTTTCCAAATTACAAAAGGTATGTGTCACACACTTGAAGATAACGTATGACATATTATTGGAAACACACACATAGGTTGTGTGCATGTTTATTTGACTGTATGTATGCATTCCTGATATACATGCTTGAATCTAAGAGTACGAAACTGAGCTCAAAAAGTATGTGTCCCCTCTATTTTGTGAAAGCAAAGACCTGGGGATGTCTAAACCGTTAGTCCGACTCTCCTCTATTTTGCGTCAGCAAAGACCTAGAGTTGACTAAACTGCCGTGTTTGTAGATCACTCTATATAATATAAGAATACATATATATATATAATATATATATACCCCAGAAGATGCCTAAGAGCACATCAAAAGGGACCCTCAAGAGTCCAAAACCCTTAGCCTTTGCCACTAATGCGTACTACGTGTCACACGTCAGGTTACAGCCTGAATGAAACACCACTGGGAAGTTAGTGACTTGTATATTATACCAATTTCCTATGTGATCTATTCTTTCTAACCATTCTCGAGCTAGTTCCACACTCTGGATAGAGTGTAAAAAAGTGGTAGGGAATCTGCATACTTGATAGACTGCATGTTTAATTTACCTAGGATTTGAGTGTGACCGATATATGTGCATAATTAATGCACTGAAAATATAATAAAGTGACAAATTGCCTGAGTAAAGGCAAGGAACATGAGCTTAAAGTGGATCAATATATTGGCAATCACCTGGACATGTTCGAGTAACTGAAGCTGAAAAGGGTTCCCAGTCAACTTCATACGGTTTGATCCCTTATAAACCTTCTCATATTTGACATGTTCATATTTGTGTAATTTTTAACTTTTCTTGTGTGAGTCTTTAAGTTTTTATTGTTGTTTTTATGACCTGAACATGTTAAATTGAGAAGTTTCGATGTGTTTGTGTGGTTTTGTGCATGACGTTGTGCCCCCCCCCCCCCCATCCAAAATATATATACCCAATTTTTAGGGGGAGAAGAGGAGATAATAGGGAGATAATAAACATTATCTTAATGGAAGTCATTATCTCAGGAGGAGATAATATGCATTATCCCAGGGGGAGAAGATATAATATGTATTATCTCTGGGGGAGTCATTAGTTGAGGGAAATGTAACACCCGTGTCCGACCCAATTACAAAAACTGACCCAAATTTGAACTTGTCACGCAAATCGAATTTTGATTTAACGATTATCGGAAGAAATTATATAAATTATACATTTAAATCGTGTTCGGGATATTCCATAATGATTTTTGATAACAAAATAATACATTTGCAAAGTTTTAGGTTAAACGATTTGATTAAAACAAAAATAAAGCGATTTCTAATTTTTACGCGATTTTGGTATTTGGTTTATCTTTTACTGGGAATCTCGGGGTTTTTATTTCAAAATATATACTTTGGAATATTCTACAATCATTTTATAGCATTAGAAACCAATTGGTTAAATTATAAAGCAATTTTTTTAATTAAAACGCAAATAAACGAATTTACCGTTTTTCGTGCAAATCCGTTAATAACCAGGAATCACGTAAATTTCAAAAATCATAGTTTTATGTTCCTTAATGTTTTATAAGGTTATTATATGTTACTCGTAAATTTTTATAGTTTAACGAGTTAAAGCGAGGACGAACGAATAAAAAGAAACTAAAAATATATTACATACATATTTATGTACTTCATTATGCGTATCCCGAGACTTAAAAAAAGCATGAGAAATTATTTTAAATAATTTTTTGACATAAAATGATAAACTTATAAAAGCCTAGGGGTAAAAAGTGCTCGAAAACCAAAGTTTAGGGGCTGAATTGCAATTAAAAACCTCAGGGACCAAAACTGTTATTTGGCCAAAGATGGCTCGCGGTACGCGAGCCCCTTCAGCAGGCATATTTGTTTTTTGGTCCATTTTCCTCCACGTATTCGAACTTGCAGATCAAGTTTGGCCCTCATACGCGTCGGTTTTAGTCGACTTATCACCATGGACACCTGGAGGCTTCAAAGACGAACCCAAGGACTATAAATACAAGCATTATCATCGATCATTCCTCACCAAATCCTCAAATTATCACCTCAAAAACCCTAAAACTCGTCCGGATCTTCTTTTGTCAAATTCGAGCAATCCCAAAGGTCTTAGGAGCTGAAATTCTGCAGTCCCACATTATTAGGTATGCTTAACAATAACCTATCTCAGTTTTTTATAATATTGTGTCTAAGTATGATTTCTAAAATTATGTAAAAATTAGGGTTCTTGAGCTTGTTTTGCTAAAATTGGGTGATCGGGTTGGAATTAGGGTCTGAAATTTTGTAGGTAATCCTAAAATAATGTGTTTTAAAAAAGCCCTAAGTTAATTTCAAGTTTTTGGAATGTTTGGTATTTTATCTAAAAGTCAGTCAAAATTATGGTTTTCGTAATGTTGTTCTGCCCAAATTGAGTAAACGGTGTTGAATTAAGGTTTGATATTTTGAGAAATATTATAATATATTATAATGAATAAAACCCCAAGTTTATACAATTTTATAATATATTTTGATATTTATTTAATAAATACGTTGAAATTAAGGTTTTCACGACATTACTTTGCCAAAATTGAACAAACGGGTAAAATTTAGGGCTAATCTTTTAAGATATACTATAAAATGATATTTTAAGTAAAAGCCCTAAATTTATTTCATTTAATAAAATATTTCACTATTTATTTGATAAATATTTCAATATTAGGGTTTTAAACATGATTATTTAATATTAAACAAACCGGGAGGTATTGGGACTTGATTTTTGTTCTTAGATCAGGTTTATATATATAATAAGTGTATATGAGTCCATAAGTGATAAATAATGAAGTATTAAAAGTACCGAGTTAATCGGATACTTAGAAGTTCGTACGGACCGGAAGGGTAGGCGTCTGTACTCTAGGGTTTCTGGCAAAGCGAGGGTGTCACATAAATCCCAACTAGGACCTGGCATACCTCATTGGGCGATCCAGTGATGAGCGTTTACTTATAGGAATGTGCGTGTTCATATTATCACTAAACCCTAGTTTCCCGATAAAGGGTAAAATGGTCTTTTAATCGTATAAGACCTAACTCACCTTAAGTTCCTCATGTCCTTAGAAGTATAAACACTATGATTCCCTATATTCATTTAGCATGTTCGTTTCATTAGGATAATCTCCAGATTGTTATCTCTCGCGATTGGTTCTATCTCTCGTTTCCGATCTACTTATCAGGTGAGTATTCACTAAATCCCCCTCTTTTAATATTGCTAGTTATGACTATTTAATTCGTATTATCATTTCTAATGGTGATTCATTCGAATGATAATCTGAGTTGTGAGAAATCATACATGCATTATCTTTTAAACGTTTTGGGATGTAACATGTATCTCTATTCAAAATCATTTCTATAAAACACAAACGCAATTATATGTTGATTGGATACGTTCTATGTATGTTAAATTTGTGTGGATTATTGTGATTGGTTGTGCTCTAACTCTATATCTCGAACTCAAAGCGTACTCATTAACACACCGAGTCGGGGTTACAGTAATAGATCTATTGGTTTGACAGCCCACTTGGCCTGCCTGGAGGCGTCAAGTGATTGGAAGCCTAGTTGTCTAGGGTTTGATACGCTCACTCATTGCCTCTAATTCATTACTTGATTAACTATATATATGAAAATATCTCATTATACATATCTCGTTGTTATTGAAATTATACATATATTATTTAAACTTGAGTTTACTCACCAACTACTTTTGTAGTTAACACTTTATTTTATACATGTTGCAGGAACCTATACATGAGCTATGTTGTGAACATGCTAGGATTATTGGACCTATATTAAAGACTTTAATTCAGTTTGATATGTATTTTTGCATGTTTAACTTTATTGTGCAATATCTTTAATTGATTAATGAAAAATGGCATGTTTAAGTATTACAACTTAATTTAGTTGTCATGTGCATCTGGACAATCATTGCACCTCGACATATTCCGCCGTCGGTTGGGGTTTGATAGGAAAGCTCAGCTAAGGGGAAGTTAAAAGAGGTCTTGAGTTAAGGGGAAGTTTTATAAAAAACTCGTAATCTGTATTAGGGTTTTTGGTTAAAATAATGTTATTCACCTACTAACCCAGAGACCAGCCATCATATGTATGGTGGTTTGTATTTTTTTTCTTTTCTTTCTTGATATGTCAGATAGGTTAATGATTAAAAATTCAAATCAAATGATCATGATGATGAAAAGTCTGTTGCTGCTACCACTCTAGTTAAAGAACCAACAGGACAAGACTTCTTTACCTGAAGAGAGCTATTGTTTAGGGGAAGTTGTCCGTTCTGTTTCTATTAAAGCGTCCAAAAGTTTTTAAAGAAGATGTTCTCAAGTTGAGGGAAAGCAGGAATTTTCAAGACATATGTTGAAGGAAGAGTGCATAGCAATCCAGATTCAATATGAAGAACAACATCCAAATTTGCAAAAGATAGAGGTTTTTAAATTTTATCATCTAAATTCAAAGGCATTTCAAGACAGTTATCGATGATTCACCAAAAACCAAAGTTCAGTCAAGAAAAGAAAGTGTATGAGAATCCACCTCTCATTACCTGTTCATTTCTAGAAGTTCGAGTTAATGCTGATTGAGAGAAAGTTCTCAAGACTTGTGAAGCCTAATGAAGATTGTTAAAGAAAAGATGTGGACTTGCAAGAAGATGTATGCTTTAAAATTTTCAATGTAACAATTCTAATGATATAAGCGTAGGGGAAGATTGTAAGGTTCGTTTTTATGAGGCTTACACTTTAGAATAGTGGGCTAGATAGTTTTTTCATTAAATTGGCTTGGGATGGGCTGAATTTAGGCCTTGTAGGCTCACCTTGTGTGCTATATAAACACAAGGTTGCTTCAGTTTTAGGGGTTAGCCTTTTTGGAGAGAGCATTTACGTGACCAGGGAGACACAAAGGGGATTTTGGTTTTGTGATAATAGAAGTGTACTAGATGATTGATTCGTGTGCATGTTTTACTGGTTAATCAATTTCATTATCATTGTGTTTATTGATTTCTATTTTTCTCCATTTGAATCAATCGATCACTTGGATTCCACACTTGTGATTGATCACCGATATCGTGTTGGGGACTAATTCAGGACCTACAAATGGTTTAGGATTTCAAGGCTAATTTCCTTCAACGTGTCAGACTATTTTCTTCTTTGGAGATCTATTTATAAAACAAGTGATCATATCGACACACCATTGATGTTGAGATTGTTGTTCCTAAAATCTGAATCAAATAGGCATTGTTAGGGCCTGAATTCTGATCCAGCATCGTGGATAGTTTTAGCATCTTGGTCCAAATGGATCATCCGGGTCAATAGCATGCTGAACCATTTAAGCATGCTGAACTATTAACGCTAACTGTTGTTTACTTTTTGTCATGTGTTTAATGATCAGGTCGAACTCTCAACATTCAGAAGGACCAAGTCAAGCTTGAAGCCCAAGTTTCTAGAAGTGCAAGACCCAGACTACAATGGTCACAAAGACTCAATATTGATCCCTTAAATCTCGGGACGTTATTTAGGATATCATATGTATAAATATTCATGGCCTAGGCACTTGATCAGGACCTTTTGTTTGCTCTCTGATCCACACCTGTACTCACTCACTCGCACTTAGCAAGCCACAAACACTATGTACTCAATGTTTCGCGTGATATAATAGCTGGTGGGTGTGTGTTACCCCCCCCCCCCCCGAAGTTTTTATGTCAGCGGTCCTTAGAGACATCTAAGGATGAAGGACTTTTTTACCTCGTACAAATTCTGGTGTTCTGTTTGTTATCCTGGTTAATCATTAATTATGACCAGCATTTTGATTATTTTCTTCTAAATATATAACTACACCTATTCCCTAAAACGATTTTACAAGTATTAAAATCCTTAGCACCATACCCCACAAACTAATTTTATCACTAATTCTAACTTGTAATTTTTTGTCAAAATAATTTGGCGCCCACCGTGGGGCAAGTGGTGTTATTCATCTTTTAAACTCTTGCAAAATTTGTTTTGAATCTGTTTCTTTCTAAACTTTATAAAAATATGGCTTCACAACCTAAATCATTATATATTTCAAACCCTTCGACCACCTCTGCTTCGCTTAGTTGTCCTCCTCCTCCTCCTCCTCCTCCTCTTTTCTCTTCATCTCAAAATAAGAATGTGAACCATGACAAGAAAACTTCTTCTAGCACCAGTGTCCCGGGGGCCGGAGTGAGTTCTCAGATGCCAGTTTTGGTCTCCAATGATGAAGTGCTGACCATGTTCCCAAAGATGCAATGCTATATGGAACAACGACAGAAGGTGAATCAAAAAATGATGGTAGAGATGGAGAAACTCAAGTCGGAAATGAGGAAGCTGGAATATACGCCCATGACTCTGTTGCATCCTAGAAATTTAGACTTTAACACTACAAGATCTTCTACAAGCCCAGTGGAAGACTTTATCCCTATGTAGTCTGGAATGGGAGTTTCGAATCCCACTACTGTGTCAGGATGGCAACTGTCAGGAATCCTAGTATGGAGACACTAATAAGAGAATGACACCACGAAATAAGACGATTGGAATCGAAGAGGACCTTGACGACTAGATGAGATAGAGAAGTAAACAAATAAATAATTACACTTTACGAATCACAGTGACACAATCGACTCAACGACATGTTGGTAATGGTGATACGTACGTTTATGAGGGTTAATCCTAAACTAAGGATGCAAGCATAATGTCCTAGAGATATACATATTCCTCATGAAGCAAACAGGGTTCACATGATAGCTATATGATAACATGCAATATAATTCATACAATTTCAACATGAGTAACCCTTGATCTAACATCAAGATACATGTGTGACATAGATATAGTCTTATTACCACATAAAGATCTAATCTTGATGATGAATCACATAGATCTACCAATAATAAGCATGCATGGCATATATCTAACCCTAATTCAACATAAAGATGCAATCTTGATCATGAATCACATAGTCTAACAAGAATCAACATGCATGACATAGATCTAACCCTAATTTAGCATAAAGATGCAATCTTGATCATATAATCCATAGATCTATCATCATACATCATATATAGGACAAATCTAGCCTAAATTCATGATAAAGCTCAGATCTTGACATGGAATTTCAAGGGATTACAAGGAACCTACCAAAAACCAAAAAGAAGGGATGAGATGGGATGAAGAAAGCTTGAACCCTTGATGATTTAGCTCCAAAACCAAGATGGAATGAAGAACATATGAAGATCAACTTATTTCAGGCGTGTTGGAGGTGTAGGGAATGAGAATGGGGAGCATGGCGGCTAATAGGGTTTAAATAGGAGAAAAATTAGGGTTTGCTGATAAAACAAACCTAGGCGTATCGCCCGGAGCATAGGGTTGCTCCAAGCTATATGCTTGGAACCTATCTGATCTAAAACTTTACCGATTCCTTGATTCGCGTGCTCATTTTGCCAATTTTTAAAGTTTTCGAGTCCCGTTTTCACCCAATTCATCATCTCATCATGTTAACCACATTTAATCCACTCAAAACGAATATAAATACATCATATAAGTCCTAACGATGAACACATAAGGTCACATACACATTTTTTGTCGGTTTTGAGATGCGTATCGATTTTGGGCAATTCACCAACGTGTCGCGACTCGATTGTTAGAGCGTAATTCTATGCTATAGTGTGTCTCATGTATTGTATCGAAGTGAGAGCGATATGTTGAGTCTTAGGGTCAACGAACCATGGTCCGAACCATTGGTTCAGAGCCAACAAACCAATTGGTTCGCTAGATGGTTCGTTGGACATAATGAAGTCACCTATAAATAGGTTAACCTGTTTAGAATGTTAAAAAACTCTTGGTCATATCTATAATTCTGTGTGTAATCCTCTCAAGCTTGAATCAATACAAATCTCATTTGTATTTACTTTTGATCTCGTCTCAATCTCGATATCACTAGATTAGCAAACGATTCGTCGCTCCACGTCTCTACAAGTGGTATCAGAGCTTTCTGGTTCCATTTACTGATCAAATTCTGTGATTTTTGATATTTCTAGAGAGAGAAAGTGGGGTTTTGATCATTTTTCATCAAATTTTCTCAAAATGGAGTGTTTATGATGTCGAAGTTTATTTCAAAACGTTCCTAGTGTGTTTTCGTTGCTTACTGCTACAAATTACAGTCCAAAACCTTCAAGTTCGTGAAAATCCAAAATTTTTAGTCTGGTTAGCCACTTGAATCTGTTGGTTCGCTGGATAAACTTTTGGTTCATTGGATGATGTTCTTCATGGTTCGCTAGGCAATCTTCTTAGTTGGTTCTCCGTACCATTTGGTTCGCTAGACAATCTTCAAGTTGATTCGCTAGGCAATCTTTAAATTGGTTCGGAGCAGTTACAGCTAGGGGTGTTCAAAACCGGATACCCGGAATTTCGGATATCCGAATTTCGGGTATCCGAAAATTTCGGATATCACTTTTCGTTGTCCAAGTCCAAGTTTGAAATTTCGGATATCCGAAATTTCGGATATCCAAAATTTCGGACTGGACTCGGATAGTTGTAACGGATATCCGAAAATCCAGTTTTTTTTTAAAAAAAACACAATTTAACAAAAAAAAAACGATAAAACAAATAAACATAGTCCAAGTCTTCAAATACAAATAAACATAAGTTCAACCTAAAAAACGACATAACAAATAAACATAGTCCAAGTATTCAATAATTCCTTATTTCTTTAATATAAAATTTATTTTAATTTATTTAAATTTTTGGATACCGGGTATCCGAAACTTTCGAAAATTTTGTAAATTCTTGTCCAAGTCCAAGTCTGAATTTTCCGATATCCGAATTTCGGATATCCGAAATTCCGGATATCCGAAATTTTCGGATAATTCGGATACGGAATTTCGGATAATTCGGATACGGATTCGGACTCGGATATTTTTGAACACCCCTAGTTACAGCGTACCAATTGGTTCGCCAGGGGTTCTTAGTTCGTTCAAATCATTGGTTCGCTGGGTTTTCGGTCATAACAAGAGGTTTTTGGTTTGCTGAATTGAATTTGGTTTGGAGTTGGTCCGCTGAGAATTTGGTTCGCTGGAAATTTTTGGTTCGTCGGGCTGAAAACTAGTGTTCACTAAAACTGACGTAACTTGAGTTATGTTTGGAGTTACGAAACCCAATATCAGCCAAAACGGTCGTCGTGACGAGATCTACACTTTTACTCGCCATGCGGCTAGTACCGCTTCGATACCCAAATTTGACTTTTAAGACCCCTTGTTTTTGAGTTTGAAGTTTTTGCCTTCGGTATCGCAATTTCAAAATGAGTGTTTATCAATTGTTTTCCACGATTCAAAACACGATGCAAGCTCTTATTAACTATGATAATGAAAAAGAAACAACTCAGAAAGTTCTTAAGTTGCTCAAATTGGAAGATTATCATAGTTGGGTGAAACGATTCGAGGCATACGTTGGTACTAATGATATCAATCTTTGGTTAGCTTATACTGATCAATATGAATATCCAACTGGTTCCACTGGAAGGATAATTGTAAAGTCTGACTGTTGAACAAAAGAAAGCATATCAAGCTGAACAAAAGGCTTACGGAACTTTAACCATAGCATTACCCAATGATTTATTACATCAGTTTTCTACTTATACTACATCATTTTCTGCCAATGCAACTGAAGAATATGCTGCATTAATATCTGCTTTAATAGCATCGTCCTATGGTTTAATAATTTGTAATATTGGGAATGCTGAGTTGTTCAAAGATGATTTGAAACAGTTGGATGAGGATCATCTAAATGAATTAGATATAGAATGGCAGATGGCTATGTTAACTGAAAGAGCTAGAAGTTTCTTTCCCAAAACTAGCAAAAAGAAAATTAATCCAAATGGAAAACATGGCTTGGATAAATCAAAGGTCAAGTGTTTCAAGTGTTCGAAATTTGGACATTTTTCCCGTGAATGTAATAATCAAAAAGAAGTTAATGCTTCTGATCCAAAAGCCTTGGTTTCTCAAGTTGGTAAAGGATATGATTGGGGACAAGGTAATGGAGATAATCAAATTGGAATAACTGCCATACAGAGGTCAATGAATTCCACTGTTGAGCAGAAAGCACAAACATACAATGATGCTGTAACAGGTTATGATTGGGATGCAATATTTCAGATGAATCTGCTTTTCTTGTCGACATAGTACATAGTGATGACAATATGACTGTTTCCTATTCTGAAACAAGTCCATGTGAAACAGTAGTGGCAGATGCTACTGAAATTATCACAAAAGAGCACAAGGAAGAGTGTGCTAAGTGTCAAGCTTGTGTTATTGTGGATAAAAAAATTGAATATTTGTTGAGGAGTAACAGTTTACTAACTGAAGAACTTAGGGTTGTGAAAGTTGATTTGGAGTGTTCATAACAACAATATGCTGATTTAGAAAAACTTAATGAGGTTTTGATGAAAGATAAGAAATAGATGTTGGAAGAATATGAAAAAGCTAAAGCTGAAGCTAGAGAAGTTGCTGAAGACTTTGAAGCTTTATTTGAGTAAAGTTATCCAGTTCAACAGAAATACAAAAAAGCAAATCAGATTGCTGTTGAAGATGCTGAGAAAGTGATAAGTCTTCAAGAAGAACTTTCAAATCTTCGAGATGACAATGTTCTTTTTCAAGATAAGAATGAAATTTTAACAAAAGATGTTGATTATTTTAAGAAGAAATGGGAAAAGGTTACTAAAGAATTGTTGGAAGAGTTTGAGTTGCAAAGAAGACATAAGTATGAATACAATGATCTCTCAGATCAATTCATTGGTACTCAGAAAGATTTATTGGATGCTCAAGTGAAAATTTCAGAGTTGAAAATCGAGATTCTTGATTTACAAAAAAAGTGAAGAATTGCAATTTGTCTCCTACATTTCTGAATTATATATACAGACAGGAGAAGAGTGAGGATAGTGTGAAAGAAGCATATTTACACAAAGTTCCTGCATCGGTTAACATGTTAATATTTTCATCTACTCCGGTTAATCCAAATGACGAAATGTATGATTACTCACAGTTTGCAACTCACTCTTTGATTCTGGATCATCATTTTGGAAGATGAGAAGATTGTTGTTAAGGTTGAAAAGTCTGTTATTAATTCATCTGAAGTAGAAGCAGAAGCAGATAAATCATTGATTGTTGAAAACAAGCTGTAGGATATCAAAGCTAAATTTACTAAAACATCTAATAAAAAGAGTATTTCTGGTTCTCAATTTGGGTCATATAAGATTCCAAGGTTCAAGAATAAAGGACTTGATTATGAAGTTAAGGAAGAACCAGTTCAGCAAACACAACAGAAGAAGAAGAATGTTGATAAATCTGGTTTACATCAAAAGCAACAACAAAAACAGAAGAAACAAAATGTGTTCAAATCAAAGAATGATCATTATTATTCTGGAGGTTCTTCAAGTGGTTCAAGTTATTCACCACGACCTGCATCTCCTAGGTATGATGTTTACGATGACTTCTTTGATTCATTTGGTTCTTATGACTCTCATGCTACAAAATCTTTTTACAAATCAAAGAGTTTTTCTGATGAGAAACAAATTTTTCTAACATATTTGGGTAGCAGTTCCCTTAATGTTTTTCACAAAAAGTGTTACGCATGTCGTAAACCAGGACATCTTGCTGCTCAGTGTCCTACGAATGCGATCACTCACTCCTATGTGAACAAAACTACTAAATATGTGAATGAAAAAGGTTAGATTTTTTATGAACCAAAACCGACCATTTCTTAAATCAACAAGTAAGCCTTCTTGGGCAAAGACGCAAATTGATAATTTTGTGGATTCATTGAAAAGTTTATAATCGCCCATGTTCTGGAAACCCCGAGTTGTTTCTAAGATCATCAAAGACCATGTTGAAGACACCGGGCAACCCGAGGCTGTTGACTCGGGCCAATCCCAAAACTGTAATGTTTTATCTGGTGTCTGCAGGTTTCTTCATGAAGACCTATCATGCGCGTGTTGCTGATAGTGAAGAACTTGCATTATTTATTATTTCAATGCTTTATCATTTTCAAAATAAAATTTTGATTTAAAAAATGTGTTTTCAAAAACTGAAACTGCAAAGTGTCAGTGTTTGGTCGATAAATTTTCTTTCTTTTACGTTTTTTTACAAGTAGTCCTTGTATATATTTAGGGGGAGAAAATTGAAAAAAACAATCCAAAAATAGTGACTTGTTTTTGTTAAAATGAAAAATCCAAAAATAGAGTTTTTCATTTTAGGGGGAGAAAAAGGCAATGCAAAAGATATAAAAAAAATGAAAAAGATCAAAATTGAGAAATTGATCATTGAGAAATGATGGTACATTGGCTAACGTTTCTGACTCACGGATAGAGTAAGTGTAAAAGCCATAAGATCATTGTTCGATGTGCTAGGTAGGCTCGGCAAATCAGAAAGTATACGAATGTGATATATGACAAATCTGATGCTTAACCTAGTGGACAACATCTTGATGCGTATTTTAAGATATCAAGAAAAAGATATGTGAAAAGAAAAATGAGAAGTCACTGTGTATACATGTGTTTATTTTGTAAAGATTTAAACTTGTTTGATTTTCTTTATTTTCTCAAATGACCGAACCTTCTTTGCGTATCGAAAGATCGACCTAATTGTTGTTCATTTGAGGTTCTGCTTTATTTTCTTTAATGTTTCATATAATTCATCGGACTTTCTCTGCGTGTCCACAAGACCGACCTGATTGTTGTTGAATTATACAATTTCAAATTGTTTTATCTTTCTTATTGTGTTAAATTCGAGGCCTTATCTGCGTATCGAAAGACCGACCTTAAGGTAGACGATATAACGTTCTTATTTCTTTTTACATGGAACACAGTTGACGATATCATGAAATCAAAATACTATATGAAATTCACAAGTATAATCACATGAGAAGTATGTGAAACATATCTAAATATGTCTGATAGTGGCGGGTACACTTGTCAAAGCAAATCTAATCAATACCTTAACATATTCAGATGTTATGAGTATGATTATGCCAGAGTTTAAGTTGGACAAATTATATCTGCAATCGACATGGCTTATGTGCTACAATAATTAAAATTGAAGTGTAGTTTAGCGCGTTGTGACCAATATGATCCCAGATAGTGATCTTTCTCAAACCAAAATAGAGTATAATTCAGTATTGCATTTATGTTTTCATTTCTGAAAAATCCAAAATGATTTTCGTTGTGTGTTTTAGCATAAGTTTGCAAAATCAAAAAGATTTTAGGTGTGTTTTGATCTAAAGTTTCTAAAAACCAAAAAAAATTATTTCTTATTTGTGTTCGATCGATCGACACTCGATACAAAAACATTTCAAATTCAATATCTTGGATTCTCAAAGAGAAGTTTTGCGCCAATATTAAATTAATTTTTGGTAAATCAAAATAGAAAACCGCACTTTTGTCTTCTAAAGTTGTAGGTTTTGTGTGTCAAGACTCAAGCATGGTGAAAGGAGATTGAAGTTTTTTTTACAAGTGGATCTTGAAGTTCAAATATTGTTCAAGTTCTGATCCAGCCATGCAAGCTCTACTTCTGATAAGATTTCAAGTTGAAGATCGGAGGCAGTTATGTTGAAGTTTGAAGACTAGAGATTTAACTAGAATAGATACACTACACGTTAAGGGGGAGTTTGTTAAAGCATAATTCTATGCTATAGTGTGTCTCGTGTATTGTATCTAAGTGAGGGCGATATATTGAGTCTTAGGGTCAACGAACCATGGTCCGAACCATTGGTCGGAGCCAACGAACCAATTGGTTCGCTAGATGGTTCATTGGACAGAATGAAGTCACCTATAAATAGGTTGACCTGTTTAGAATGTTAAAAAACTCTTGGTCATATCTATAATTCTGTGTGTGTGTTTCTGTGTGTAATCCTCTCAAGCTTGAATCAATATTAATCTCATTTGTATTTACTTTTGATCTCATGTCAATCTTGATATCACTAGATTAGCAAACGATCTGTCGCTCCACGTCTCTACAAGATTAAGTGTGTGATAACTCGTGACATGATAACTTATTGTTAGACATATATATGCCTAATTTTACTTATTACCTAAATATAATAATACAAACTTTAAATAGTTTGTTTTTGGCTTTTCACGTTTTGGCCACAAGTGATTTTTGCTTTACCATTTACCCCCCTCAACCCTTTTTTATGCTTCTATACCATATGTGATTGAAAATGTATCTACGTGGCTTAATAATAGCCATTTGTGTGTGGCAGTTCACCTCAAAAAGAGGATTAGAGAAAATAGAAAGAGGAGTCAATCTCTCCCTTCAAATCCGTCTGCGACCTCCCTTCTCTCTCAAAGAATTTAGCGATCGGCGTCTCCTGCTTTTTTTTTGCCATTTTACGTCCGTAGATAGTGGCCGCCGGTGTCAATTGTCGCCGCTATTTTTATTACGGCTCTGGTGACCGCCGGTGAGGTTGAAATGACGATGTTGTTTATCTGTTCACGTCGAAGCAACGACGTTTTTTGGGTCTTCTGTTGGAGATCTTAAATGTACAGCGACTTATGTAATTTTCAAGTTGTGAAGAATCCTCGGTGGTGTCGTTGAAGCGACGATTTCGTTACTCCGGTCACGTTGAACGGGGTTTTTCTTCCTCCTCTGTTGGATCGATGTTGGGTTTAGGGTTTTCAATAACCCAGATCTGAAAACGCCGTCTTTATTTTGGCGTTTTTGCTCTGGTGTGCCGACATCGGTCTCATTTTAACATGCTTGGTTGTACGACGTGGTTCTTCTAACTCTCTCTTTGAAACCGCTGGCTCGGCGGCTGCCGGATTCGGTGTGCCGCCGCTGGTATGGTTTGCTTTTGGTGGCTAGGGCTCATTTTTGAGAGTTTGGGGACTGAAAACCTTATGATCTGATAGGGCTAAATTATTTCTGTTGGTTGGGTATGAGTCCCTGTTTTTTCAATCGTATGCTATAGCTGTGATGAGTGTATGCAACGAGCTGAGCCTTTAGGTACTTTCTATAAATTTTTACAGGCAATGATGAGTTAAAATGAGCCATTTCATGTTTTATTATTGATTTCTTGATGTTGTATCAGCTTTTTTTAGATGTTCATCTGTATGGGAAATACGATATGTATATGGGTTAATATTGATTTTTTTTATCGTGTGATTGTTGTTGTTTGTTTGCAACTTCTTAAATTTTTATTGTTGATTATTGTCTTCCTTATCTCCGTTTTTGTCTCTAGGGGTGTACATTCTACACATCTACATAATTGATAGTAGATTATATAGACCAAACATCTATGGGAAGTATGTGATGTTTCACAAACTACTTTTAATTGTCGATTTGGTGATAGGTTTTATTTCTCACAAGTATGGTGATATAAACTGACTTCTTAGGTATTGCTCCGTTTGATGCTTCGGATTCTGTAAGTTTTTAGATATTTGAACCTTTTTTGTTTATAATAGTTACTTCAATTTCTTTAAATCCTTGGATTGATTTTATCTGCAATTAAGGTTGAGATCTCAGTTTTTAAATGAATTGTTGCCCTCTGCTGGTATAAATCAAAGTTCCAAATTCAAAGGTATGTGTTCGTAATTTCATTTCGATGCCCATTTTTGTTTACATTAAAACTAAAACGTCAGGAATTAATTTATCAACAAAACTGCAGGTGAAGAGAATTATGATGGTGGACTTCTTTTAACCATAAAGTTATGCACCTAAAGATAGACAAAGGCTTAGGGTTTGTCATTTGTGGAGGTTGTTCTAAACCTATTTTCAAAAAGTATGAATACAATGGTGGAGAATTTTCAGGTTAAAATATATAAACCCGAGTGTTCCTCATTCATGCATAAAGTATATGTATGGGTTCTTTCTTTTATTGATTACGGTTGGTTTTTTTATTTTCATCGAATGCTTCCCATTATCAGCAGTTGACTTACCATAGTACAGACGTGCAAACTGCTAAAACAGATCACCCAAGAGAAGTCTTCAAAACAGATTAAGTAATTAGTGTTTGATGTGTGCCTTTAATCTTTAAGATTTTAGTCCCGTTTATAATTGACATGCCTTTTGCCTTATCTTAACTTATCACTTATAACTTATCACTTATTCATTACATTATTAGAGTGATTTTATCTTTTCTGCTTGCAGTTATAGAAGGATTACTTTGGTCTATCGATGTTGTCTTCTGGTACATGTTAGTTTTACTTAATTTGTACGTTTTCTCTATAGTTGGTGTTAGTATAAATAGGTTTCATTGTTGATGTTACCCATTAGGATTTGGTCATGTTTGATATGAAACATAGTCTACACGGACTTTCTAAATGAAATAGGTCTTTAGTATTAAAGTATTCGTAATTGTTTAGAGGTTTATTCTGATGAATCGGTATGATTTTCAAGGTGTTCATAATTCTTCGTTGAAGGTACATATAGAATACATATAACATTAGAAACTGAAGACTAACAACTCAATTCTTTCATCATAGCATTACAACAAATGAGAATCGAAGGCATCGCGGACATCAAACTGTGAGAGACACATTTCCTTCAGATATACTTGTCATGAGAAAATAGGAGCAAGAGAGAATACAAAAAACTATTCTACCTTTTTGGCTTCTTATAGACACACATGTTACCTTTACTAAATAGAAAATTTATTGTAATTGCTACAACACAATGCAAAGATGGTGACACGTGATACAAAATTGGTGCAAAACGATACAAAAATGGTGACACGTGATAAAAAATGGTGAGGCCGCCGCAACGCGCGGCGGGTCACCCACTAGTGTTACTCAAATATGAGATTCCCGGTAAATGACGAATGCGTACTGGAATCGCGTAAAAACCGAAAATTGCTTTATATTTGATCCAAGGAATCCAATTTGAATCCAAGTGATTTTAATTAAGTATTTTATTTTGAAAAACAATTACGAATTACTTTAAAAAGTTATTTGGGCTATATACATCCAAAAATTATTCCGCTACTTTTCAATTTTCAAATAAGGTAGACATGGAATTTAAAACGGGTCGGGTTTTATAACCGGTAAAATGCAAATGTTACAACAACAATGGTGCAGTCATTCAAGATGGGATTAAAGAAAGACTCAACCTTCTATGAAGACTTGGTGATGAATCCTTGTCGGAAACTGGATGAATTCAGGAATAGGTCTCTAAGATTCATAAGGCAGAAGCTCCTTCTGCATATGATCATCCTAACCGGAAAACGGAACCTCCTACTAAAAATCTCAAAGATCGAAGCCATACTCAAGATCCGATAACCCCAAGATCAATAGCGTGGACGAATACGATGAAGAAGAAGAGTATCCTAGACTGACTAACTATTATTTTTCTACTGATATTTCAGGTGTAATGAATGCTATGCAAAATTTGGGAGATAGAGCAAGATGGCCAAAGAAGAATAAGTCGGCTTCCTGGAAGGATAGGTCCAAGTGGTGAGCTTATCATGAAGACTTTGGCCACACCACGTAGGACTAAATTGCCCTTAGGAAGGAGATAAGTCATCTCCTGAGAAAGGGGTATCTAAGAGCTCTTGGGAAAGAAAAATGACAGATCCAGGGAGTCTGACCAACATGCTAAATTCAGGAATGATGACCAGCATGCTGCGAACAGGGATTCCAACCAACAGCCCGGGATGCCAGAAAGAGCAGAATCCTCAGCTCCATATGCGAATGTAATTCATTTCATATCTGGAGGTTCTGATATTTGTGGTACTTCTTATTCTACAGCTAAGGGACACGCTAGAGAATCCAAGTCCGAAAAGGAAAGAAGGCCCGTCAAGTCAACAACAGTTCAAACCAGAAGGAGATCACTTATGGCGAGGATGACATATACAACATTCAAGATCCTCATCATGATGGATTGGTTATAACATTATACATCGCCAACCATTACGTGAAAAGAATCATGATCGATGGGGGAAGCTCTGTCAACATCATACAACTAGAAGCTTTGAACAAGATGGGGATTCCAGATTCAGAAATCATCAAGAAGTCCCCGGTACTTGTAGGATTCGTCAGAGAGACAAAGAACATAGTGGGATAGATCAAACTTCCTGTGTATATCGAAGGGGTAAATTCATTACAACAATTTTGTGTAATTGATACTTTGTCTAGTTATTACATGTAAGGCCCCAACCCGCTTAACGCATATAACTAAACTTCTGAAAACATGGCCAATTTTTATTTTATCATTTCACTTATAAAATCGTTTATCAAGTTTATCAAAATCACACGTCAATATCATAATTAACCCAGCCAGCTTATCAGAGTATATCTAAACTACACTCAAGATAAACAAAACACAACATTGAATCCCAAAAGACTTGGTGTTCGGTTCTTTGACCCCCTGATTCGATCTTGACCCATCCAATAATGATTACCTTCCAATAACACTAGTAACATGGTAGTATTCATGGCATACAACAACATTTACACTATGACAACAGTTAAAATCAAGAAACAACAATAAAATTCTGGACAGCAGCTCCAAGCGTATCGCTTTGAGCATTGGCCGTCCCAGGCGATACGCCTAGAGCCACATTTCCAGGGCTCCAGGCCAGTTTTCCCGTACTTAGCCATTTTTCCTGCATTTTCACTCCAATTCAACCTCGTTCTCTCCAATCTAATATAAGTGCCAATCACTCACTAATACCTGCAACTCAAGAGGATTTCACACAATTCTCTAAAGTTCATATTAATTTCACAAGTTGAGTAACGGTGACACCTTACCCAACCCGTTTGACCCGCTAACACCTTATTCTCAAAACAACTCATAGGTCATACTTTCACCTACAATTTCCTACATTACATTTTCCCTTGACACATATGCATTGTGCCAAGCTGCTTGATTTCTCATTGGGGCAATTTCAGAACTATAGCCTACATAGTTCCTCGTCTTGCCACAACCTTACCGCTTAACCCAAACGGTTCATATACCCACAGCTCAACTTGGTCATATGTCATGACCAATTTCTCAATTGCATTTCAAATATCTAAACACATGTATCTCATCAAATACCTCATGATTTTCAAGTTGTTATCACAATCTATAGCATTATCTAGCTAGCTACTACGTGTTACCTCTTAGATTTTGGTCTTGCCTTCTCATTGATAACTTGTAGTCCCACCCGCTTCAATTATAATCATAACATTGATTAACTACTCTATACTACAATCATAATTCACACAATTTCACATTCCATCATCAAATCAAGTTGGTGAATTCAACCTACCCAATTTCCCATCTTCATTCAAGTATTTCATCAAACACCTAGCATGCGTACTTAGTGTTCTAACAAATCAACAACATATATGACATCAATTCATCCCATCTTTGATTACACATATCAATTCAGGCTTTTAAACACAATTTATCAACTTTCTAGCTTCACCATGATTCTATACAATCTAATTAAACAACCCAATTCCCCAAACCCTTATGGGGTTCGATTTCTAAGAGATGGGGTTTAACCCTCATCGCAATTTCTACCAATCAAAATCAAAATCAGTCATGCAAGGTAAAATTAAGCTTCATCTAGACTCATAAACACATAACAATTTAGATTTAAGCACCAATTTGACCTCTAGATGATACCCATAAAACCACCCTATCTCAAAAACACTTACTTGTCTAACAACACTCAAAGGAGACCCCAAAATCAAGAATTATAAGCCTCTCTAAGCTAGAATTTAGTTTCCCCTTCAGAAATTTTACCCCCAACAGCTTGAATTTGAGATTGGAATTAATTGCTAGGCCTTTTCCCTCTCATCTTTGACCTGGTCACGATTCTTAGTCTGGAAAAAACCCAGACATAATTTATTCCCCTTAATTACAACTATGGTCCCTCATGAATACCTCTTTTATAAATTATGGCCTTAACTATAATTTACACCTTTTATCCTCCAACTTTCCTCTAGTATAATCATCCATTATTAAACTTAACTTAGTAACTAATAGTTTCCATTAGATAACCCGGTTAAATTTATAAACCCGCTCATTTAACCAGTAGCCCAGATAAAATCATAAATAAAATAATACAATCAATTCATCATGAAATTCAGGATGTTACATAACATTATTTTGGAAGCCCTTGGATCCATGAGATGTAAGCAGTCCTGTCAACATATCACCAATGTGTCAAGATGCCTACGCCTTGGGGAGTAGTCACAAAAAAATGACCAATAAGAGGCAAAGGATTGTTATACATCCTCGATGAAGAAGTTGGCAAAAACGAGACAAACATAGCAATCACATAAAAAGGTAAGGGACGTACTGGAGCCTAGGGAGCAGGATGTCAAGGAAATAATTTTGGATCCTGGGGATCCTGAAAAGAAAGTATTTATTAGCACCGGCATTCCTGAGCAACTTGAGCAGGATTTGATAAACTTTCTGAAATCCAGAAAAATGACATATTCCTGGAAGCACGAAGACATGATAGGTATATCCAAAGATATAATAACACAAACTAGGAATTGATAATTCTTTCAGGTATGTCCATCAAAAGAGAAGAAAGTTGGCTCCCGAAATGACTGTGATAATACAAGAGGAGGTAGATTGACTACTCAAGGCACGCATGATAAAGGAAGTGAAATTCCCAAGATGGTAGGCTAATGTGGTCTTGGTAGAAAAGAAGAATGGAAAATGGGGGGTGTGAGTGGATTTCACTTATCTCAATAGAGCATGCCCGAAGGATCCTTTTCCCCTGCCCCATATCGAGTCCGTGGTGTATGTGACAGTAGACCATGAAATGCTGACATTCATGGATGCTACCTCAAGATTCCAGCAAATTTAAATGGAACCATCAAACCAGGAAGACACGACATTCATTACTCCCACGAGTATTTATTGTTACATTGTTATGCCTTTTGGACTGAAAAATGCAGGTGCAACGTACCAAAGGCTGGTAAACATGATGTTTAAAGAAAAGCTGGGGGACACAATAGAGGTTTACATAGACGACATGGTGGTAAAGTCCATGAAGAGGAATAATCATCTTAAGGATGTTAGCGATGCCTTTGATATCCTGGACCAATATAATATGAAGTTGAATCCTTCGAAATTCCACTTCGGAGTGGGGATAGGTAAATTCCTAGGATACATGATCACCAAGAGAGGAATGGAAGCCTGTCCAGAACATATAAAGGCAATAGTGAACCTGAAATCTCTAACACCAACTAAGGAGGTGCAAAGGTTGGCAGGAAGGATAGCGACACCTAACAGATCAATCTCCAAATCCTTAGAAAGATGCCAAGAATTCTATGACATCCGGAAGAAAAATAAGAAGTTTGTTTGGAATCCTGAGCATGAACAAGCTGTTCAAGATCTAAAGAAGTACTTTTCATCAACCCCTCTCTTGATGAAACCAGAATGTGGGGAACCACTTTCATTATACTTAGCTATGTCCATGAATACCGTAATTTAAAACTAAGAGATTTGATAAATTATTATAATGTCCTTTTACCGATATAAGAGTACGAATGGCAATGAAACCCGAACCCAGTGGGAAAATCCGAAACCTGCCACACATGGGACGGGTATGGGGTCGGGTGACCGAGTATGGGATTACTTTTGAATTTTTTGTGGGTATGGGACGGGTATGGGATTTGATGATATACCCGTTTACCCGTCCTAATTACCCGATAATATATACATGTTTACCCAATTATATACCCGCTATATTTTTCTTTGTTTTATCTATTTATTCTAACTATATATTGTATGATTTTATATACCTTTTTTTAATCTATAATACTAAGTTATTTTGTTAAAAACATTGATTTAAATATTATTAAATTTATATACGTCAGTTATTTGAGATACTTAAGTATAATTCTATAAATAAAAATGAATAGTTAGCCGATATACACCCGACATGTATGCCCGATACCCGATTGGTAAATAGCCGCTAAAACCCCGACGAGTTTTGGGCCGGGTATGGGATACACTTTTATAACCGTGAAAATGCGAGAGCAAAGGATTGTCTACTCAATCTAGCTATTCGGAGATCAAAACATAATTAACCGATTGTTTTATTGATCAATGAAGAACAATTACAATCAGAAAGACACTCAGAAATAGACACAGAGAAACACCTTGTAAACACACACTTAATAAAGCTCAGACTCTCACTTCTATCTGATTACCAAGAACAACACACTATTTATAGGCACTGGCCGAACCCTGTCCGAACTCTGAGTTCGGCAGGTTCGGACCAGCTTCGGCCAATTACATTTTGGTTTGAACTTGTTCCTTGACTTGTTATAACTCGATACTTCACACGACGCACATATCAGGTATCAACAAACTCCCCCTCATCGTGTGCAGTATCACTTCAACATCTTCAAATCTGTTTCTTCAATCAAGCTCCCCCTCAAATATAGATCTCGTTCGTCCAGCGAAATAAATCTTTGAACAAACTCCTCCTCAACTTGATCGTAGCTTGATCTTGAATACTTGATGATGTTTAGTGTATCTCTGGTCTTTATCAACATTTTCAGAAGACTTGAAGTTGCGATATCTAGCATTTTAGCAACCTGCTCAAACATTTAAATAATCTTGGCGCAAAACGTCTCTTCGAGACTCCAAGATATGATTTTGAAAATTTGATTTTGTATCACGTGTTGATCAGATCGAAACTAAAGCGAAAACAAAATCTTTTTGATTTTTAGAAAGTTTATATCAAAATAAACCTAAAATCTTTTTGATTTTTCAAACTTATGCTAAAACACACCAAAAACTTTTTTGAAATTTTCTTGAACTAAAACAAAATGCAATACAGCATCAAACACTATTTTTGGTATGAGAAAGATCACTATATGGGATCATATTGGACATAACGCACTGAACTACACTTCAATTTCAACTAATTGAATCACATAAGTCAAGCTAATTGCCGGTATAATTTGTCCATCGTAAACTCATGCAGAATCATACTCATAACATCTAGATATGTTAAGGTACGATTAGATTTGATTTGACTAGTATATCCCACACTATCAGACATATTCAGACATGTTCTTTTTCTTTTTCCTTTTGCTTTTTCTTTTTGTGTGATTACACTTGTGAATTGTCACAAAGTATCATATTTTCATGATATCATCAGCTGTGTTCCATGCAAAAAGAAATAAGAACGTTAAATCGTCTACCTTAAGGTCGATCTTTCGATACGCATATAAGGCATCGGATTTAACAAAATAAAGAAAATAAAACAAGTTGAAATTGTATAATCCAACAACAATCAGGTCGATACTTCCGTATACGTAGAGAAAGTCCGATGGATTATACGAAAAACCAAAGAAAATAAAGCAGAACGTCAAACGAACAACGATCAGGTCGGTCTTTTGGACACGCAGAGAAAGTCCGATCGTTTGACAAAATAAAGAAAATCAAACAAGTTTAAATCTTTGCAAAATGAACACATGTATACACAATAACTTCTCATTTTGAATTTCACACTTATATTTCTTTTTGTCATGAAATACGCATTAAGATGTTATCCACATGGTCAAGCATTAGTATTTAGTGAATATCACATCTGAATACTTTATGATTTGCCGAGCCTACCAAACATATCAAACAGTGATCTTATGGCTCTTTCATATACTCTATACATGAGTCAGATACGTAACCAATGTACGATCATTTCCCAGTGATCAATTTCTCACATTTTTATATTATTGCATGTATTCACCTTCTCCCCATAACATGCTTTTTCTCAATTACTCCCCCTTACTTACCATTCTCCCCCTTAAAATGAAAAACTCTATTTTTGGATTTTCATTTTACACAAAAACAGGACTCTATTTTTAGGTTTTTGAGAAAATATTTTAAGCAAAGAAACTTGATCAATCAACACGGATATCTTTCAGTTTTAGAATTTTAGAAATATTACAGGTGAGAAAAATATATTGCACGCAATTTTAAGTTAAATCAGAATACTCCTCTATCAACAATTTTTCAATCGTCGATAGGTCTTCTAGAAGTACCTGCACACTGGTCAAACCGATTAGTTCATAAATGACCCGAAGCGAATTGCTTCTGGTCGACCAGTGTCCTGATTTTGTTTAGAAACCACCTTACGTTTCCATTGTTGTGATTTTGGTAAGTCAGTTTTTGATGAAGATATCACAGGTGACTGTGATGATGAACCTACATTTTGAGTCTTTTGAAAGATTGGAACAAAATGTTTTTGTTTTAAGGAGAATGTAGGCTCAACGTCATAAAAAACTCTGCCTTGTTCATTGGTTTGGCAGGTCTACCAAAAACTGGTTTCTTGTGAAACCGCTAAGGTGAATCAACAGGCAGTGGACAATCTTTTGCCATATGCCCTGTTCGGCGGCAAATATAACATATTCGTTTTGTTTTGTCCCACTTTTAAGGTACCTGCGAATAATAACAGACATGAACATCTCGAACATGATCAGGATTAGAATCATATACCTGATGCCTGTGATCATGAACCCATTTTGAAGTTGGGCTTCGAGAATGTGAACTATTGTTGGGCTATACATTTGAGGCATGAACATTAGGTGTGGGCTTACTTGTTAATGGGCTTAGGTATTCACGATTGGGCTTACTTGAAGATTACGATTTTGGGCTTCAGGGGGCCGGTTCTTTATGAGTTTATGATTGGGCTTAGGGTTTGTGTAAGGGTACTATATAAACCCAAGTTGTTTATGTTTATGGAGGCTAGTGGTTTACGATTTCCAGCCACCCTCTTGTAATTTCCGATAGTAATCATCTATCCAAGAAAGTATTTGTGTTCTTCAATCAAGATTTTATCTTTTGGTGTTGTGTTTCACTCATATCAAGTCTCTTTTTATCTACTTTCTCTTGAATCAATCTCGTACAAGGATTTCACACTTGTTTGAGATCAAAATATCGTGTACGGTTGTTGATCCCGGACCAACAATTGGTATCAGAGCTAAGAAACGAGTGTTTCGTGGTTCTCACGATATTGATTCAAGAAGATCTAACAGTTTTTGCAAGTTTTCTTGAGTTTTTCAGGTTTACGATCGAGTTTTCTGAGTTTTCTGGGCAGTTTTTGGTGTTTACGATTTGGTGTTCTTCGTGTTCTTCATCAACTTTGTGTTTACGACCTGGAAATTGGAGTTTACGACTTCAAGACGCGATCTTTGGACGTTTACGATCGAGAAATTCGAGTTTACGACTTCAAGATCCAAGCTTTGAGTGTTTATAATTTTTATAAATCGGAATCGAGTTTACGATTTTTCAATCGGAATCGTGTTTACGACTTGTCTGAATCGGAATCGTTGTTTACGACTGTTCTCGATCGGAATCAGTTTCACGACCGAGTTTACGATCTGGAGGTGTTTACGATCGGAAATAGGGTTTACGATCGGAAACTAATTTGCGGCAAAAAGTCATTATTTCACACTTTCACGGAAACAGACATAACTTTTGACTCGTTTGGAGTTAGAGGCTCAAATTTTAACACGACGTTCGTGACAACAAGCCTCAGAATTACCCTCGACTAACATCTAGGGGAGCTCGTTTGGACCCCCAAATTCCACTCCGAAGGCCTCCGTTTTCGCGTTTTAAGTTTTTGACACTATTCTTTGAATAGTACTTTTGCCGTTTTTACCGATTTTTCAATATTTTCAAAGGCTGCATATCTAAAGAAAGAAAATGAGTTCAGTGGTTGAAGAAAAAAATATGGTTGAGCTCAAAAATTAGACATTGAGAAATATCAAAAGCTAGCAACGGAGAAGACTATTTTATATGACCAGGCTAGGATTGAGATATTTGAGCTGACACAGAAATTAACTGAACTGCAGCAAAAATATGATGAGCTGCAGGTCAAGTATGATTGCAATCAGGAAAGAAATAAGCGAATGCTAAATGCTGGAAAGGAATTGTCACATGCTGTTGTAACTGGTCAAGTTGGGAAAGACACAACTGGGTTCGGATCAGAGAAATCTGATAAGTCCTTGGCTGCAAACAGCATTATTCCTCCACCAGTTCCCAGAGACATTATAGGAATACTTCTTAGTGAGGATCAAGTTGAACGAATCAAGTCTGATTATAAAGAAGCTGCTCCTCCTTTGGATAGTGCCTTGGTTGGAACTACACAGTTGACTCAAGAAGAAATTGATAATGAGGCAAACATGACTTTTGGTGAAGGGAGAGTAGAGGATACATCAGACAATGATGCTGAGTGCCAGAAATATGACAGGTGTCATAACTCTGAGTCTGATGATGCTGGGATAGAGTTGAAACCATATCCTAAAATTGAAACCCCATACTGCAAAGTAATTGACGAAGTCAAAAGGGAAAGGGTGATCTTGACGACATGGCCTGAGGGGAAGATCTTTATGACATCTGGATCAATGTTTGACCAAGAACCAGATATTGGGTATGATCTACCATCCTTCTCCTCCAAGTTCAAGGGAATAATTGATGGAGTCATAAGTAAAGCTGAAGTTGAGAGGCCAAAGATCACCATCAAGCATCCGAGTATGAAACCAACAGCTAGAGTGACATATGAAAAACTCAAGGGAGTAGCTGTGTCTCTGTTGGGCTAGAGTTGTTTAAGGCATGAACATTTGTTAATGGGCTAGTTTGTAATTGTTTTGGGCTTAATCTAGTTTAGTTAATAGGCCATGTGGGCCGATTTCTTGTTTATGATTGGGCTAGATTAGTGTTTATGATTGGCCTTGTAATCACATGAGGTGGTATAAATACCACCTCATGGTTATGTTTATGGCTAAGCTTTTCTATTCATTCTAAAGGCAGTTTACGATTTCTTGTTTATTGCTTGTTTTCGATCAGCTTCAATAGTAGTGATTTCTCATTCAAGACTCCATCTTTTCATAGATCTAGTCTGTGACACCCGAGAATTTCAAGGTTAACTTCCGTTAGACAAACCCGTTAGTTACGTTATAAGTAGCTAATGCATAACTAGGCCGAATACGTCCACGACCTTTGGTTGATCACCGAACCGTCCATATGTGTTATGTGTTCATCATTGATTGTCTTTATGTGCAATGTGATTTAAATACATGACTTATTATTGTGAATAGCATGATTAATTGTAAATACTTGATTATGTGAAAATTGCCTAAATTTGGTAGTCAGCGAAACTACCGAGCGAAATTACAAATTCGCCCGGTAGCAGGCTAGACTGATCAATGTATCCGAGATCAGAGCCAGTTTCGCCAGCCAGCGAAACTGCCAGCGAAATTAGCCCCTGATATAAATAAACTTAATAAACCCTAGTAGCCTCATTTGCCTCATTTCACAACCAACACACACATACACTTCTCCTGGAGATTCTGGTCAGCTAGGAAACCATCAAGAACCATCATCTCAGCTTTGAGACAACACCCATTTGGATCCTAGATCAAATCGTGAGTCCCAAAAAAACTATGTTTTATGCCTTTCTATATGTTTTCTTCTTAAAGCATGCTCAAACCTTCATGATATTGCTTGATCTTCTGTATATATGCTTTAGGATGCTAGATCTGTAATAAAGTCGATAACTTTACGTGTGAAATCCATCCATGATTAGAGATTTGTGCAAAATAGGTCATTTTAGGGTTTTGAACCTATTTTAGAGATTTGATGATCAAAATGCATGTTAAACTTGTTAAAGTTGCTTGATTTATGTTAGTAAAAGCCTATGGATGCTAGATAATGAATTGCATGTATGATCAGAAGCTGTTAGGTTGATTTTTAGGCAAATCCGTATGTTTTTCGCGACCAGCGAAACTGTTGTTCTCTGGGCGAAACTAAGTAGCGAAATTGCATCTCCTTCCAGCGACACTGACCAGCGAAACTATAGTGTCGCCGGGAATCTGACCAGACCAGCTCGAGCGAAACTATCGAGCGAAATACCTGAACGAAAGTTCAAACCAGTTTCCCCTGCGAAACTAGGCTAGCGAAACTGCGTCAGCAGTTTCGGGCGAAACTAGCCTAGCGAAACTGGGTTACCGGGCATTGCCTAGCGAAAGTGCTGCCCGTGCACCTAGCGAAACTGCCTAGCGAAACTATGCTAGCGAAACTAAGACCTGACCTAAAAACCAAACTTGTGAAATTTGTTTATGTGTTGTGCCATGACTTACATGATTATACCATGATGAAGCATGCTTGATATCTGATTTATATGAACCCTTGTTTATGATCAACCATTGGCGTCGTGTGTCGGTATGTCGAGTCATAGTTGCAACGTGCTATGTTATGGGCCATAGTGACGTTAAATAAAGATTAGACACGAAACTAATACTTAAGACCTAAACGTGTTCTAGGTCTTCGTTAAACAACAATATTTGGATTTACTTGAAGTGTAGCAGTGCAACCAAAGGTGAGTGTCACTAACCCGCTTACCGTGAGTCCGATGGGCCACACAGAATAACTTAACGAAAAACAATGCTGACAAACTCGAGAGTGCTAGGCACCTCACTGATAAACTTGAGAACACGGGATGCTCGGCACCCACTTGATGAACCGAAGTGTTTTATGGGAACACTTGTGAATTCTGATCAAACTGCTTTTGAAACAAAACTGAAAACATTTTAATATGGCTAGTGTAGGTTAAAGTCTAAACCATATGATATCACATTTTTGAA
>JBCNJP010000025.1:52594440-52639272 GCA_039602395.1 Deinandra increscens subsp. villosa
CTGATTGTTGTTGAGTTATACAATTTCAACTTGTTTTATTTTCTTATTTTGTTAAATCCGAGGCCTTATCTGCGTATCGAAAGATCGACCTTAAGGTAGACGATTTAACGTTCTTATTTCTTTTTGCATGGAACACAGTTGACTATTTCATGGTTACAATCATTGTGTGATTAAAATCACAAATGAAGTCACAAAATGTGATAAGCAAAGCATATCTGAGTATGTCTGATAGTGTGGGGTACACTGGTCAATGCAAATCTAATACATACATTAACATATCCAGATGTTATGAGTATGATTGTGCCAGAGTTTAAAGTTGGACAAAGTATATCTGCAATCGGCATGGCTTATGTGCTACAATAATCGAAATTGAAGTGTAGTTCAGCATGTTATGACCAATATGATCCCAAGTCGTGATCTTTCTCGCAAAAGACAAAAATAGTGTCTGATTTTGTACTGCATTTATTTTCCTTATCAGAAAATACTAAAAAGATTTTAGGTGTGTTTTGATATAAAATTTCTAAAAGCCAAAAATATTTTGTTTCTGATTTGTTTTCGATTGATCAACACGGTATACGATTTCAATTTGGTCCGCCTAACGGGCCGCCGTACCATAATCTTTTTGGTACGCCGGTTCCTTTTTGGTCCGCAGGTTCCCTTTTGATCCGCTGGTTTCTTTTTGGTCCGGTTGGGATTGGGTCCGCCGGTCTTGTGGGTGTTTTCTTCATTTGAGATACCTCAAATATCTCATGAATTACTTCAAGTCATTTGATCTTTTATTTTTGGATAATATAATCTTTTGTTGAGGATAATATAATCTTTTGTTGACTTAATATATCGTTAACTGGAGGTTATATGTTTAAGTTTAACCGATTGGAGCCCCGCCGAACCTTCACCGACCTCCGCCGAGCCCGGTCCGAACCGGGGTCGTACCCCGGGTCCGGCCACCCCCCCCCCCTTCTAGTGTCCCGCCACACCGGTTGCGGGGGTTGATGTAATTTTCCTCTTCAGGGACCGGGGTCCGCCAACCCTCTGTTGGCTTTCCCGGTGGTGCTTTGCTTAGCACTCCCCTGCCCTTTTTCTTGCACGGTCCTCCTCGTTCCGTGTCTGCTTGTATGGCCACCCCCTCGGTGTTGCCTAGTCGTCTGTTGAGGTGCCCCCTCCGATCTCTCCAGCATTGTGATAGAGAGTTCGGGGCCAAAGGTTTCTCACGCCTTGTCGCCCACCTTAAAACCTCGCACCTTAACAGTGATGAGCGTCGTGACACGTTGCGGAACACCCTCTCGGTGGACCGCGGGGTGTTTTTAGGCTTGGAGGATGCCTTAAAGGCCCTTGATTCTTGGTTGTGTGGTCGGTGCATGAAAATTCACCATGTCAGCCGCTTGTGCCACCACGAGGACGGGGTTTCTCGCTTTATCAATCCTTCGGAAGGCGAAGCCATGCATATCACCGAGATCCCCATCCCCCTTGGCCTTGTTGACCCGCCCGGGCCTGGCCCCGTCAATGTAAGGGGTGGGAGGCATTTGGATAGGGAGCTCCTGGATAAAATCTTCAAGGCCCGTGTCACAACTGTTAAAAGTTTACCTCTTAGTTGTCGCATGGCCTTCTCCCAGGCCCTTAAAACTGCTCTGCTTCAGGTGGCTGCTCACCCCGATTCTATTGAGGCCTGGGTTCGGTTGCTTATTCTCCCTAGGTGCACGCTGAGGGTTTTTAACCCTAAAACGCGTCAAGAGGCTCGCTCTGGGAACCGCAAAGCCCTGCAATGTCGCTCCATCATGGCTTCCCTATCTACTTGGGGGGGAGAGGAGAGTATTGACCAGCTGTTTGATAACATCCTTGAAACCCCCGTTTGTGGGCCAAGGGGGCCTCCTAATACCGCTTCTGACAAGTCGGCTGCCGAGGGGTCCAACATGAAACGCTGCATCCGGAAAATTGCGGATGGTCACTTTACTGCCGCCGTTAAAGTTCTCTCTTCGTCTGGGGTTGCGCCTTTTGGTCCTGCCACCACTCGGGTTTTGGAGGAGAAGCATCCTGTGTTACCATCCCCCTCCTTGCCGTCTGAGCCCTATACCGAGCCCCCTCTTGTGGCTACCACCGAAGTGGTTTTGGCGTGCATTAAATCGTTTCCCAAGGGGACTTCGTGCGGGAGGGACGGGTTGCGGGCCCAACACCTTCTGGATAGCCTCTGTGGGGAAGGGTCTGCCATTGCTAACGACCTCCTCGGGGCTATTACCTCGGTAGTCAATTTGTGGTTAGGGGGGAGGTGCCCCATCGGCCTAGCTGAGTTTGTGGCGTCGGCCCCTCTCACACCTCTGCTAAAACCTGATAACGGGATCCGGCCCATCGCTGTCGGCACCATCTGGCGGCGGCTGGTTTCTAAAATTGCTATGAAAGGGGTCGGGAAGGATATGGCTAAATATCTCGGGGACTTTCAGTTTGGGGTTGGGGTGCCTGGGGGAGCTGAGGCTATCTTGCATGCGGTTAACCGGTTGGTCGCAGGGAAACATGACGACAGCTCGCTGGCTATGCTTACGGTTGACTTCTCCAACGCGTTTAACGTAGTGGATAGATCGGCCTTACTTCGTGAAGTGCGTTTAAGGTGCCCGTCTATATCTCCATGGGTCGAATTTCTCTATGGTCAGTCTGCGCGGCTATATTTAGGGGGAGATCATATTTGGGCCACTACTGGGGTGCAACAGGGGGACCCTTTGGGCCCTCTCCTGTTTGCCCTTGTTCTTCACCCCCTTGCGCACCAGATTCGGGACAAATGCCGTCTCCTCCTTCAAGCGTGGTACCTTGACGATGGCACTCTCATTGGGGATTCCGAGGAAGTGGCCAAAGCTTTGCAGATTATTTCGGAGACCGGACCCTCCCTGGGCTTGCAACTCAATATCAAGAAGACGGAGCTGTTCTGGCCGTCCTGCGATGGGAGGAAGAATCGGCCGGGCCTCTTCCCCTCGGGCATCAGTAGGCCGTCCCTAGGGGTTAAGCTCCTTGGAGGGGCAGTCAGTAGGGATGGGGGGTTCATTGAGGGGTTGGCGTCCAAGAGGGCTTCTAACGCTGCCGCTCTAATGCACCTCCTTCCCAAGATTCGGGACCCGCAATGCGAACTCCTCCTGCTTCGCTCTTGCATGGGTGTTGCCAAGCTCCTTTTCGGCCTGCGGACCTGTCCCCCCGCCCACATGCAAGGGGCGGCCTCCTGCTTTGATCAGACCCTGCGCGAGACAGTTGAAAACATTGTGGTCTGTGGAGGGGCTTTTTTCGGGGACCTTCAGTGGCGGCTCGTTTCCCTGCCTATCCGGCACGGAGGGCTCGGGGTTTCTTCGGCTTTAGAGGCCTCGTCTTATGCGTTTGTAGCGTCCAGGGCCCAATCTTGGGAGCTGCAGGACCATATCTTGCGGGAGAGCGGGGTCTGTGGCATGGACTCGGATTATACTTTCGCTCTCGTTGCCCTGCGTGACATCGTACCGGGTTTTGATCTTAGCGGTTTCTCTGACAAGGACACCGCCCCCCCAAAACCCCAACCTGTTTTGGCGAATGCCCTTTTCAGCAAAATCGTGTTGGATATGGAGACCCGGTTTAATATGAATGCCAGGCAAAAAGCGGTGTGGAGCTGTCTTCGTCAACCACATGCCCAAGATTTCCTCCATGCTCTCCCCATTGACGGGCTCGGGCAACGCATGTCGTCGGTCGAATACCGATCTATCCTCAAGTACCGGCTTATGATACCCCTCTTTCCCGCGGACGAGAAGTGCCCTGTTTGCCGCAAGGCGTGTTTGGACTCGTTTGGGGAGCACGCGGTTCACTGTAAGGATCTCCCGGGGTTCAAGTACCGTCATGACTGGGTCCGGGATGTGCTATTTGACATTTTCAGAAAGGCAGGGATTTCAGCCAAGAAGGAAGCCCCCGTCAACTTCTTAACCGACCCAAAAGAGGGGCGTTCGACCCTTAGACCGGCGGACATCCTGGTGTTTGGGTGGTCCAGGGGGAAGCACGCTTGCATCGATCTGACTGGGGTCTCTCCCCTTGCGGGTTTTGGCTCTGGAATTTTCACAGCGGGGCAGGCTGCTGCTAAGGCGGGTGCGGGTAAGGTGGACAAGCACGAGAAGGCATGTCTCGAGAATCAGCATGTGTTTGTCCCTTTTGCTTTTGACACGTTCGGGCACCTCGCGTCAGAGGCTGCGGACACGCTCGGGCGGATCCAGAAGGTTATGCATGGGCATATAGTGACTCCTAGAGCTAAGAAACTTGTTTTTATCCGCTTAGGTTTTGCTATTCAAAAAGGGCTTGCGGCGCAGCTTGTTGCCCGTTTGCCCCGTATGTCGGACTGAGTTGTAACCGTTATTTTGGTTGTTAATAAAAGTTATATACTCTCCTATAAAAAAAAAAAAAAAAAAAAAAAATCAAAATATCTTGAAGTCTCGAAGAGACGTTTTGCGCCAAGATTATTTATGTTGGCAGGTTTCTAAGTGGAAAGAGAATATCACAACTTCAAGTCTTCTGAAGATTGTTGATAAAGAGACTACACACGTTGCAATATCAAGTATTCAAGATTGAACTCATCGTCTAGATCGAGGAGGAGTTTGATTGAAGATACAAGATACAAGTTTTATTAAGAGGAGATAATACTGCACATGCCGAGGGGGAGTTTGTTGATACATGGTTCCTGATCGTCATGTGGAGTATCGAGAACAAGACGGATCGTGCAAGTTTAGGGTTGGCCGAACCTTGGTCGAACTCCAGGTTCGGAGCCGCCGAGGCTTGGCCGAACCTGAGGTTCGGCCAGTCGTGGTTTCAGCCTATAAATAGGTTTGTCTTGTATAGAATTACAGAGCTTCCGTGTCATAACTTTCTCTGAGTGTACTCTGTGGTTCTCTGTGGTTAATACAAGTTTCCATTGTATTTACTCTCTGTGTTTTACTCGTTTACATTGATTTCTTTATGGCTAAGTAGAAGATCCTCATGCTCAGGCAATTTCAATTACCACATAAAGATCTAATCTTGATGATGAATCACATAGATCTACCAATAATAAGCATGCATGGCGTATATCTAACCCTAATTCAACATAAAGATGCAATCTTGATCATGAATCACATAGTCTAACAAGAATCAACATGCATGACATAGATCTAACCCTATGTCACACCCCGAGAATGGCTGAATGAGGGCATGTGACTGATTTGGCATCATGGTCATGGTTATGAATGATTGACATCTATGTGAACGTTTAGAAAAGTCATTTGTCTTTCGAAAACATAAGTCTTAAACATTTATTTAAACATTTAAAATAGTGGCAGCGGGAAATAGTAGTGGAAGTACATGTTAAGTTTCAAAAGACACGTTATGAGATTTTAAATCATGACAACCCTAAGGTGTAATGTGACTAGATCTCCCAAGTGAAATGCATGAACACGCGGCAAGCAGACCATGATATGAGACAAGCAGGATCTATGCAGAAAGACATTGAATTGCATCCTTAATCACCTGAGAATTCAAGAAATTTAAAAAGTCAACAGAATTGTTGGTGAGTTCACAGGTTTGATGACACATGAAAATGTTTGAACAATGTTTGAATCAGTGTTTGAAACAATGTTTGAAATGTTTGGCCGTCATGATATTATTTTTGTTGACTCTGATGTTGTAAAGATCAAGCATGAACTTGAATTCAAAACTAACTGTTTACCCACTCCTGGTGTCCAACCCCATGTACACCGAATGACCAGAATAACTAATGTACCCCTTGACTATTTCCGTGGAGTCAGGACTGGAGCGACCAAGTCGGGGCAGGGTCGTCAACCCAAATAGATCTATTCACAAGCTATCGTTTCGAATGAACTAATTGAATTCAATTAATAGTGGGACTTAGGCATATAACATGAATCAACATGAATACACAGATTGGGGTTTATGAAAAGAACATGCAATCAGTACGTCTTACAGAAATCATAATATCAGACAAAATGAAATTTGAAAGGCATTCATTGAATTCTCCCCCATAGTTTGAAAACAGAAAAGTAAAAGGGGCCGTGAAACTCACTTGATATGAAGATGGTCTGACAGATATGAATTGAATGAAGTAGCCTAGCAAGCGTCTACAATGTAATATTAAGACGTCTTAGGGGTCTGGCTATATGGGTTAGTGAATACGTCACCCAATGTTCAAGGTTAAGTCTCGACTGTTATTACCCGATGACAGTGATGGAAATCCTAGAATATTATTTATTGGCTAATAAATAATATTGAAGTTGATGGAATTTATTATTTATTTGAATAAATAAACAATAATTGAATTTTCGCGTTTGAAATATATATTGAATAATATATGTTATTTTCTATAAATCGTCACGAATATTTAATTTATTAAATATTTATAAGGTTTTGAACCTCTTTAAGTTAATAAATAAAATCTTTCATTTATTAAGGTTCGAACGCGCGTAGTATACCGCGCGTCAATACACGGTATTTGTCGCGTTTTATGAAAAGAATTTTGACACTTGAAAATAGGTCCACGTGTACGAAGAAATGTTTCCAAAATTATAAGAAGTTATATTTTGGTAAAATTAAGTGTCGGTTTGTCCGGTAGTTAGCTGGTTTCACCGGTTGGACCGTTTTGACTTGTTTTATGTCTTTTTAAGTTTCTTTAACACTTAGGATTTGTTAATAGGCTTGTTTTAATTTGGTTTAGGGTCTTAAGTTGCCAAGTGTGCCGGTGGAAGTTTAACTTGTAAAAATTGACATTTTCGGGTTACCGAAAGTTACAGCTTTGGTCCGGTTCACTTCTAAAACATGTTTTTCCATTTTTGAACTTTAGGAAACATTTTTACATGTCAAAATAAGCATGTTTTATGTTCTGGACCAGATTCAATTCTTGTTCAAAAATAAGTTATATTTTCCGTTGCAAAGTCGTATTACGGTATCCGATTGTTCCGTTTTCAAGTGTTTGACTTCCCGAATCACTTTGTAAGCTTAGAAAATAATCTTGGCAGCCCTGAACCATATGTTACAAGTCCTAAGTGGTCATTTGTTGGTCAAAAGGGTTTTTACTTAATTTTCATGAAAATATAAATGGCATTTTTGTCATAAAACTCCCAAGTTTACATTTGATTGAAGTTTCATGGTTAAATCTTTAATCAACACTTTTATGGACTCAAAATCATCCTAAGATAAGTTTGGTTTCAGTTTTGGGGTCAAAACTATAAGTGTTTTCAAGATGGTAAAAATGTATATTTTTCCAAAGTGACAACAGTTTTTATGACACGCAGAATTGTGTGTCATCTCTCGTCAGTTTTGTACATCATATATTTTCCAAAGTGACTACGGTTTTATGACACACAGAATGTGTGTCATCTCTGGTCAGTTTTTACAAAACATATATTTTCCATGAAATCCAATTTCCAAACATTTTGTTTATGTATTTCCATTAAATTAAACACACTAAAACATTCAAAACTTATATCATGCCATGATTTATAAGTTTTGTCACCATTTATGAAACTTTTTAACATAAGTATACATGTTATGTTAACATTTTCTAAGAACTTGTTTCAAACAATATTTCTAGTTTTCCATCAAAGTACATAATGCTACTAACATATTAGTTTGCTAGTAATCATCTAACAACACAATCAAGACTTAGTCAAGAACATGAGTTTGTGACATATAAGTATGAAAGATTTATAGAAAAATAAGCAAAGAAAGTAAGTTTCCTCACTTAGAGTCTTTCGGATCGGTAATGACAATAATGGGTTGTTGAACTAAGCTTCCGGTTAAGCTCCAAACCCAACCTTGATCTTGATTGTGAGAAGAAAAGTTGGTGAAGAAATGATGAGACATCAAGTGTTTGATGAAAGAAATGAATGTTAGAATGGATTCCTTTGAAAGAATAAGTGGAAGGAATGGTAGAAAATAAAGAAAAAGAGTATAGGAGGTGATTACCTTGACTAAAGATTACTTAGAATCTTGAAAGAAAGTAGAAATGATGGTGAAGTGGAGATGATGGTGGCGGTTTTGGGGTGTAGCCGAAAGCAAAGAGAGAAAGAGAGAGAGAAGTGTGTATTTGAGTTTCTTGAAGTTGTGAATGGTAAAATGGGATGGTTTAGTGTTTATAAGAGATGGTGGCTAGGTGGAATTGGGCTCGGTTTTAAGTGAGCCGAGAGGGAGCTCGGGTTTGGTTCCTAGCCGAGAACAAAGAAGAAGAGAGGAGAAAGGGTGAAAGTGGCTTGAACCTTGCTTGTATTGTGCTAGAAAAATGAGCACATGGAGGTGTTTGTGGGTGTATTCCAACCGGTTCAAGAAGGAGGGAAGGGACAAGGAGACAAGAGGGTGGCTAGGGAACATGAATGTTGGTGGTGTAAGTGGTTAATGGTTTTACCCAAAGGATCTTAGTCTTGTTGTGTACTTGGCCAACCAACTTGTTCAATATCTTGCATACATGTCATAGAATCTAGCTACCAAATCAATTAGCCTTGTGATCTTTGGGAAAACAAAAGCTAATGAGATGGTTGGAATTTTGGTTGAAATCAAATGAGAGATATGGAGGTAGAAACCGGGAAAAGAAAAGAGAGGGAGAGGGGAATTGGGCTTGAGCCCGAACCGGAAAAGAGAAAAGGAGGAGAAGATGGGCTGGGCCGGTCCGAGAGTAAAAGAGAGAAAGAATGATGGGCTTTGGCCCGAAAGAATAGGAGAGGGAGATGTGGGCCGGGCCGGCTGGGTTGTCGGGCCGAAAGGAAAAAGAAAACGGGCCGGGAGGCGGGCCGCAGAAAAAGAAAAGAAGAGGGAAAGAGAGAGAGTTGGGCCGGTAGGCCCATTGGGCTCTTTAGATCGAACCGGGTCTCGGGTCGGGTCGGGTTGAGTCCGGGTCGATTCAACGAGTCCAATGACACTTCGTTTGAGTCAAAAGGATAAACGAGCGAAAAGTCGGTTTTTGGCTCGAGAACGGATAATTTATATATAAATATAAATCAATAACAAAAATAAATGATTAAGTGTCGCGTTAAATTTTGAATGAACGGGAATGTCACATGTCTTGATTGTTTGTCGTTTTGATTATGCACAATGACGTACTAACATTTGGAAATAAAAACTTTGCTTGACATGAGCGTTTATTGTTTGGAGTTTTGGTGACAACGTTTAATATTTGTCTTGGTGAAAATATAATATAGTTTGGATTAAAATAGTTTTAGGAATAAAACTAATTATTGTGTGAAATGAATTGTCGTTCGAATGAAAGTTATGTTTGGATCACGTCGGACACAACGTAGTAGTTTTGAATTTGACGTTTGAATCTAAACGAATGTTAAGATTATTTTTGTCGTGGTGAAATTATGTTTTGAATAAAACGAATGAGTTTAACGAATGTAACTTTTGTTTTGAACGGAATGAATTTTGACATTTAAATCTAAACGAATATTTAAATTATTAAGTGAGAATAAAGTGTTGTTTGAATAAAATTATTGAGTTTTATGAATATAAAACTTTGTTTTTGAAATGAACTCGTCGTTTGAATAAACGACTTGTTTTGAACACGTTACGACGTAACGTAATGTTATGAAAAATATAAAATGAATATTTTATATTTTTTATTATTGAAGTTCCATCCTGAATTGACACGGAACTTGAAGTTGATTTCCAATACGGGTAAATGTTGTCGGACCTATGTTGTCTATGTTTGAATGTAAAGTCACCTAATTTGGGCAAATTAAGTCTAATGCACATAGATAATCAGATAATTGCACGTTAATATAATATTAAAGTTAATCAGGAATATACGGGTTGTCACATACTCCCCCGGTTAGAGAAATTTCGTCCCGAAATTTAGTCTTGAACTCCGGAGTTAGCATCATTGGCAAAGACATGCGGATACCTTTTAACGTATTTGATCTTCTCGTTCCCATGTGTATTCAGGACCTCGACGCGAGTTCCAATGAACTTTCACAATAGGATCCGACGTTGCTTTAATCGCTTAACCTTACGGTCGCAGATTTCAGTAGGAGTTTTGATGAAATGAAGACGATCGTCAATCTCAATCTCGTCCATAGGAATGACAGCAGATTCGTTAGACAGACACTTTTCAAGTTGCTGACATGAAATGCATTGTGAACTTTTCTAAGTTCAGGCGACAACTGAAGATGTTATGCTACTTGTCTAATCTTTTCAATGAATTCAAAGAGACCAATGTAGCGAGGGTTTTTACTTATTACGTTTTCCAAAACGAATAACACCTTTCAAGGATCGCGTGATCCGAGGATTGCCACGGGTATACGAATGAAGTGGAGTTGATTGGCTATCAAGAATGGTTCTTTTTGAAGATGAGCGTTGGTCATTTAGATGTATAGGATTCTGAATTAGAAGTTCTAGGCTAGGCATAATCACTCACGCAATAAGTTCCACCAGGATTTTCATGCAGTCCAGATTACAATTATGTGTGCACCCACAATTGTGATTTGTTTCGCATGATCAGCCTAGGTTTCACCTATTCTGAGTTTTCAGCTCTTGTTAGAACATGGAATGTGTCGGGGACACTGTTAAGCTCATGAGATAGCTTAGGCCGATTAACTATCGGTCGGATTTTTACTAGCATCTCGAAAGTTCCAAATCACATTAGTGACAGGAATGCGGCTTTGAATTTTAGTGTGATAGCTGTTGCTATATGAAAGCTCAGCTAAAGGTAAATGGTCATCCAAACCATTACCAAAATCAATCACGCAGGCACAAAATGTGTCCTAAAGGGTTTGAATCATTCTCTCGCTTCGACCATCCGTTTGTGGATGATAGGTTGTACTCATGTCGATACGAGTACCCAAAGATTTCTGAAGAGATTTCCAAAATCCAGCGGTAAAACGAATATCTCGATCAGAGATGATAGAAACAGGTACTCCGTGGCGAGATACCATTTCTTTCATGTAGATTTTGGCAAGTTGCTCGGTGGTATAGGATGTCTGGATATGTAGGAAGTGAGAAGACTTAGTTAAGCGGTCTACGATTACCCTAATCGCATTATTTTTGAATTGGGTCCTTGGCAAATTGGTAATGAAGTCCCTCGAGATTTCTTCCCATTCCCGTTAGGGGGTTTTAGGTTGAACGAGTAAACCAGAGGGTTTTTAGTATTCAGCTTTGACCTTTGCGCAAGTCAGGCACTTACCAACGCCTGTGGCGATTACAGCCTTCATGTCAGGCCACCAATACAACTCTTTCAAACCATGATACGTTTTATCTCAAGCAGGATGAATAGAATACCTAGACTTATGGGCTTCATTTAGGACCTATTTCTTTACAGAACCGATATTTGGCAATCCAGATTCTATCCTTGGAGTAGAATGCTCCATCAGGCTTCTTGAAGGAGAGATATGAGGTTGGATTGAATGGTCAATCTAAGGGCACGAAAGCGAAGAGGTTTCACTCGATCCTTCCAGCTATATGCGTCGTCGACTACATTAGCTTTACCAGGATGGTAACGGATTTCACAATCATAATCGTTGTGTAGTTCTACCCAACGACGTTGTCTCATTTTAAGCCCTTTTTGATTGAGTATTTGCCGAAAACATTTGCGGTCAACGTATATCGTACACTTTGTACCATAAAGATAATGTCTCCAAATCTTTAGAGCTAAACAGCTGCTCCGAGTTCAAGATTGTGAGTCGAGTAATTTCTTTCATGAGGTTTCAATTGGCGGGAGACATAGACGATGACTTTATTTCATTGCATAAGCACACATCCTAAGCCTTGGCGGGATGCGTCGCAGTATGCCATGAAATCATTCGTTCCTTCAGGCAAGGACAGAATTGGTGCATTACGCAACTTCCGCTTTTACAATTGAAAGGCAAACTCAACTTTAGAATTCAAGACAAACTTCTTGTCTTTTTCGGTGAGAGTAGTCAACGGTTGAGCTATCTTTGAAAAGTTTCCGATAAACCTTTGATAGTAACCAGCAGACCTAGGAATTGACGGATTTTTGATGGAGTAGATCAAGATATCGTCGATGAACACAGTAACAACTTGTCCAAGTACGGCTTGCACACCAAATTCATCAAGTTCATGAATACAGCTGGTGCGTTTGTAAAGCCAAACGGCATCTCTGAAAACTCATAGTGACTATAACGGATTCTGAAAGCAATCTTTGCAATGTCTTCTTCACGAACTCTCAACTGATGATAACCGGACTCCAGATCAATCTTTGAATAATAGATTGATTCTTGAAGTTGGTCGAACGAGTCGTCGATCCCTGAAAACGGGTAGCGGTTTTTCACAGTCACTTGTTCAGCTCGCGATAGTTGATGAGCATGCAAAAGATCCATCTTTCTTTCTAACTAAAAGAACAGGAGGACCCCAGGGGAGTGACCGGGTCGAATGAATTCTTTATCCAATACTTCTTGCAACTGATTGGACAATTCCTGCATTGTAGGAGGGGTAAGGCGATAGGGAGGACATGCTACAGGGGTAGCACCTAGAACAAGATCGATTCGGAACTCTAATTGCCTAGCCGGCGACAGGCCTGGCAAATCTTCAGGGAATACTTCAGGAATTTCGCGGGCGATGCGGACATCCTTCAGTGACTTCTCTTTTGATTCCTTCTCGGCGACGTGTGCCAAGATGGTATGACCTTCCTTACGAAGAGATCTACGAGTTCTCACACAAGATACAATGTCTAGCTTGGCTCCACTCTTTTCACCTTGAATGACTAGAGTTTCACCATTTTCCAATGGAATCTTGACTTGCTTGTGATGACAAGCCATTTCCGCATGGTTCTTTGACAACTAATCCATACCAATTACGATGTCATAACTTCCCAAGTCGACGGGCCACAAGTCAATGCTAAACGAATGATCGGAAAGACGCAAAGAGCAATTTTGGTAAACCTTGTCGGTTCGATTAAACTACTATCTGCTAGTTCTACGGAGTACTTAGTGTCTAACATATCTGGGTTGATTTTTAAGTGATGGGCAAAAATTGATAGACACAAAGCTTTTCTCGGTTCCAGTATCAAACAAAACAGAGGCATAATAATCGTTAAGGATGAACGTACCAGTGAGAGTATTTGGGTCCTGTCAGGCTTCTCCAGCATTCATCACAAAGGCTCTTCCACGGGCAATTCCAACAGCTTGATTTTTCCTTGGACGATTGATTCTTTATGCGTCCAACAGCTCCACAACCGTAACAGGTTCTGGAAGGGTAGTCTCTGGCCATGTGACATTTCGTCTTGCAGTTGTTGCAGGACACGTTACTGCAACCCTCGGCATGATGAAAGTTACATTTTGAACACAGTGGTAGGCCCCCTGTGTAGCCAGACTTTCTTGTTTCTTGGACAGAAGCACAGGCGGCAAAAGCCTTGACTGGTTCAAGCGCTTGTTCAGGTTGCTTTCCTGGTCGCTTCTTAGAATGCTTCTTTCCATGATGACTAGGCTTTCGATTATGGTCGAATTTCTTTTCAGACGAGGAAGATGGGGAAGCAAGGGTCAATAACAGGGATCGACTCAGAAGTCTTCCTAGCAAATAATACACCTTGGCGTACAGCCTGGTAATGTCAGACTACGTGTCAGACGAATGGCGCTTTGCAGAGTGTTTGGGTTGGAAGACATCACATTCCCTTGGATATTTGGGAGTCGAATCCTAAACATAACGCTCGATTTCCTAGTACAACGGTATCACCATTGTAGGATAGAGATGGGTGAGTTTATGAAAACACTTAGTGTAGCCAGCAATGTCAGATCCGTTCATTGTAAGTCCCCAAGCTCAACTTCCAATCACTAAAGTTTTTGTTGTGGGAAATACTCGTCTCCTAACATTTGCTCTAACTCATCCCAAGGTATAGCATAGGCTAGATCAATTCCAACAGATTCAGCATGTGAATTCCACCATATGGGAGCACCGTCTATGAACGTGCAGGCGGACAATTTAATCTTGGAATGATCAGGGCAAGTGCTAACGCGGAAAATGGATTCAGTCTTCTCAAACCATGAATAAGACCTACGACACCCTCAGTACCCTTGAAGTTGATGGACTTACAGTTCGAAATGTCCTTATAGTGCATTCTCGGGCACCTGATATGTTAGACATAACCTTGAAAACAATTCTTGGTAATCATTTTCTCGGGTTTCCGACATTTATCGGGGGAATTCTTACCACTAGGAGAACCCTCGTGGTGTCCTCCAGCGGTACGGGCAACTTCATTAGCGGCTATAGCATCAGCGATACGCTGGCCAACTAGAGCCTTGATTTGCTCAGCGTTCAAAGGGACAGGTGGAGGTGAGGGAGCTCGGTTGTTCAACGGTGAACAGCAGAATGGTCTCCTCCACAGCTAGCATACATCTCTCAAAAGACTCCATCATTAGCATAGAGGTAATGACAACACTTAAGACATTAGTTACGTTGGCGTGCAATGAATCCATACCATAGCCATCAGCAGTAGATTGATCTTCAATCTCAGAGAGTCGTGACTCGAAAGTCTGAATAGTATCATATGCCAGCAGAGAACGAAGCTCAGAAATGACACGACGAATGGCGTCATTATAACCGGAAAAACGAGACTGTATAGAAACATGATCAGGCAGACGAACGGGAATGCCATCCAGAATAGTGGAAATGCAAGCAGTAACAGAGGCGAAGGACTCTCCGACTTCGTGAATGGAAGGAACAACTGGTGGACTAGATACGCACTGCCCTTTTGGGGTAGGCTCGTCAACAGGGGTTGAAGTCACGGGACGACGATGAATATCAGACGTCCTTGGTGTGAACTTAAGCCTAGGGCCTACTGTACCAAAACGGTACGAACGGTGCGACGGTGTCAGGTCAAAAGAAGAATGGTCAACGAAATGGACAGACGGAATAGGCTCAGGAATGTTAGTAATGGAAACAATGGGGTCAAGAACAGACATAATAGCTAGAAGAGTGAAGAATGTAGCAGGAACAGACTCGACGGGGTCATCATTGATCTTGTCGTCAGACGTGATATGATCCTACATGCTCCTGGGCGAAGGTAGACGAGGTGAGTGCTCCTAAACTGGTGCGGTCTCTGGGACAGGAGTCGACGGTGTATACTCCGGTGAACCAGGTACGTTGTCAGATGAAGATGATGCGTAATTGGGCTCTGGCTCAGAGTCCGATGGTATCACGATAATCTCCTTGTTTGCCATGATGTGATGATTCCAAGTTATAATAATAATATATGATAATATATTAGGCAATTATCTTAGACAATAAGGCATAACAGTTTGCAGGTTAGCACACATACAAGGCAATGCATGAATGCACACACAAATGAATGATGCAGAGCTTAGGTTATAGACTAGGTGCAGACCGATGCATCCTAATTCACTATAACCATGGCTCTGATACCACGTCTGTCACACCCCGAGAATGGCTGAATGAGGGCATGTGACTGATTTGGCATCATGGTCATGGTTATGAATGATTGACATCTATGTGAACGTTTAGAAAAGTCATTTGTCTTTCGAAAACATAAGTCTTAAACATTTATTTAAACATTTAAAATAGTGGCAGCGGGAAATAGTAGTGGAAGCACATGTTAAGTTTCAAAAGACACGTTATGAGATTTTAAATCATGACAACACTAAGGTGTAATGTGACTAAACCTCCCAAGTGAAATGTATGAACACGCGGCAAGCAGACCATGATATGAGACAAGCAGGATCTATGGAGAAAGACATTGAATTGCATCCTTCATCACCTGAGAATTCAAGAAATTTAAAAAGTCAACAGAATTGTTGGTGAGTTCACAGGTTTGATGACACATAAAAATGTTTGAACAATGTTTGAATCAGTGTTTGAAACAATGTTTGAAATGTTTGGCCGTCATGATATTATTTTTGTTGACTCTGATGTTGTAAAGATCAAGCATGAACCTTGAATTCAAAACTAACTGTTTACCCACTCCTGGTGTCCAACCCCATGTACACCGAATGACCAGAATAACTAATGTACCCCTTGACTATTTCCGTGGAGTCAGGACTGGAGCGACCAAGTCGGGGCAGGGTCGTCAACCCAAATAGATCTATTCACAAGCTATCGTTTCGAATGAACTAATTGAATTCAATTAATAGTGGGACTTAGGCATATAACATGAATCAACATGAATACACAGATTGGGGTTTATGAAAAGAACATGCAATCAGTTCGTCTTACAGAAATCATTATATCAGACAAAATGAAATTTGAAAGGCATTCATTGAATTCTCCCCCATAGTTTGAAAACAGAAAAGTAAAAGGGGCCGTGAAACTCACTTGATATGAAGATGGTCTGACAGATATGAATTGAATGAAGTAGCCTAGCAAGCGTCTACAATGTAATATTAAGACGTCTTAGGAGTCTGGCTATATGGGTTAGTGAATACGTCACCCAATGTTCAAGGTTAAGTCTCGACTGTTATTACCCGATGACAGTGATGGAAATCCTAGAATATTATTTATTGGCTAATAAATAATATTGAAGTTGATGGAATTCATTATTTATTTGAATAAATAAACAATAATTGAATTTTCGCGTTTGAAATATATATTGAATAATATATGTTATTTTCTATAAATCGTCACGAATATTTAATTTATTAAATATTTATAAGGTTTTGAACTTCTTTAAGTTAATAAATAAAATCTTTCATTTATTAAGGTTCGAACGCGCGTAGTATACCGCGCGTCAATACACGGTATTTGTCGCGTTTTATGAAAAGAATTTTGACACTTGAAAATAGGTCCACGTGTACGGAGAAATGTTTCCATAATTATAAGAAGTTATATTTTGGTAAAATTAAGTGTCGGTTTGTCCGGTAGTTAGCTGGTTTCACCGGTTGGACCGTTTTGACTTGTTTTATGTCTTTTTAAGTTTCCTTAACACTTAGGATTTGTTAATAGGCTTGTTTTAATTTGGTTTAGGGTCTTAAGTTGCCAAGTGTGCCGGTGGAAGTTTAACTTGTAAAAATTGACATTTTCGGGTTACCGAAAGTTACAGCTTTGGTCCGGTTCACTTCTAAAACATGTTTTTCCATTTTTGAAATTTAGGAAACATTTTTACATGTCAAAATAAGCATTTTTATGTTCTGGACCAGATTCAATTCTTGTTCAAAAATAAGTTATATTTTCCGTTGCAAAGTCGTATTACTGTATCCGATTGTTCCGTTTTCAAGTGTTTGACTTCCCGAATCACTTTGTAAGTTTAGAAAATAATATTGGCAGCCCTAAATCATATGTTACAAGTCCTAAGTGGTCATTTGTTGGTCAAAAGGGTTTTTACTTAATTTTCATGAAAATATAAATGGCATTTTTGTCATAAAACTCCCAAGTTTACATTTGATTGAAGTTTCATGGTTAAATCTTTAATCAACACTTTTATGGACTCAAAATCATCCTAAGATAAGTTTGGTTTCAGTTTTGGGGTCAAAACTATAAGTGTTTTCAAGATGGTAAAAATGTATATTTTTCCAAAGTGACAACAGTTTTTATGACACGCAGAATTGTGTGTCATCTCTGGTCAGTTTTGTACATCATATATTTTCCAAAGTGACTACGGTTTTATGACACGCAGAATGTGTGTCATCTCTGGTCAGTTTTTACAAAACATATATTTTCCATGAAATCCAATTTCCAAACATTTTGTTTATGTATTTCCATCAAATTAAACACACTAAAACATTCAAAACTTATATCATGCCATGATTTATAAGTTTTGTCACCATTTATGAAACTTTTTAACATAAGTATACATGTTATGTTAACATTTTCTAAGAACTTGTTTCAAACAATATTTCTAGTTTTCCATCAAAGTACATAATGCTACTAACATATTAGTTTGCTAGTAATCATCTAACAACACAATCAAGACTTAGTCAAGAACATGAGTTTGTGACATATAAGTATGAAAGATTTATAGAAAAATAAGCAAAGAAAGTAAGTTTCCTCACTTAGAGTCTTCCGGATCGGTAATGACGATAATGGGTTGTTGAACTAAGCTTCCGGTTAAGCTCCAAACCCAACCTTGATCTTGATTGTGAGAAGAAAAGTTGGTGAAGAAATGATGAGACATCAAGTGTTTGATGAAAGAAATGAATGTTAGAATGGATTCCTTTGAAAGAATAAGTGGAAGGAATGGTAGAAAATAAAGAGAAAGAGTATAGGAGGTGATTACCTTGACTAAAGATTACTTAGAATCTTGAAAGAAAGTAGAAATGATGGTGAAGTGGAGATGATGGTGGCGGTTTTGGGGTGTAGCCGAGAGCAAAGAGAGAAAGAGAGAGAAGTGTGTATTTGAGTTTCTTGAAGTTGTGAATGGTAAAATGGGATGGTTTAGTGTTTATAAGAGATGGTGGCTAGGTGGAATTGGGCTCGGTTTTAAGTGAGCCGAGAGGGAGCTCGGGTTTGGTTCCTAGCCGAGAACAAAGAAGAAGAGAGGAGAAAGGGTGAAAGTGGCTTGAACCTTGCTTGTATTGTGCTAGAAAAATGAGCACATGGAGGTGTTTGTGGGTGTATTCCAACCGGTTCAAGAAGGAGGGAAGGGACAAGGAGACAAGAGGGTGGCTAGGGAACATGAATGTTGGTGGTGTAAGTGGTTAATGGTTTTACCCAAAGGATCTTAGTCTTGTTGTGTACTTGGCCAACCAACTTGTTCAATATCTTACATACATGTCATAGAATCTAGCTACCAAATCAATTAGCCTTGTGATCTTTGGGAAAACAAAAGCTAATGAGATGGTTGGAATTTTGGTTGAAATCAAATGAGAGATAGGGAGGTAGAAACCGGGAAAAGAAAAGAGAGGGAGAGGGGAATTGGGCTTGAGCCCGAACCGGAAAAGAGAAAAGGAGGAGAAGACGGGCTGGGCCGGTCCGAGATGAAAAGAGAGAAAGAATGATGGGCTTTGGCCCGAAAGAAAAGGAGAGGGAGATGTGGGCCGGGCCGGCTGGGCTGTCGGGCCGAAAGGAAAAAGAAAACGGACCGGGAGGTGGGCCGCGAAAAAAGAAAAGAAGAGGGAAAGAGAGAGAGTTTGGCCGGTAGGCCCATTGGGCTCTTTAGGTCGAACCGGGTCTCGGGTCGGGTCGGGTTGAGTCTGGGTCGATTCAACGAGTCCAATGACACTTCGTTTGAGTCAAAAGGATAAACGAGCGAAAAGTCGGTTTTTGGCTAGAGAACGGATGATTTATATATAAATATAAATCAATAACAAAAATAAATGATTAAGTGTCGCGTTAAATTTTGAATGAACGGGAATGTCACATGTCTTGATTGTTTGTCGTTTTGATTATGCACAATGACGTACTAACGTTTGGAAATAAAAACTTTGCTCGACATGAGCGTTTATTGTTTGGAGTTTTGGTGACAACGTTTAATATTTGTCTTGGTGAAAATATAATATAGTTTGGATTGAAATAGTTTTAGGAATAAAACTAATTATTGTGTGAAATGAATTGTCATTCGAATGAACGTTATGTTTGGATCACGTCGGACACAACGTAGTAGTTTTGAATTTGACGTTTGAATCTAAACGAATGTTAAGATTATTTTTGTCGTGGTGAAATGATGTTTTGAATAAAACGAATGAGTTTAACGAATGTAACTTTTGTTTTGAGCGGAATGAATTTTGACATTTAAATCTAAACGAATATTTAGATTATTAAGTGAGAATAAAGTGTTGTTTAAATAAAATTATTGAGTTTTATGAATATAAAACTTTGTTTATGAAATGAACTCGTCGTTTGAATAAACGACTTGGTTTGAAAACGTTACGACGTAACGTAATGTTATGAAAAATATAAAATGAATATTTTATATTTTTTTATTATTGAAGTTCCATCCTGAATTGACACGGAACTTGAAGTTGATTTCCACTACGGGTAAATGTTGTCGGACCTATGTTGTCTATGTTTGAACGTAAAGTCACCTAATTTGGGCAAATTAAGTCTAATGCACATAGATAATCAGATAATTGCACGTTAATATAATATTAAAGTTAACCAGGAATATACGGGTTGTCACACCCTAATTTAGCATAAAGATGCAATCTTGATCATATAATCCATAGATCTATCATCATACATCATATATGGCACAAATCTAGCCTAAATTCATGATAAAGCTCAGATCTTGACATGGAATTTCAAGGGATTACAAGGAACCTACCAAAAACCAAAAAGAAGGGATGAGATGGGATGAATAAAGCTTGAACCCTTGATGATTTAGCTCCAAAATCGAGATGGAATGAAGAACATATGAAGATCAGCTTATTTCAGGCGTGTTGGAGGTGTAGGGAATGAGAATGGGGAGCATGGCGGCTAATAGGGTTTAAATAGGAGAAAAATTAGGGTTTGTTGATAAAACCAACCTAGGCGTATCACCCGGAGCATAGGGTTGCTCCAAGCGATATGCTTGGAACCTACCTGATCTAAAACTTTACCGATTCCTCGATTCGCGTGCTCATTTTGCCATTTTAAAAAGTTTTCGAGTCCCATTTTCACCGAATTCACCATCTCATCATGTTAACCACATTTAATCCATTCAAAACGAATATAAATACATCATATAAGTCCTAACGATGAATACATAAGGTCACATACACATTTTTTGTCGGCTTTGAGGTGCGTATCGATTTTGGGCAATTCACCAGCGTGTCGCGAATCGATTGTTAGAGCGTAATTCTATGCTATAGTGTGTCTCGTGTATTGTATCAAAGTGAGAGCGATATGTTGAGTCTTAGGGTCAACGAACCATGGTCCGAACCATTGGTTCAGAGCCAACAAACCAATTGGTTCGCTAGATGGTTCGTTGGACATAATGAAGTCACCTATAAATAGGTTGACCTATTTAGAATGTTAAAAAACTCTTGGTCATATCTATAATTCTGTGTGTAATCCTCTCAAGCTTGAATCAATACAAATCTCATTTGTATTTACTTTTGATCTCGTCTCAATCTCGATATCACTAGATTAGCAAACGATCCGTCACTCCATGTCTCTATAAGTGGTATCAGAGCTTTCTGGTTCCATTTGCTGATCAAATTCTGTGATTTTTGAGATTTCTAGAGAGAGAAAGTGGGTTTTTGATCATTTTTCATCAAATTTTTTCAAAATGGAGTGTTTCTGATGTCGAAATTGATTTAAAAATGTTCCTAGTGTGTTTTCGTTGCTTACTTCTACAAATTACAGTCCAAAACCTTCAAATTCGTGAAAATCCAAAAACTTCTGTCTGGTTAGCCACTTGAATCTGTTGGTTTGCCGGATAAACTTTTGGTTCGTTAGATGATGTTCTTCATGGTTCGCTAGACAATCTTCTTAGTTGGTTCTCCGTACTATTTGGTTCGTTAGGCAATCTTCAAGTTGATTCGCTGGGCAATCTTCAAATTGGTTCGGAGTAGTTACAGCGTACCAATTGGTTCACTAGGGGTTCTTAGTTCGTTCAAATCATTGGTTCGCTGGGTTTTCGGTCATAAAAAGAGGGTTTTGGTTCACTGAATTGAATTTGGTTTGGAGTTGGTCTGCTGAGAATTTGGTTCACTGGAAAATTTTGGTTCGTCGGGCTGAAAACTAGTGTTCACTAAAACTGACGTAACTTGAGTTATGTTTGGAGTTACGAAACCCAATATCAGCCAAAATGGTCGTCTTGACGAGATCTACACTTTTACTCGCCATCGGCTAGTACTGCTTCGATACCCAAATTCGACTTTTAAGACCTCCTGTTTTTCAGTTTAAAGTTTTTGCCTTCGGTATCGCAATTTCAAAATGAGTGTTTATCAATTGTTTTCCACGATTCAAAACACGATGCAAGCTCTTATTAACTATGATAATGAAAAAGAAACAAGTCAGAAAGTTCCTAAATTTCTCAAATTGGAAGATTATCATAGTTGGGTGAAACGATTCGAGGCATACGTTGGTACTAATGATATCGATCTTTGGTTAGCTTATACTGATCAATATGAATATCCAACTGGTTCCACTCGAAAGATAATTGTGCAACGAAGTCTGACTCTTGAACAAAAGAAAGCATATCAAGCTGAACAAAAGGCTTACGGAACTTTAACCATAGCATTACCCAACGATTTATTACATCAATTTTCTGCTTATACTACATCAAAAGAATTGTGGGATGCACTACGGAAACGATGTGAGGGTAATGATCGGTTTAAGAAAAGTAAGCAAAAGGTTTTGAAGAAAGAGTTCGACAATTTCAAGCATTATCCAAATGAACATATTTCAAAGCTCATTACTAGGTTTTCACATTTGCTGAGTGAAATGACTTTAGTAAGTATAAAAAAGGAATAAGCTGATTTGAAAGAGAAGTTACTAGAGGCATTACCTGAAAAATGGGAAATTATGTAATGATGATTACTAATGATAACGGATATTCAGGGTTATCATTCAACAGTTTGATTGAGAAGATACAAGCCAGAGATATGGAACTGAATGTGAACAAATCCATGCCTGCACACGTACAAAATCCTACCGCAGATCATGGTGAAAATGATTCGACCATTAATGCTAAAAAGTCAAACATTTTCAATGAAGGTCCTACTACTGCTTTTCTTGCTAGAAAATCTGAGAATTATGGTTATTCTCTAGGGTGCAATTTTACAATTCCAAATCAATCATCTCAGACATCATTTTCTGCCAATGCAACTGAAGAATATGCTGCATTAATATCTGCTTCAATAGCATCGTCCTATGGTTTAATAATTTGTAATATTGGGAATGCTGAGTTGTTCAAAGATGATTTGAAACAGTTGGATGAGGATCATCTAAATGAATTAGATATAGAATGGCAGATGGCTATGTTAACTGAAAGAGCTAGAAGATTCTTTCCCAAAACTAGCAAAAAGAAAATTAATCCAAATGGAAAACATGGCTTGGATAAATCAAAGGTCAAGTGTTTCAAGTGTTCGAAATTTGGACATCATTCCCGTGAATGTTTGAAGAGTTTGAGTTGCAAAGAAGACATAAGTATGAATACAATGATCTCTCAGATCAATTCATTGGTACTCAGAAAGATTTATTGGATGCTCAAGTGAAAATTTCAGAGTTGAAAATGAGATTCTTGATTTACAAAAACAAGTGAAGAATTGTAATTTGTCTCCTACATTTCTGAATAATATATACAGGCAGGAGAAGAGTGAGGATAGTGTGAAAGAAGCAGATTTACACAAAGTTCTTACATTGGTTAACATGTTAATATTTTCATCTACTCCGGTTAATCCAAATGACGAAATGTATGATTACTCACAGTTTGCAACTCCTGTGCAAAGAAGAAGAAATTTACGTCTGGCAAGAAGAAGTTTGAAGCTGGACAAGCTCTAAACTTTGATTCTGGATCATCATTTTGGAAGATGAGAAGATTGTTGTTAAGGTTGAAAATTCTGTTATTAATTCATCTGAAGCAGAAGCAGATGCAAATAAATCACTGATTGTTGAAAATAAGCTGTAGGATATCAAAGCTAAATTTACTAAAACATCTAATAAAAAGAGTATTTATGGTTCTCAATTTGGGTCATATAAGATTCCGGGTTTCAAGAATAAAGGACTTGATTATGAAGTTAAAGAAGAACCAGTTCAGCAAACACAACAGAAGAAGAAGAAGGTTGATAAATCTGGTTTACATCAAAAGCAACAACAAAAACAGAAGAAACAAAACGTGTTCAAATCAAAGAATGATCATTATTATTCTGGAGGTTCTTCAAGTGGTTCAAGTTATTCACCACGGCCTGCATCTCCTAGGTATGATGTTTACAATGACTTCTTTGATTCATTTGGTTCTTATGACTCTCATGCTACAAAATCTTTTTACAAATCAAAGAGTTTTTCTGATGAGAAACAAAATTTTCAAACAAATTTGGGCAGCAGTTCCCTTAATGTTTTTCACAAAAAGTGTTACGCATGTCGTAAACCAGGACATCTTGCTGCTCAGTGTCCTACGAATGCGAACACTCACTCCTATGTGAACAAAACTGCTAAATATGTGAATGAAAAAGGTCAGATTTTTTATGAACCACAACCGACCATTTCTTAAATCAACAAGTAAGCCTTCTTGGGCAAAGACGCAAATTGATAATTTTGTGGATTCATTGAAAAGTTTATAATCGCCCATGATCTGGAAACCCCGAGTTGTTTCTAAGATCATCAAAGACCATGTTGAAGACACCAGGCAACCCGAGGCTGTTGACTCGGGCCAATCCCAAAACTGCTAATGTTTTATCTGGTGTCTGCAGGTTTCTTCATGAAGACCGATCATGCGTGTGTTGCTGATAGTGAAGAACCTGCATTATTTATTATTTCAATGCTTTATCATTTTCAAACAGTCTTTCAAAATAAAATTTTGATTTAAAAAAATGTGTTTTCAAAAACTGAAACTGCAAAGTGTCAGTGTTTGGTCGATAAATTTTCTTTCTTTTACATTTTTTTTACAGGTAGTACTTGTATATATTTAGGGGAGAAAATTGAAAAAAACAATCCAAAAATAGTGTCTTGTTTTTGTTAAAATGAAAAATCCAAAAATAGAGTTTTTCATTTTAGGGGGAGAAAAAGGCAACGCAAAAGATAAAAAAAAATGAAAAAGATCAAAATTGAGAAATTGATCATTGGGAAATGATGGTTCATTGGCTAACGTTTCTGACTCACGGATAGAGTAAGTGTAAAAGCCATAAGATCATTGTTCGATGTGCTAGGTAGGCTCGGCAAATCAGAAAGTATACGAATGTGATATATGACAAATCTGATGCTTAACCTAGTGGACAACATCTTGATGCGTATTTCAAGATATCAAGAAAAAGATATGTGAAAAGAAAAATGAGAAGTCATTGTGTATACATGTGTTCATTTTGCAAAGATTTAAACTTGTATGATTTTCTTTATTTTCTCAAACGATCGGACCTTCTTTGCGTATCGAAAGATCGACCTAATTGTTGTTCGTTTGAGGTTCTGCTTTATTTTCTTTAATGTTTCATATAATTCATCGGACTTTATCTGCGTGTCCACAAGACCGACCTGATTATTGTTGAATTATACAATTTCAACTTGTTTTATCTCTCTTATTGTGTTAAATTCGAGGCCTTATCTGCGTATCGAAAGATCGACCTTAAGGTAGACGATTTAACGTTCTTATTTCTTTTTACATGGAACACAGTTGATGATATCATGAAATCAAAATACTATATGAAATTCACAAGTATAATCACATGAGAAGTATGTGAAACATATCTGAATATGTCTGATAGTGTGGGGTACACTTGTCAAAGCCAATATAATCAATACCTTAACATATTCAGATGTTATGAGTATGATTATGCCAGAGTTTAAGTTGGACAAATTATATCTGCAATCGACATGGCTTACGTGCTACAATAATTGAAATTGAAGTGTAGTTTAGCGCGTTGTGACCAATATGATCCCAGATAGTGATCTTTCTCAAACCAAAAATAGAGTATAATTCAGTATAGCATTTATGTTTTCATTTCTGAAAAATCCAAAATGATTTTCGTTGTGTGTTTTAGCATAAGTTTGCAAAATTAAAAGGATTTTAGGTAAATCAAAATGATCTTTCTCAAACCAATATGATCCCAGATAGTGTTTTAGCATAAGTTTGCAAAATCCAAAATTATTTCTTATTTGTTTTCAATCGATCGACACTCGATACAAAAACATTTCAAATTCAATATCTTGGATTCTCAAAGAGAAGTTTTGCGCCAAGATTAAATTAATTTTTGGTAAATCAAAATAGAAAACCGCACTTTTGTCTTCTAAAGTTGTAGGTTTTGTGTGTCAAGACTCAAGCATGGTGAAAGGAGATTGAAGTTTTTTTTACAAGTGGATCTTGAAGTTCAAATATTGTTCAAGTTCTGATCCAGCCATGCAAGCTCTATTTCTGACAAGATTTCAAGTTGAAGATCGGAGGCAGTTATGTTGAAGTTTGAAGACTAGAGATTTAATTAGAATAGATACACTACACGTTAAGGGGGAGTTTGTTCAATGATAATTCTATGCTATAGTGTGTCTCGTGTATTGTATCTAAGTGAGGGCGATATATTGAGTCTTAGGGTCAACGAACCATGGTCCGAACCATTGGTCGGAGCCAGCGAACCAATTGGTTCGCTAGATGGTTCATTGGACAGAATGAAGTCACCTATAAATAGGTTGACCTGTTTAGAATGTTAAAAAACTCTTGGTCATATCTATAATTCTGTGTGTGTGGTTCTGTGTGTAATCCTCTCAAGCTTGAATCAATATTAATCTCATTTGTATTTACTTTTGATCTCATCTCAATCTCGATATCACTAGATTAGCAAACGATCCGTCGCTCCACGTCTCTACAAGATTAAGTGTGTGATGACTCGTGACATGATAACTTATTGTTAGACCTATATATATGCCTAATTTTACTTATGTTACTCAAATATGAGATTCCCGGTATATGACGAATGCGTACTGGAATCGCGTAAAAACCAAAAATTGCTTTATATTTGATCCAAGGAATCCAATTTGAATCCAAGTGATTTTAATTAAGTATTTTATTTTGAAAAACAATTACGAATTACTTTAAAAAGTTATTTGGGCTATAAACATCCAAAAATTATTCCGCTACTTTTCAATTTTCAAATCAGGTAGACACAGAATTTAAAACGGGTCGGGTTTTATAACCGGTAAAATGCAAATGTTACAACAACAATGGTGCAGTCATTCAAGATGGGATTAAAGAAAGACTCAACCTTCTATGAAGACTTGGTGATGAAACCTTGTCGGAAACTGGATGAATTCAGGAATAGGGCTCTAAGATTCATAAGGCAAAAGCTCCTTCTGCATATGATCATCCTAACCGGATAACAGAACCTCCTACCAAAAATCGCAAAGATTGAAGCCATACTCAAGATCCGATAACCCCAAGATCAATAGCGTGGACGAAGACGATGAAGAAGAAGAGTATCCTAGACTGACTAACTATTATTTTTCTATTGATATTTCAGGTGTAATGAATGCTATGCAAAATTTGGGAGATAGAGCAAGATGGCCAAAGAAGAATAAGTCGGCTTCCTGGAAGGATAGGTCCAAGTGGTGCGCTTATCATGAAGACTTTGGCCACACCACGGAGGACTAAATTGCCCTTAGGAAAGAGATAAGCCATCTCCTGAGAAAGGGGTATCTAAGAGCTCTTGGGAAAGAAAAATGACAGATCCAGGGAGTCTGACCAACATGCTAAATTCAGGAATGATAACCAGCATGCTGCGAACAGGGATTCCGACCAATAGCCCGGGATGCCAGAAAGAGCAGAATCCTCAGCTCCATATGCGAATGTAATTCATTTCATATCTGGAGGTTCTGATATTTGTGGTACTTCTTATTTACAGCTAAGGGACACACTAGAGAATCCAAGTCCGAAAAGGAAAGAAGGCCCGGCAAGTCAACAACAGTTCAAACCAGAAGGAGATCACTTTTTACGAGGATGACATATGCAACGTTCAAGATCCTCATCATGATGGATTGGTTATAACATTATACATCGCCAACCATTACGTGAAAAGAATTCTGATCGAGGGGGGAAGCTCTGTCAACATCATACAACTAGAAGCTTTGAACAAGATGGGGATTCCAGATTCAGAAATCATCAAGAAGTCCCCGGTACTTGTAGGATTCGCCAGAGAGACAAAGAACACAGTGGGAGAGATCAAACTTCCTGTGTATACCGAAGGGGTAAATTCATTATAACGATTTTGTGTAATTGATACTTTGTCTAGTTATAACATGTAAGGCCTCAACCCGCTTAACGCATATAACTAAACTTCTGAAAACAGGGCCAATTTTTTTTTTTTATCATTTTACTTATAAAATCGTTTATCAAGTTTATCAAAATCACACGTCAATATCATAATTAACCCAGCCAGCTTATCAGAGTATAGCTAAACTACACTCAAGATAAACAAAACACAACATTGAATCCCAAAAGACTTGGTGTTCGGTTCTTTGACCCCCCTGATTCGATCTTGACCCGTCCAATAATGATTACCTGCCAATAACACTAGTAACATGGTAGTATTAATGGCATACAACAACATTTACACTATGACAACAGTTAAAATCAAGAAACAACAAAAAAATTCTGGACAGCAGCTCCAAGCGTATCGCTTGGAGCATTGGCCGTCCCAAGCGATACACCTGGAGCCACATTTCTAGGGCTCCAGGCCAGTTTTCCCGTACTTAGCCATTTTTCCTGCATTTTCACTACAATTCAACCTCGTTCTCTCCAATCTAATATAAGTGCCAATCACTTACTAATACCTGCAACTCAAGAGGATTTCACACAATTCTCTAAAGTTCATATTAATTTCACAAGTTGAGTAACGGTGACACCTTACCCAACCCGTTTGACCCGCTAACACCTTATTCTCAAAACAACTCACAGGTCATACTTTCACCTACAATTTCCTACATTACATTTTCCCTTGACACATATGCATTGTGCCAAGCTGCTTGATTTGTCATTGGGGCAATTTCAGAACTATAGCCTACATAGTTCCTCGTCTTGCCACAACCTTACAGCTTAACCCAAACGGTTCATATACCCACAGTTCAACTTGGTCATATGTCATGACCAATTTCTCAATTGCATTTCAAATATCTAAACACATGTATCTCATCAAATACCTCATGATTTTCAAGTTGTTATCACAATCTATAGCATTATCTAGCTAGCTACTACGTGTTACCTCTCAGATTTTGGTCTTGCCTTCTCATTGATAACTTGTAGTCCAACCCGCTTCAATTATAATCATAACATTGATTAAATACTCCACACTACAATCATAATTCACACAATTTCACATTCCATCATCAAATCAAGTTGGTGAATTCAACCTACCCAATTTCCCATCTTCATTCAAGTATTTCATCAAACACCTAGCATGCGTACTTAGTGTTCTAACAAATCAACAACATATATGACATCAATTCATCCCATCTTTGATTACACATATCAATTCAGGCTTTTAAACACAATTTATCAACTTTCCAGCTTCACCATGATCCTATACAATCTAATTAACCAACCCAATTCCCCAAACCCTTATGGGGTTCGATTTCTAAGAGATGGGGTTTAACCCTCATCGCAATTTCTACCAATCACAATCAAAATAAGTCATGCAAGGTAAAATTAAGCTTCATCTAGACTCATAAACACATAACAATTCAGATTTCAGCACCAATTTGACCTCTAGATGATACCCATAAAACCACCTTATCTCAAAAACACTTACTTGTCTAACAACACTCAAAGGAGACCCCAAAATCAAGAATTATAAGCCTCTCTAAGCTAGAATTTAGTTTCCCCTTCAGAAATTTTACCCCCAACAGCTTGAATTTGAGATTGGAATTAATTGCTAGGCCTTTTCCCTCTCATCTTTGCCCTGGTCGCGATTCTTAGTCTGGAAAAAACCCAGACATAATTTATTCCCCTTAATTACAACTATGGTCCCTCATGAATACCCTTTTATAAATTATGGCCTCAACTATAATTTACACCTTTTATCCTCCAACTTTCCTCTAGTATAATCATCCATTATCAAACTTAACTTAGTAACTAATAGTTTCCATTAGATAACCCGGTTAAATTTATAAACCCGCTCATTTAACCAGTAACCCAAATTAAATTATAAATAAAATAATACAATCAATTCATCATGAAATTCGGGATGTTACATAACATTATTTTGGAAGCCCTTGGATCCATGAGATGTAAGCAGTCCTGTCAACATATCACCAATGTGACAAGATGCCTACGCCTTGGGGAGTAGTCACAATAAAAAAATGACCAATAAGAGGCAAAGGATTGTTATACATCCTCGATGAAGAAGTTGGCAAAAACGAGACAAACATAGCAATCACATAAAAAGGTAAGGGACGTAGTGGAGCCTAGGGAGCAGGATGTCAAGGAAATAATTTTGGATCCTGAGGATCCTGAAAAGAAAGTATTCATTAGCACCGGCATTCCTGAGCCACTTGAGCAGGATTTGATAAACTTTCTGAAATCCAGAAAAATGACATATTCCTGGAAGCACGAAGACATGATAGGTATATCCAAAGATATAATAACACAAACTAGGAATTGATAATTCTTTCAGGCATGTCCATCAAAAGAGAAGAAAGTTGGCTCCCGAAATGCCTGTGATAATACAAGAGGAGGTAGATCGACTACTCAAGGCACGCATGATAAAGGAAGTGAAATTCCCAAGATGGTTGGCTAATGTGGTCTTGGTAGAAAAGAAGAATGGAAAATGGAGGGTGTGAGCGGATCTCACTGATCTCATTCGAGCATGCCCGAAGGATCCTTTTCCCCTGCCTCATATCGATTTCGTGGTGTATGCGACATCAGACCATGAAATTCTGACATTCATGGATGCTACCTCAAGATTCCAGCAAATTTAAATGGAACCATCAGATCAGGAAGACACGACATTCATTACTCCCACGGGTATTTATTGTTACATTGTTATGCCTTTTGGATTGAAAAATGCAGGTGCAACGTACCAAAGGCTGGTAAACATAATGTTTAAAGAAAAGCTGGGGGACACAATAGAGGTTTACATAGACGACATGGTGGTAAAGTCCACGAAGAGGAATAATCATCTTAAGGATGTTAAGGATGCCTTTGATATCCTGGACCAATATAATATGAAGTTGAATCCTTCAAAATTCCACTTCGGAGTGGGGGTAGGTAAATTCCTAGGATACATGGTCACCAAGAGAGGAATGGAAGCCTGTCCAGAACATATAAAGGCAATAGTGAACCTGAAATCTCCAACACCAACTAAGGAGGTGCAAAGGTTGGTAGGAAGGATAGCGACACCTAACAGATCAATCTCCAAATCCTTAGAAAGATGCCAAGAATTCTATGACATCCGGAAGAAAAATAAGAAGTTTGTTTGGAATCCTGAGCATGAACAAGCAGTTCAAGATCTAAAGAAGTACTTTTCATCAACCCCTCTCTTGATGAAACCAGAATGTGGGGAACCACTTTCATTATACTTAGCTATGTCCATGAATACTGTATTTAAAACTAAGAGATTTGATAAATTATTATAATGTCCTTGTACCGATATAAGAGTAGGAATGGCAATGAAACCCGAACCCAGTGGGAAAATCCGAAACCTGTCACACATGGGACGGGTATGGGGTCGGGTGACCGAGTATGGGATTACTTTTGAATTTTTTGTGGGTATGGGATGGGTATGGGATTTGATGATATACCCGTTTACCCGTCCTGATTACCCGATAATATATACATGTTTACCCAATTATATACCCGCTATATTTTTCTTTGTTTTATCTATTTATTCAAACTATATTTTATATACCTTTTTTTATCTATAATACTAAGTTATTTTGTTAAAAACATTGATTTAAATATTATTAAATTTATATACGTCAGTTATTTGAGATACTTAAGTATAATTCTATAAATAAAAATAAATAGTTAGCCGATATACACCCGACATGTATGCCCGATACCCGATTGGTAAATACCCGCTAAAAACCCGATGAGTTTTGGGCCGGGTATGGGACACACTTTTATAACTGTGAAAATGCGAGAGCAAAGGATCGTCTACTCAATCTAGCTATTTGGAGATCAAAACGTAATTAACCGCTTGTTTTATTGATCAATGAAGAACAATTACAATCAGTAAGACACTCAGAAATAGACACAGAGAAACACCTTGTAAACACACACTTAACAAAGCTCAGACTCTCACTTCTATCTGATTACAAAGAACAACACACTATTTATAGGCACTGGCCGAACCCTGTCCGAACTCTGAGTTTGGCAGGTTCGGACCAGGTTCGGCCAATTACATTTTGGTTTGAACTTGTTCCTTGACTTGTTGTAACTCGATACTTCACACGACGCACATATCAGGTATCAACAACCCCCCCCCCCCCCCTCGTCGTGTGCAGTATCACTTCAACATCTTCAAATCTGTATCTTCAATCAAGATCCCCCTCAAATATAGAACTCGTTCGTCCAGCGAAATAAATCTTCGAACAAACTCCTCCTCAACTTGATCGTAGCTTGATCTTGAATACTTGACGATGTTTAGTGTATCTCCGGTCTTTATCAACATCTTCAGAAGACTTGAAGTTGCGATATCTAGCATTTTAGAACCTGCTCAAACATTTAAATAATCTTGGCGCAAAACGTCTATTCGAGACTCCCAGATATGATTTTGAAAATTTGATTTTGTATCACGTGTTGATCAGATCGAAACTAAAGCAGAAACAAAATCTTTTTGATTTTTAGAAAGTTTATATCAAAACAAACCTAAAATCTTTTTGATTTTTCAAACTTAAGCTAAAACACACCAAAAACTTTTTTGAAATTTTCTTGAACTAAAACAAAATGCAATACAGAATCAAACTCTATTTGTGGTATGAGAAAGATCACTATATGGGATCATATTGGACATAACGCACTGAACTACACTTCAATTCCAACTAATTGAATCACATAAGTGAAGCTGATTGCTGGTATAATTTGTCCATCTTAAACTCAGGCAGAATCATACTCATAACATCTGGATATGTTAAGGTACGGTTAGATTTGATTTGACCAGTATATCCCACACTATCAGACATATTCAGACATTTTCTTTTTCTTTTTCCTTTTGCTTTTTCTTTTTGTGTGATTACACTTGTGAATTGTCACAAAGTATCATATTTTCATGATATCATTAGCTGTGTTCCATGCAAAAAGAAATAAGAACGTTAAATCTTCTACCTTAAGTAGTGATGCAAACGGGTGCGGGTAATAGAGGGGGCTTCATTACCCGTACCCACACCCGAGCTAAATCCCCATACCTATCCCCGCCCCGCCTTATACCCAACGGGTACGGGTAAAAAAAAACCGGCGGATACAGGGAACCCAACGGGTACCCATTTACAAAAAATCAATTGTTTTAAAAAGTTAGAAAAATATAACCATAACAACTCAAACATTCAAGTTTTATAATTCAACCACACACTATTAATAGCAAAAAAGACTGTTAGAGCATATTCCTATGCTAATGTGTGTCTCGTGTATTGTATGTAGGTTAGAGCATCTGTGTGAGTTATGTGGCTTCATGCTGAAGTGGCCGCACCAAATTGTCCTCTGGTTATTTGGTCCGGGCGGACCAAATGGTCCGTCGGATGGTCCGCTCGTACAGTATATGTGCACTATAAATAGGTTATGTTAGAGAGAGCTTAGAGTTAGTTCTGTCATTCTACATCTCTTAAGTGTGTGTAACTGAGTGTGTAACTCTCTCTCTCTAGACTTAGTGTAATCTCTTTGTGAATCAATAAAGCGAAGCTTTATTTACTCGTTTGTGTATCTCCGATTACCGAATCATGCAGTAGTAAGATCGTACAGTGGTTTTACAAGTGGTATCAGAGCATTTGGTTGCTCTACTGCTGTGTTTTTTTTATCAATTTTCGGATTTTTAGAGAGAGAAAGTTTGGGTTTCTTCACATTTTCATCAAATTCTTCCAATTCCGAGTGTTTCTGTGATAAAAAATGATTTCTGAGTGTTTCTGGAGTGATTTCGCACCTTACTGATCCATTTTCTAGCTCAAAACGTCAAAAATTCGAAAAATCCATCGAAATCCGCGTGAAACGCATCTGGTCCACTCGAAGAACACTTGGTCCGCAACTGGTTCGCCCAGGCAATCTTCAAAGTTTGGTCCGTGGCAGTTACTTTCTGGTCCGCTGGCAGTTACGCCGTACCATTTGGTTCGCCGTACCAAATTTGATCCGCTGAGGATATTTGGTCCGTATCTGGTCCGCTGGTGAATTTGATCCGGAAGTGGTCCGCAGGTACAAATCTGGTCCACTAGTTAAATTGATCCGGAACTGGTCCGTTGAGTGCAAATTTGGTCCGCTGGATTTGGTTTGGTCCGCTGGCAGAAAAGTGACCTTCACTAAAACTGACGTAACTTGAGAACCGTAAAGAGTTACGGGAGCTAATACCAGTCAAAACGTTTGCCTGACAGCCAGTACCGCTCAGTTTGACCCCCAAAATCTGCTTGGAAGACCTTCGTTTTTGAGTTTCAAGTTTTGACGTCCAATTTCACAATTTTCAAAATGAAAGAAATTGATGCATTTGTTGCAGGTCATCGTCAGACTGTGCCAAAATTGATGAAGTTTGAAGATTATCCGAGTTGGGTAACAAAATTTAAAACATATCTTGATAGTATGGATAAAGATTTGTGGTTTCCGATCCAGAATTTATATGTATATCCAATGCAAAGTGCTACATATCCGAAAATTCTTAGTGATTTGTCTTATGAAGAAAGAGAAGCTTATGCTAGAGAAAAGAAAACATATAATTTTCTAAAAATGGCATTGTCAGAAGAAATGTTGAATCAATTTCAATCTTATTTTACCTCTAATACTTTGTGGGAAGCTATTAGAGAACAACATGAAGAGTTTGAAAAATATCAGCAGATTCAAAAGGAAGTATTGCAGGTAGAATCTGTTATAACTTCCAGGTTCTCTCGCCTGTTTAATAAATTTGAAGAAATTTCAGACAAAGATAAAAAGATTCAGAAGTTTCTTACAGATCATAATTCCTTACGTGATGAAAGTCAACAGAAAGAAAAGAAATGTTGTGAAGCTAAAGTTACTAAGAAAGAATTACAGTTTCAAAGTGAAATTGAGAATTTAAACAAAACAATTGCCAAGTTGCTGACTGAGAATGAAAAGCTATCAAAAGAAGTTGTTGAAGATAACGAACGAATCTTGAAGCTTCAAACTGAAAATGCTGAGTTGGTTAGAAATGCTGAAAAATGGGAGCACGAAGCAAAAGATGCTATTGGCGATTTTGATGCTTTGTTTAGCAAGTCCAAAGCTAGATTGGATTCGCTTCAGCAATTGTATAATGATCTTCAGAAAGAGTTTGAGGAAGTTACTGCTAAGGAAAATGATCGTTAATGGGAACATTCAAAATTACTCGATAAAGTCACAACCTTGACACATGACAACAAGTTGTTGACAAGAAATGTTGAGATCTATAAAGAAAGAGTGGAGAAAATTACAAAAGAAGTGCATGCTGCTCATGATGGTATGCGAAGAGAAAAGTCTTTAGTTAACAACACATCTAAGAAATTGATTCAGTCAGAAAAGGTTGTTGCTGAAGCTCAAAAGACAATAGCAGATTTGACAATTGAAATCTTGGATCTAAATCGTCAATTTCATAATTTGAAGAATTCTCATTCTTTTGCAAGTTATTTGTGTCATGATGATAATTTCAAAAAGGTGTTTGGAGGGGATGATTTTAATCAAATACCACATCCAGTGATTCAAACGGAAGCAATTATTTCTACTGGTGAAAAGATTGAGAAAGATGAAAAGAAACTGCATGAAGAAGCTGTTGCTGCAAAGTTGGTTGAAGCTAACAAACTAAAAGATATAAAAGCTTCATTTAATCAAGCAGCTAAAGCTGGTTCTTCAAGTTCTCAAGTTGATCTGACAAAGCTACCAGGTTACAAACAGTCTGGTTTGGGTAGTGGGAACAAGAAATTTGAGAAGAAAAACAATAAGAACATGCCCAAGAAAACTCCAAAAGAAAAGAACGATACAAATCTTGATCAAATTTATCATTTGGCTCAGGTTTTCATATCAACAATGGAGAAAGGATTCGGAAGTCAACATTCAAAGAAGGATTTGAAGAAGAAGATATTCTCAAATCCGTCTCAAGCTGGTCACAAACATCCTGGTTGGTCTTCTTCAGGTTCAAATCCTACTCCTCAAAGTCCAACATCCAAATGGGTACACAAGAATCAGTTTCAACCATTTGATGATTTTTATGATTCATTTGATTCTGATGATATGTGCCATACAGTTCAGGACAAACGAACACCGAAACGATCCTATCGTTTGTGCTATCAATGTCGCCGACCAGGCCACATGGCACACGATTGTCCTGAAACTGCAAAAAGAACTTTTTCTGATAAATCTGCCACATTCATTGATGAATCAGGCAGAGTTTTTACTGAGTCCACATCCACATCTTTTAAATCTTCAAAGAAACAATTTTGTAAATATGATTCAAGCATGGATAGTTCATCCACTGGAAGTGACTCATTAAAAATAGAAAAATTAAACATGCAGTGGCGACCTAAGTTGGTTACCAAAGCTGCAAATGATTTTGTGGAAGACAGTGGTTGACCAGAAGCTGTGTGCTTCGGGTAATTTGAATACTAATCATTTAAACCAGTGTGCAGGTTTCTTCAAGAAGACCTGTCGGTGATTGTGAAGTTCAAGCTTCAAGCAGTTACTGATAGTGGAGTTTCCTGCTTAACTTAACTTGAATACGTCATTTTTCAAAATGAAAGTTTTTCTGAACGCTTAAACTGAACAGGTATCAGTATCGATTGGTCAATTTACTTTCTTTAATGCATTTTGTTTGTCGTTTAGGGGGAGAAAATTGAAAACCAAAAATAGTGTCTTTGTGTTTTTTGTTAAAATGAAAATCCAAAAATAGAGTTTTCATTTTAAGGGGGAGACAATGAAAAATACAAAAACATTGAAAAATGAGAAATTGATCCGACATGTATGGGAAATGATGGTACATTGCAATGAAAAATACAAAAACATTGAAAAATGAGAAATTGATCCGACATGTATGGGAAATGATGGTACATTGGCTTACGTTTCTGGCTCATGGATAAAATAGATGAAAAAGCCATAAGATCATTGTTCGATGTGCTTGGTAGGCTCGGCATTAAATCAGAAAATATTCAGATATGATAAACATTAAAATACTATTGCTTGATCAAGTGGACAACATCTTGATGCGTATCTCAAGATATCAAGAAAAAGATATGTGAAATAGAAAATGAGAAGTCACTGTGTATACATGTGTTCATTTTGCAAAAATTAAAACTTGTTTGATTTTCTTTATTTTGTCAAACGATCGGACTTTCATTGCGTATCGAAAGATCGACCTGATTGTTGTTCGTTTGACGTTCTGCTTTATTTTCTTTGGTGTTTCGTATAACTCATCGGACTTTCTTTGCGTGTACGGGAGTACCGACCTGATTGTTGTTGGGTTATACACTTTCAACTTGTTTTATTTTCTTATTTTGTTAAATCCGAGGCCTTATCTGCGTATCAAAAGATCGACCTTAAGGTAGACAATTTAACGTTCTTATTTCTTTTTGCATGGAATACAGTTGACTAAATCATGAGTACAATCATTATGTGACTAAATCACAAATGAAATCACAAAGTGTGATATAAAAGCAAAAACATATCTGAGTATGTCTGATAGTGTGGGGTACACTGGTCAAAGCAAATCTAATCAATTCAATAACATATCCAGATGTTATGAGTATGATTGTGCCTGAGTTTAAGATGGACAAATTATACCAGTAATCGACATGACTTGTGTGCTGAAGAAATTGAAATTGAAATATAGTTCAGCATGTCATGACCAATATGATCCCAAGTTGTGATCTTTCTCGCAAAAGACAAAAATACTGTCTGATTCAGTATTTCATTTCTGTATTGCATTTATGTTTCATATCTGAAAAATCCAAAAAGATTTTAGGTGTGTTTTAGCATAAACTTAGAAAGATCAAAAAGATTTTCGATGTGTTTTGATATAAAGTTTCAAAAAGCCAAAAAGATTTTGTTTCTTATTTGTTTTCGACCGATCGATATAATGATACAAACTTCAAAATTCAAATTTACATCTTGGATTCTCGAAGAGAAGTTTTGCGCCAAGATTAAATTATTTTTTTTCAAAAGAAAAAGAAAGCCGCGTTTCTGTCTTCTGAAATTGCAGGTTTCTATGTGAGATGACTCAAGCATGGTGAAAGGGGGAGTATGTAATATTTTTCACAAGTGGATCTTGAAGTTCAAAGATTGTTCAAGATTGATCCAGCCATGCAAGCTCTATTTCTGACAAGATTTCAAGTTGAAGATCGGATGCAGCAATGCTAAAGATTGAAGGCTGAAGTGTTGTTAGATAGATAGATAGATACACTACACGTTAAGGGGGAGTTTGTTAGAGCATATTCCTATGCTAATGTGTGTCTCGTGTATTGTATCTAGGTTAGAGCATCTGTGTGAGTTATAGTGGCTTCATGCTGAGGTGGCCGGACCAAATTGTCCTCTGGTTATTTGGTCCGGGCGGACCAAATGGTCCGTCGGATGGTCCGCCCGTACAGTATATGTGTACTATAAATAGGTTATGTTAGAGAGAGCTTAGAGTTAGTTCTGTCATTCTACATCTCTTAAGTGTGTGTAACTGAGTGTGTAACTCTCTCTCTCTAGACTTACTGTAATCTCTTTGTGAATCAATAAAGCGAAGCTTTATTTACTCGTTTGTGTATCTCCGATTACCGAATCATGCAGTAGTAAGATCGTACAGTGGTTTTACAAAGACAATCACCACGTTCTCAAGATCGTTAAAAAAAACTAAATATCATAATCCATAAAGCTCGGACCCGCTTCATCTTCTTTTATAACTTCAAACTTTGCAAGATGTTTTTCTTTATTTGAATGTGCACCTAGCAATAAAAAATAAACAAATATAAGTATTATTATAAAATATTTATTGGAAAAAAATGAAACAAAATATTAAATGTTTAGAATATAGAAAATCTTACCAAATTTCTCATCCCATAGCCAATTTTGTGCACAAATCAATGCGTCCAATGTATCCGGATGAAGCCTATTACGATGACTAGTGACATGTCTTCCACCGGTACTAAAGGCTGATTCGGAAACAACAGTAGACACCGGTATAGCCAAAACATCTTTAACAACTCGTTGCAAAACAGGGTATTTAAGACCATTAGCCTTCCACCATGCTAAAATATCAAAATCTCCGGTCCTTGGCAAAACCTTCTCTTCCAAATAATAATCTAACTCGGATTTATGGTTGTCAATGGTTGAAGTGGTAGACACAAATAAATCAAAACCCGCCAAAGGATCTCCACAATCATCAACATCCAAACCAAAATTAGTATTATTCAGTGAAGAGCGACCATCTTTAGCATCATACGACTTGTATTCTTTTACCAAATCATAAGTTAACTTTTTATTTCTCTCAACTTCTTGTGGGGACCCATCACCATAAATCTTGGGGAAATAATACTCAATCAACTTCATTTTGAATCTTGGGTCCAAAATAGTGGTTATAGCTAACACTCCGTGTATGAGAGACCAATATTTGTCAAACTTATCAATCATTATCGTAGCCATCGTCTTGATCACCGTATGAGGTGATGAAAGACACTCTTGAAGCAACAATCGTATATCACAAATCTTTGGAAAAAAAGATTAGTTGTTGGATATTTGACCCCGGAAAACATCTCAATCACACTATAAAATATTTTGAGTTTCTCACACATTACCTTTGCTAAATGCCAATCTTCATCACTGGGTGCTTGCTTGTAGTTTTTATCTTTGTGTAAAAGACGATTGAAGACTTCTTTGTATGGAATTGCACTCATAAGCATCAAATAAGTGGAATTCCTTCTTGTTTTGATGTCTAAAGCTAACTGTCTTTTACTTGCAAGAGTTAATCCATCCTTTGCATCCTCAAAAGCTTCCACTCTTTTTGGAGTTGCAGTCCAATAAACAACACTCTCACGAATACACTCTACCACACTTTGTATTGCACCCAATCCTTGTTGAACAATTAAGTTCAAGATATGTGCACAACATTTCATGTGAAGCAATTCCCCCTTGAAAAGAAGATTATCAAGTCTCATCTTGTCTTTCATTTTGTCCATCATAGAAATATTAACACTATAATTATCTAAAGTCAAGGTAGATAACTTGCAGTCAAGAGACCATGCAATCAAACACCCCATTAATTCTTTACTTAGTGTTTTAGCATTATGAGGGGCTGGAACATACATAAACCTACAATTTGTAAATTAGAAAAGTTAGTACATAATAAGTTAATATAAAAGAAAAAAGAAGTAACTGAATACCTTAAAATTTTATTGCACAAATTCCATGAATCATCAATATAATGTGCAGTGACAACCATGTAACCTCTCTTTTGGTTAGAGGCTGTTCACATATCAGTTGTAACTGCAACTCTGCCTTCGTTTGAGTTCAAAACATTTTTCAATTTCCTCTTTTCACTCTAAAAAATCTTCTTTATATCACCTGTAATAGTAGTTCGTGACACATGTTTAAATAATGGGTTAAGCGAGTTAACAAAACTTCTAAATCCAACATGTTCCACCATGTTAAGTGAATACTCATGAAGAATGATCATCTTCGCAAGTTCTTCTCTTGAAAAATTATGATCAAATGTATGTGAACCAAGCGAAAATGGTCCATCTTTTTTTTCTTGACGTGGATTCAAGAGCGATTGTCTTATGTCTTGATTCTTTCTTGACATGCATTTTTTGTAATGATCATGCAAGTGTTTGGTTCCATTCTTGCTTTTTCCAGTTAATTTTTTATGACAATAGTTGCCTATGGCCTTATCAAGACCATCAATCTTTTGCTTCTTAAAATGTTCCCAAACTATAGAAGTTAATCTTTTGTTTCCATCGGCCTCTACCTCGACATTGGCATCGTGCTCATCTACTTTTGCATTAGCCGACCTCTTTTTTGTTCCGATATTCCGCCCCTCTGATGTTCTAGCAGCCTTAAAATTTGGTTGTGGGGGTTGTTGATCTTGAGTGTCCCTGCAAAAAATGGTAGTCTTCACAAACAGTGGCAAAACATGATAAGTATAAATCATTTGTAAATTTTATTAATCAAAGAAAACTTACACAGGTTGTTGATCTTGTAGGCTAATGTTCTCCTCTTCCATGAGGTTTAGACACACCTCAAATAGAGCATCAACAATCAACATATTAGTAAATCACACATCAACAATCAACAAATGAATTACTAGCTTAAAAAAGAAGATAATATACGCAGTTAGTAGTTACGCTCGAATAGTCGGATATATACACAGAAGAAATAAGACTATATACATGACAATAATTTAATATACATTCGATCCTTCAATCATATAATTCATCTATAATATATTATATTATTTATCTGATATAATACTATATTCAATCAACATACAATACTATATGCAATACTATAATATTATTTGTCTCTTACATTCGATTTCCATATAATATACATTCGATCCTTCAAAGGAAAATAAGCCAGCAAGAACTAATTAACTATATTCTATTATTCCGTCAACATGTACTCAATATTTTTAAAAGAAAACAAACCTCGATAAAAGTATTCTTCGAATGGTTGATACGGTGATACCCTTTTTCCTTCGTGAAAACTTGTGGAGGCTTTAAAAGGGTCTGCCCTCTCTCTCTGCCGTTTGAATGTTTGTAGCAATTAGGATTGGGGGGGGGGGTGAATTTACTGTCTCTTTAGTGGTATTTATATATTATCTCAGAAAAAAAAAATATAAAAAAATGTAACAGTGCAGAAGAAGCTGTGAAATTTTGTGAACAAGCCCATATATATAAAGCCTTTATAATAAAGAAAATATATAAATTAATAAATTATATATATTCGGGTTTTAAACAGGGCGGTTAGTGCAACACCCGTACCCGACCCATACCCGCTTCGGGTTTTAAAAATAATACCCTTCCCCGCCCCATTACCCGTTAAGACGGGTAAAACCCGTACCATTCTGGTCGGGTACCCGCGGGTACCCACTTTTGCGAGTAAAATTTGCATCCCTAACCTTAAGGTTGATCTTTCGATACGCATATAAGGCATCGGATTTAACAAAATAAAGAAAATAAAACAAGTTGAAATTGTATAATCCAACAACAATCAGGTCGATACTTCCGTATACGTATAGAAAGTCCGATGGATTATACGAAACACCAAAGAAAATAAAGCAGAACGTCAAACGAACAACGATCAGGTCAGTCTTGTGGACACGCAGAGAAAGTCCGATCGTTTGACAAAATAAAGAAAATCAAACAAGTTTAAATCTTTGCAAAATGAACACATGTATACACAGTAACTTCTCATTTTGAATTTCACACTTATTTTTCCTTTTTGTCATGAAATACGCATTAAGATGTTATCTACATGGTCAAGCATTAGTATTTAGTGAATATCACATCTGAATACTTTTTGATTTGCCGAGCCTACCAATCATATCAAACAATGATCTTATGGCTCTTTCATCTACTCTATACATGAGTCAGATACGTAACCAATGTACCATCATTTCCCAATAATCAATTTCTCACATTTTTATATTATTGCATGTATTCACATTCTCCCCATAACATGCTTTTTCTCAATTACTCCCCCTTACTTACCATCTCCCCCTTAAAATTAAAAACTCTATTTTTGGATTTTCATTTTACACAAAAACAGGACTCTATTTTTGGGTTTTTGAGAAAATATTTTAAGCAAAGAAACTTGATCAATCAACACGGATATCTTTCAGTTTTAGAATTTCATAAATATTACAGGTGAGAAAAATATATTGCACGCAATTTTAAGTTAAATTAGAATACTCCTCCATCAACAACTTTTCAATCGTCGATAGGTCTTCTAGAAGTAGCTGCACACTGGTCAAACCGATTAGTTCATAAATGACCCGAAGCGAATTGCTTCTGGTCGACCAGTGTCCTGATTTTGTTTAGAAGCTACCTTACGTTTCCATTGTTGTGATTTTGGTAAGTCAGTTTTTGATGAAGATATAACAGGTGACTGTGATGATGAACCTATATTTTGAGTCTTTTGAAAGATTGGAACAAAATGTTTTTGTTTTAAGGAGAATGTAGGCTCAACGTCATCAAAAACTCTGCCTTGTTCATTGGTTTGGCAGGTTTACCAAAAACTGGTTTCTTGTGAAACCGCTGAGGTGAATCAACAGGCAGTGGAAAATCTTTTAACATATGCCCTGTTCGGCGGCAAATATAACATATTCGTTTTGTTTTGTCCCACTTTTGAGGTACCTGCGAAGAACAACAGACATGAACATCTCAAACATGATCAGGATTAGAATCATATACCTAATGCCTGTGATCATGAACCCATTTTGAAGTTGGGCTTCGAGAATGTGAACTATCAGAAGACACTCCAGCTTTTTGATTCTGAACATTTAATGACGTAGCATCTCGGACAAAAACTTCAGAAATCTTTCTTGCATCGACGCAATGAATTGGAAATTCTTTATCAGAGAAAAGCAGATTTGAACCTTTGAGCTTGTAGAATCTCTCAGGTTGAACCTTCTCTGCTTTGAAGACATGCTTCTTCATTTGCCTTCTTTTAAGCTTCTTTAGACTCTGTGAGTTTAGAACTGGAACTACCTCAACTTTATCTTTCATCCCTTGAAAACCAAAACCGACATTCTTTCCAGAAATCTTCTCCTCAGATGTAGAATGTCCATTCTTTGCTAATCGAGAAAATTCATCTTTCGCTGCAGTAACATTCTTTTGATCATAGAAAAGTGTCTCATCAAAGTCAGGTTGTGACCGTATCTTGTCACTGGAAGTAGCTGATTTCTCATTGTCAACAGAAGAAGAACCAGATACAAATTGTGGAGCTGGAGGAATCTCAGAATTCTTTCCCTTCTTTTTCTGTATAACCTTCTCTTCTTCTTGAACCGATGACGAAAACTTTGAATAATCACAATCTTCCACTTGTTCCTTCACATCTTTGAATGCTTCTTTTATTTGAGCAGGAGGCGAAGCTGTTTTGTCAAACATCTTTTCAAAATTTTCATCCTTAGCCAGAAAGCTTATAAACACTTGAGAATTAGAGACATTGTTTAACAAGCGATTGGCATCGATGACTTGAATCTTGAGACTAGAAATCTGCTGATGTGCTTCAGCTAACTCTTTCTCAGTTGCTATCAACCGTTTTGCAACTTTGTGTGTCTCAAATTTCTGCATCCGAAGATTTTCCATTCCTTCAAAATATTCTTTCTTCAATTTATCTTCATTTTGCTTCTGAATATCTAAATTAGCAGCTTGAACTTTGTTCACACTAACTAACTCTCTCTTTTCATCTAATAACTTCTCCATATCAACTTGATACTCTGCAATCTTCGCAGCGGATTCTTCAACATTCTTGGTGAGAAAATCAAGCTTGATTTTGGACTTGTCAAACAAATTATGAAAATCAGAAGCAACATCTTCCGCTTCATCCTTTCATTTCTTTACTTCTTTGAACAACGTGTCCCTTTCATCTTGTAATATTTCATTCCTTACTACGAACATCTGTACATTTTCTTTGACTAAATGAAGATCATTAGTAAGCATACCCACTTCTTTTATCAAAGAATCATTTTTCAACATAAAATCCTTCTCGTTGATCTTAGAAATCTCAAACTCAGCTGTTACCAACTTCAATTCTTCAGAAATATTTTGAATTTTATTCAATAATGAAGCATTCTCTTTCAACAAACTTTCCAAGTTTTCAGCAGATTCATATGAACTTGGTGTTGAACTTGTTTCAGAACTTGTATCTGAACTATAATCTTCTTGATGATCATGGGTGACATTCAAAGCAAAAGAATCAAAATGCATTCCCCAATCATAAACACCATCATTTTGAACTATTAGTGCTGACTTGTTTGTGTTACTTGAAGATGGTTGAGAGATACAAGGTTTGCTAGAATATGTTTGATGAAGTAAACGATGCATCGAATATGTTTTACACATTCGATCGTTCACTTCCAAGTCCTCCGAATATAATGTCCTTCGGAAGTGTTTGTGCAGGCCTTAGACAAGTGCGATTAAGCAGATGCGGCTCAAGGGATCACGAGCGAGGCCTATAAATACCCGGCGAGTGGTGTAGTTTAGGGACTTCGGATTCACTTGAAAATCTCATATTTTACATATGCGTCTGTACCCTCTTTCTTC
>JBCNJP010000025.1:52639772-52721036 GCA_039602395.1 Deinandra increscens subsp. villosa
CACTGTCACACCCCAACCGACGGCGGAAACGTTCGGGCATGATTAGATTGCCCATAAGCTCATGAAAACTAATTTAGTGACAATAGTTGATAAATAATGAATTTCATTGATAACATTGAAAAATAAAATGATACACCACATAGTGATAACATCTTGATACATCAACACCTTAGCCTGCAACACGTATAAAATAAAGGGGGTAAACTATAAATAGTTGGTGAGTAACCACAAGTTTGATACATAACATATATTTGAAAAACATGCGTTACGTGTCATATAATAGAATAAGTGAAATATAACATGCTAGAAGATATTGACAACATGAAAGACTAGGCATAACCAAAATTGCTATTATAAAATGACAACATGAAAGACTAGGCATAAACAAACCTCAATGACATATGATAGATTCCCTAACCCACAGGTTAGGCTATATGAAATAATGAAATAGGCTCCAAACACCCAACGCCGAACCGGTCAAGTTGAGTGGGTTGTTAACCGATAGATCTACCTTTGTTACCCCAGGCCTTACGTTAATGTTTATGCCAGATGAAAGACATGACAAACATGACAACCATGACATACTTGACATCCAATGATAAACATGAAAACCTTTGATAAACATGAAAGCCTTTGAAAATCACATATTGACAAATCATGCTAGAAGTCACATAACACATAATTCACACATAGATCACATACGCATGGTAAATGATAAACTTGAAAGGCAAAACTTTGAAATATGATACATGTTGCAACCCCAAAATGAGAAAATGAGAAAAGGGGCAAGGATTACTCACTTGGATTAGAAGTTATGTCCAGGAAGCGAAAAGTGAAAATGAAATGATTAGTCCCGAAGATTCATCCTAAAAGAATAGAAAAGGACAACATGAATATTGGAATATGGGATTCTAAGCTCTTATGCATTTGGGGATAGGTTTTAATGTTATAAATTGAAGTTTGAAAACATGTTAACTTTTAAGAGTAACAATACCTTAAACGTTACTAGACATGCTTTGGCCTAATAGGTTATGACACTCTCATCGGGGCATCCCAGGTAAGCATCCAGGTCGGACTATGGGATTTATGCGAACACTTATCCTTTGACAGAGACCGCAACTACCGGTGCTTTCACCCTTCCAGTTACTACATGTCATTCGCGTCTCAAGTACCATCACTAAATATGTTGTCTAACAGAGAACGATTTCTAAGTTATTTGAAATTCTTAAAAATGAGTTTATGTTCACAACCTGAAATACATATTAGAATGATTAACAATTAGTTCTATTGTTGATTTGTGAAAAACAAGCCTTAATCCCCAATTTGTTCATGCATAAAGACGTTGACTTTTTATTAGAACAATATAGATGAAATTGGACATGATAGTTTAGACTCGTTGGGCCTAACGAGCCTCTACAAGGCTACAACAAGCCTAAATGGGCCTAAGCAAGGCAACACGTCCTAATGACGTGCCTTTGCAAAGCTAGGCCATCCAAAGGACAAGCCTTAGCAATGCTAGGCGTTCTAAGAGCGAGCCTTAGCAAAGCTACCTAAACGAGCCTAAAGCACCTAACTAAGAACCTAAACTAAACTAATTAAACTAATAAAGCTATAAATAAACGAATAACGAAAGGAAGGAAAGAAAGGAAACAAATAAAGAAAAAGAAGAAGAATTACCTCAAAGAAGCTTTTCAAACGAGACAAGCTTGAAGGGGAGCACCTCCTTACCAAGAGCATAAAAAACTACTAAGCACGACACCCGAAGTGGTATTGTAGTTATGGAACTGCCAAAAAAATGGTTATTCCACTAGTTTATACTCAAACTAGGAGTTGCAAACTCTTAAGGATCAAGAGAGGGTATTTATAGATGAGAAATGAAGTGAAAATTTGTTTATGGGGCGATGTGGGATGAGTTTAGAAGAGGAAGTCGCGACTTTGGAAATTAGCAACAAACACCAAACTTGTTTTCGCGATTCCCGCTTCGTTATAACTCGGTTTCGCGCATGGTTTTCGCTCACGTTCATCATTTCCAGAGTATTATCATAAGGAATAGAGTAATACAACATTCATGGTGTTTAGAATTGGGCTTAAGCCTTGGATCTTGATGTGGGTCGAGTTTTCGAGTTTTTGAAACATACGGATGTTACAGTCTCCCCTACTTTATGAAATTTCGTCCCGAAATTCAGTTAGTAGAGACTGCAGAAAAAAAGGAGGATAATTAAATGTTATACCGAAAAGTATACTTGTACTAAAAAAAATTAATTGTAAAGGTTTCCTTTGAAATAGTGATATAAACTTGTGACACAAATTTTGGCACACGACCAAGGCCAACTCTCGGTCCGACACCTAGCCAACTTCTACAGCACCACCGATACTTATATATAGGGTGTACCACAGCTAACCCACCACATCGTTGCTACTACAAAAGCGTGCTAGTTTCCTATGGAGAGACTCCCTCACACAACACAAAAAGCACGAAAAATGTTTTGATAAGGGAATACTTGACACCGCAAGTTCCAGACGTAAACTATATAACATGTGATGCATTTGACGATGACATGGTTAATGGCATACAGGCATGGAATGAGTACCATGCCGAGAATCAAAGGTCATAGATGATTCGAAGACGAGAATGCATGATTTGACCAAACAACTTGATCAGTAAAGTGAAAGCCACAGTCTCCCCTACTTTAGGATATCCAAACGAGAAGAGGCAGATGATAGAATAAGATGTTGAGGGGTTAACATGTATCCATTTGAAAGTGATAACTTGACTAATTAAAATCAATGTAAGCGAATGTATACATCAAAATTGAAATCAATGTAAGTGACAAAACACTGTCGGGTTTTAAACAAGAGAACGCGTTCAATTCTGGCGAACTAGATGTGTCGCGACTCACACCCAGTCCACCTTTCTCAAGGCGCGAGGTCTAGACAAAATCCAAAAAATAATCCTTATTAATACGACAAGACCTCACGACTATTACCCAAAATCAATTGCATGGTTAACTAGTATTACATACAATTGACGGTTATAGTTCGTATGAGTCTTGGTTAACAAGATTGGTAAAACATGTGATAGTGAAAACATGAAATATTGAAAACATGTGATAAGGTGTTCATGTGATAATGAAAGCGTGTAAGTTGTAACAATGATGGCATGAAATAGTGGAAACATGTGGTAATGATAAATATGAAAATTTGTGATAATCAAAACTAGAGGTAGTGAAAACATGAAAGCATGAGATAGTGAAAAAAAAAACATTTGATCATGAAAACATGGGATAACGATAGCACAAAGACTAATCATGATAAGCGAACGGTCTACAAGTGGTATGTCAAATGGCATGATTCGAATGAATGGATTAATTTAAATCGAATGACATGAATTTGAAAGTTGAATATCAATTAAGCATAAGCATGTAAGTTTGAAATCGTGAATTGAAGGTCAAAACAAGCACGTTTGAATTCTGAAATACACGAATTGAACCGGATGTTGGAATCTACACACCGAATATAGAAATCTTCAAACTGAGAGTTGAAAATGGTAAACCAAGAGTTGAACTCACGAGTCGAGAATTAGGAAAAATAATGACACCGAATATAGAAATCTTCAAACTGAGAGTTGAAAATGGTAAACCAAGAGTTGAACTCACGAGCCAGAAGAGAAACACTTGTATAAGAAAGGCGAATGCTTAATTCTTAGTTGACAATCATTGCAAAAACAACGAATCAGCGTTGACCAGAATCAATGTTTTAAAGATGTTATCAATTTAAGCAAATGGATTAGTCTTATTTAAAATGTAGTATTTAGAAAAATAATGACACTTATTAAGGTAGCAAATCAGCGTTGGCCAGAATTGCTACATATCTAAAACCAATACAAGTTAAGGAACTAATCCAAAATTTATTAAGTTTTGTAAAACATAATTATTTAAGGTTTTAAACAAAACAAAATTTTAATATTAAGCCCCAAATTTAGCAGAAAACCCCTGTCAACAACCCGGTCGAAAAGGGTATCCGATCGAAAAGGCATACCTGATTGAAAAGTGAGCTTTTCGATTGAAAAGGGTGTCCGATCGAAAAGTGTGTCCGATCGAAAAATGAGCTTTTCGGTCAAAAAGTGTGTCCGATCGAAAAGTGAGCTTTTTTTTTTGTTTTTTTTCGATCGGATCGAAAAGCTGGTTGAAAAGTAGACTTTTCGATCAGGCAGAATAACGGCTTAGTCGAGAAGCCATGCCGGATCGAGAAGTCCACTTTTCGATCGAGGAAACGGGACAAAGCCATAGTATCGATCGAAAAAGGCGTTAAGTGATCGAAAAGTTGATTCGAAAAGTACAGGCTAATCGGAAAGTACACTTTCCGATCAAGTAGAGTCGAAAATAGACTTTTCGATCGTGAACCTTTAGCCGATCGAAAAGTCGATCGAAAAGTAGGTTTTGATCAAAAAGTCATATTTTCCGATCGAGGGAACGGGACAAAGCCACAATATCGATCGGGAAACTAAATATGTGATCGAAAATAAGCTTTTCGATCGAGATTTGGAATTTCGATCGAAAAGTAAACCAACCTTATCGAAATCAGTTTTAGGGTTTTTTTTTATCATAGTTTTCCAAAACCGAAAATTGATTAAAGTTTTGGGTTTGATTTAAAACCGATTTTGATTATGTGCTTAAAGACGAATTAGGGTTTTGAGATTTTTAAATAGAATATAAAACCCATATTGATTTCGAGATTAGGGTTCTTTAACGAATTCAGATTAATGATTCGATCGAGCAACATATGCTCTGATACCACATGTTGATCGAATCCTGAATCGTTAGATAAATAAACAGATAATATATGAAAAGATTACCTGTTGACATCTGATTAAGATCAGCAGCAGTTAGGTTGTCCATCCTGTGAGTAGCCTTGGTTCCCGTTTAGGGTGTATGCTAATGATAGGAATTGTAGAGAGGGTCTGCGAATTGAGAGAGAGAGCAGAGAGAAGAGGTAAAAAATTATGAGAGGTGATTAACCTCTAATCTCTCCAATAAGGCTCTATTTATACACCCAAGGGGAAACCCTAGTCTATCTAATAAGGGCAATTACGTCCATCAAATAATGCCAGTTATGGTTAAATAGGTAATTGATTATTTAAGATAAATGATTAAAGGACATAATATAATATATATTATATATACATATATACGAAACATATATATATATATATATATTAAGAATATATATTACGTCTAACATCATAACCTTGCTCAACGAAGGTTCTTCACCACGGAACACCACCGCATTTCGCATCTTCCACACACACCAACATGTTGTGAGGATGATACTATGAGTAAGTTCCATTTTGTCGTTTGGTATGCCTTTATCCAAGAAAATGCGTAACAAATCCTCCATTGAAAACGCCATAATGTTCGGGATCTTGCACCAACTTGCCACCCAACTCCAAATCATCGACGTAAACATGCAACCCGTGAAAAGGTGTGAGACCGACTCAAAACCTTCATTACACAACCGACATACCTCCGATATAACATGTATGTGCCTTTTCCTTAAAGCATCCGTTGTAGCAATCCGTTCTCTTTGGGCTCTCCAAACAAACAAAGTGTCAACCTATTGCATAACGTATTTCAATAAAGGACCTCCTATCTAGACACCTTTTCTCTATTTTGACACCCCCAATATGGGGCACATAGACCAATACCCTCCATTTTGAATAATGGCAAACGAATTCTGTCATTCTCCGTACTGACAGTACATCAATATGGTGCATATTAGCCAATATGCCCCAAATTTTTTCAAACCAGATTTTTTTTCCTACACGGTGAATGAAGATTACCTACTCCCTATAATAATTATTATTCATAAACAAAAATAATCACTTTTATAAGAATGTTAACAATTTCATAGTGTAAAAATAAACGGAAATAAACCTTTTGATAAATAAACACTTTGGATAAAAATAAAAAAATAAAAACAGTTAAAAATAAAGGTTATAAAAAGACATAAAACTAATTAACTGATTACTTGGTTCGTTTTTTTTAACCTTTATTTTTAACTGTTTTTATTTTTTTATTTTTATCCAAAGTTAAACTTTATACTTTAAAAAGTTCATACTTTATATATATTTTTTAATTTTTATTGACCAATACGCCCCCTTTTGAATAATGACAAAAAAAATCCATGGCGTATTGGCCAATACACTCCCTTTTGAGGTTGTCCAGTTTGTGGTTGCGTTAAACTTTATACTTTAAAAAAATACTATATGTTTAATAATATTTTGGTATAAAGTTTAAAAAGAATAGCAAAATAAAAAAAAAAATTCAAAGGGGGTGTATCGGTCAATACGGCCCGGATTGTTTTGTCATTATTCAAAACGGAGCGTATTGGTCAGTACGCCCGAGATTGAGGTGTCAAAATATGCTTTTGGGGTGTACAGTTAGTCTCAGCCTTTAATAATTCTATTTTTTTGCCCAAAACTTTAAATATCGGACTACGTACATTGTAAGTAAATAGAGGACAACCATTTAACATTGTAAGTACATAGAGGATAATCATTTTAATAAAACATTCGACACGTCAATGTGTGAGTAGCCACTTGGTAGAGACTTTGTCCTCTTAGGTGGAGGTCCTGGGTTTAAACCCAGGCAGTGATATAAATATTAATTTGCCGCTAAAAAAAAACATTCGACACTATATTGTCTTGAACCATAACATAGGGTATAAAGAAGAAAAGATACCAATTTTATTAAGTTGTCTTCTCTCTCGGTAATCTTCTCAAGTTTGAAACCATATAGAATTTTTTTTAAACCTGAATATATTTACCCTTCTCTTGCACAATGCGTACTCTTTTACGTTGAAAATCGGATTATATATATGATATAGGATACATTACCCAAGAGATGTTGAAAATAACTAGTCAAATTTTATCAAAGTTAAAAGTACCCCTAAAATTGAAAGCGAAGAGGATAGATATCGATTCTATCCTCTGGGCCTTCCGTAGGCCGGGTCACGCACACTCATAGCCAAGCTAGCTGGTAGGTGAGGATCACACTTGTGCTCCTCATAAAGATTAGTTTCGGTAGGGGCACACGAATGACAACCTATCGGATTTTATGGGATCCTCAACCTATCAAATTCCACCTCGAAGAAGGAATGTTCTCACCTAAAGTCGGTTCACGCGCCGTGGCATCCACGCGTTGACGTCACCACAGGTAACACAAACCTTAATTTAAATCAATAAATATAAGCATAAGACGTACCTCTCTTCTTCATACTCTTATTCACTCACTCTACACTACAACACGTTCTTCTTGTCCGTACGATTTAAATTTGAGAGTTCATAACTTGTCATACAAGTGACGTGGCGGAAGCGTGTATATGAGGTTGATTCATGATCGATCCCACCAGTGATCCAAACAACCCGAATAAATGAAAAGCAACTAGTCGTGATTAAACCAAACGAGACATGATGGTTTAACGAACAGTCTCGCTAGATGACCGATTCATGATTAGGGCTTTGGTCTCATAACTCTTATAAAGAAAACCTAAATAACAAACGAGAAAGATAGACTTTCATACCTTTCTTTCAGAACCGCTAGACCTCAAAGGACGAAAAGAATACACGACGACTCGTGGCGGCTCGATGGTGGCGACATCAGCAGCGCAAGGAGGAGGGGGGCCGAATTTTTTGGCTCTCTCTCTTTGTTGTGACCTAATTTTCTAGCAACTTGAATTGAATGATTTGATCCATATTCATAGATTAGGCTAACTGGATAATTTAGTCAACTAAATCAATTTGAATCAAATCAAATAACTAGATAACTTATTTATCAAGTTATTCAAAATTCAAATTAATATATATACAATATATATATATATATATATAGGGTTAGGTTCAAATGAGAACTTTTTGCTTTGAGAACTTTTGAGAACTAAATCTCAACCACAAATTTCAGGGGGGACCACTACAATTCATGGGAGGGGGATACATGTAAATAAACTTGTGGCTCAAATTATTTCTTTGTAGTTCTAAAACCAAATTGGTTCTCAAATGATCCTCTCCCTATATATATATATATATATATATATATATATATATATATATATATATATATATATATAGGGTGAGGTTCATTGTAGACACTTTCGCATGTGAAATAGCTCTTTTTCACATGTGAAAGTTTCTAATTAATGAGAAAAAAGAAAAAAAGAAAAAAGAAAATTAATCACAACCATTAGATCAAAAGATCTAATGGTGAAAAAGGGTGTCTACCTGTCTACACTTATGGGGGTGTCTACAATGAACTTTTATATATATATATATATATATATATATATATATATATATATATAGGGTTAGGTTCAAATGAGAACTTTTTGTTTTGAGAACTTTTGAGAACCAAATCTCAACCACTAATTTCAGGTGGGGATCACTATAATTCATGGGGGGTTTTTCCATATATATAAACTAGTGGCTTAGAATGGTTCTCAAAAGTTCTCAAACCCAATTGGTTCTCAAATGATCTTCTCCCCTATATATATATATATATATATATATATATATATATATATATATATATATATATATATATGGGAAAGTTACTGTACAAAGGAGGATTTGCGTGCAAAGGGATCTCGACCGCTCATCTACGCGTTTTTTTGAATTTGACGGCGTTAAATTGTTTCACATCTTCAGCGTTATTTTACACACTTATTTAATTAAAAGAAAAGAAGCGGAGTCTTTTAAAGGGGTATTAACGTCTTTGATGACGAACACGAAGAGGCCATTTTCCAGAATGAAGGATTATAATTATCACTCAACTCAAAACAAAAAAATATAAATAACGCAAAGCCACTATATAATAACGTCGTAAACCCTAATTCTAAAATCGGACGGTCTAGAATGAAACATCAGTATTAATAAAAAAAATACATTTAAAAATAATAAAATAACGCAGCTCCTATATAAACAAATGAAAGGTAAACCCTAAAACCACCATTTTCATTGGAAAACACAAAAACCACCAAAACAAAAAAACGATGGCTTCTTCCTCCTCTAAATCACAAGCAGACAAGATGGTGAAGGCTCACCTGAAAAACAAAATAGAAGATGAAAAGTGAATGGATCAGATAACAAGGAACTCCTTAGGGATGCTAACAGTCCCGACTTCAAATAACGTCAGGGATGATATCAACCTCGTTACGAAGCTTATTCCAGAAGATACAACAGACTTCCTTGAGAATGCTGCTGCCTACGTTTCTGAACAAATAAGGCTGGACACTGAGATAGCTGAGAAGGTCAAGGAACTGCTGCAACAAACTCGGGAAAAAATAAACGCAAGCAAAATGGATTGAAAGGGATCGAAAATTTCTAGTATAAACATGTTTAGTTACCGTTTTCTTTTTCAAAAAATGTAATGTTTACATTTTAATGAAATATATCGATCATCCTTGACTTCCAAAGAACAACTCCTATTGAAATTACGCAAAACATAACAAAACATGCATCAACTTCTCTAAAACCCAAAACATAAAAAAGTAAATAACGCAACTATTATTAGGAGTGTGCAAACGGGTCAGACCCGTCAGACCCGACTAAACCCGACTCGGGACCGAGAACCGAATGAACGAATTACAGGAACCGGAATCGTACCTAGTTGTAGACGGCCGGTCCGGTTTTTGGTGGGTAAAAGGGTCGGTTCTGCCGGTCCCTACTTTGACCCGTATAAACCACAAATTTAATGTCCCAGCCCATCACTAAGCCTGCCAGCCTGGCCCATATTTCATTCATCAATCATTCAGTTTTGATGTCCCAGCCCATCAGTAATTCGTACCCAGTAATGTCCCAACCAATGTGAATTGTGATGCAACTTTAAGAACAAATGAACCATCATTTATCAAAATAGTTTGTAATACATCAAATTCTTAAAGTTTTAGTGAAACCTCAAAAAGTTACCAACTCAAAATTACATATCAAGTACCAACTGAAAGTCTGAAAATGAAATAAACTTAAAAATTAAAATCAAGAAACCATAATCATTCTTCAATCTTTAACTCTTCAAATTTTCAACAATCCCTAATGACACGATTTTATCAAAAACATCTACAAAACAAATAAACTATTACTTATTAAAAATATAGTAAAAAGATTAGATAACAAAATAATTATAAATATAATCACCTTTTGTGGACTCATCAAATTTCTCTAAATCATCATTTTCGCTATTATGTTCCCTTCCCTCGCATTTATTAGCATGCTTATTTAACGACGATGTTCCGTTTGTTGAAGAGTACGCACACACCACCGTTTTACAGTAGTTGCATCTTCCTTTTCGTAGACCTTCTTCATCATAAAACTCTTCAAAATGTTCCCAACAATTTCCCGTGAACTTCCTTTTCTTTTGTTGCACCTTTCGTTTGCCGGCTTTGTTTCCGTTCATATGTTCGACTTCGACAGTTTCATTCTCCTCTACATTTCTTGACATGTTTTGGGCATCCATACTGTTGAGAATTAAAGAAAGGATGTAAACTGGATTACTGGAAATCGAATGGTGAAGTCAGTGGTGATTGGTGAACTCAACTAATAGGGATGAGTTGATTACTGGAAATCGAATTGAAGTGGTGATGATGCAAACTGGAAGGAATTAATAGGGATATAGAAGATGAAGAGATGATAGACGTATGTATGGAACCTGCCGACTTCACTTGGATCGTTAGAACTTGGAATTTTGGAAATAAAAAAAATTAAGAGAGCTCCTAAAAATTATAGGTTTTAAGTAATACAAACGGGTCATACGGGTTTACGGTCTACTATCGGGTATAACCCGTAACCGAACCGAAACCGTGGAGAACAAGAAATGAGAACCGAGAACCGAAGCAAAAACAAAAACTGGGTACGGTCTTCGGGTTTACCGGGTCGGTTCTAACGGGTAGGTCGGGTATACCCGAGTTAAGCTCACCCCTAACCAATGTTGCAAAAGACGCTAGGCGGTACCTAGGCGGCCGACTAGGGAATTAGGATTAATCGGCCTATGCGGGGATTAATCGGGGATTAATCGGTCCTAGTAAATTACAAAGATTTATAAATTTTCTAGAGACTATATATTATAATATGTCTAAATGTCAAATATCAAAAGTTACTACTTAAGTAGTTAGTAGTTAGCACTTACTAGTATTAAGTCATAAGTCCTAACAAAAGGATACAACTTAAAAATACTAAAAACACTTCAAAAACTAGTAGTAATAAAGACTTCTAAGTGAAAAAAAAAGAAATAATTTTTTTTAATTTAACCCGCCTAGCCGCCTAGCGCCTAGCCGACTTTGACCGAATTTGACCGACTTTGTCCGACTTTGACCGATTTTGACCCAAGGCGCCTAGACAGCCCGCCTAGCCAAAAAGCACTACGGACGATGCCCGCATAGCGCCTAGGCGCCGATTAATCGGCCGCCTGGGCCGCTTTTTACAACCCTGCCCCTAACTATTATCACAATTACGCATTTTGATATTACGCATGCGGCTTATAAAAAACACAAGTTAAAAAAAATGCATAACTAAACCTTCACTATCATTAAAAAAACAACGCATATATTAACATACTAAAACGCATGTGATTTACAAATTTACGCAAGTGCAACTACTGGTCACCAGCTTCATCAGCTGCAAGGCCTTTGTTAGCTTTGCATGTCCTTATATCATGGCCAGACAGCCCGCACACCAAGAAATTCTGGCTCCTTTTGCCGGCATGGCTACTCGCTTGTTCCTTCTTTGAATTGAATATTTTATGAGAGCCACGCCCTTTGTTTTTAATACCAGCAGGAAGTTTTGTGCTTCCATCAACAGGCTGATTGGCTCTTAACATCTTAGCAAACCTATCTCTGCGGTTTTTAAGAACAACTGGTCGATTATCTTCATCAACCTTCTTCGTCATTTCCTTCATTTGATCCCTTACAGAGCACAAGGCCTCGAGGTCTTGAGATAGTCGATTAATAATGTATTCATAGGAAGACATGATATCACGCAAAACCTTGTCTACTTCATGAGCATTAGCAAAATTAGAATCGCTGCTGAGGGGCATAACTCTTTTGCCTTTATTAGGTGTAGCTTCCTTTGTCTAACGCTTCATAATGTACTATTGAGGGATTTCAAGCACCTCAAACATGGTTAATACGTAAAACATATGCGAGCACAACAAACCATAACGCTCAAAGCGTTTACAGCTACAAGTGCATGTGATATCACCATCAATCCTTGTGAAGTCAACCTAGAAAATGAAAAAAGACAAAAAAAAAAAAACACACACACACACACACACACACACACACATAATCACGCTAACTGTATTTTATAAAATAACGCAAGCTTATATTACAATTCACGCATAGCTATAACATTACTTACTTCCAATAGACCAGGACCATAAGCATCGTGATCTTTGATAAGAACCTTGGTAGTATTCTCACCAGGTATGGTGTTCATGCCAAAACAGTTCCTGGTGCTGTAATATAACTCATCTAGTACATCATTAAACATGGCCCTCGTGTATGCGCGCACAACTTGTTCCTTAATTGGAAATTCAGTCCACATGTCAGGAAAAGAGTATCCGGAGTCATGGTCATTCTTCTGATGGGTGGGTCTTTGAATCTCAAGAAAAGCTTCATAATGGTTAAAAAATCCCAAAAGTGTCATTTGGGAATTTGTAACTCGAGAAAAAAATGATTCTCACTCTCTGATCTAGAGGTCGTGCACATGAGACCAGACATCCACTCATCTCGAAAAAGCGCAGGAATCCACATCTCTCTCATCTTTCTCATCTCCCCCAACCACTTGTTAGATGCCAACTCATAATCATTCATGATTTTTAGCCACTTTGCATCAAAACATTCAGGGTCAATAGAATCCGTCCACACAATGCCACACATTGCTTCATTAAACTCGTCATCATTACATAAGGCAGGCCCAATCTTCAAAAAAGACATAAAAAAACGCAACACATAAAAATGTAAACACGCACGAAGTATAAATCACGCAATCATTAAAAATAATTGCGCATGACATTATAAAAATCACATTAACCTAGAAATTATGCAAAACCAAACCTTATTAGCAACTTTCTTCATTATGTGCCACATGCACAGTCTATGAACTGGTAAAAAATAGCATCAATTGCAATCTTCATCGCTGTCTGTAAGTACAACCTTGGGCTGAGATCCAAAGGACTTCAAAAACATTTCAAAAGACACTTATATGACTCCGTTGTTTCTGATGACAATAATCCAACACCAAATGAAACATTACAAAAATGGTTATCAATTCCAGTGAAAGGAACAAAAACCATCTTGTACCTATAATAAAAAACATAAAAATCTTCAACTTATAACACATTTGATTAATTATAATCACGCATGTTATAATAATAATAATAACGCATGCAATAATCATTATCACCCAAGTGATAAGAATAAAACTATACTTGTTTGTGTTAAAGGTTGCATCAAAAGAAACAATCTCTCCAAATGCTTGATAGTTGGATTTGGATTCACCATCACGCTAGAACATTCCAGTTAGTTTCCCCTCATCATCAATTGTGTACTCAAATGAATAATCAGGAAGGTAATCTTTCTTGTTCAACACCCTTCTAACAACCATCTCAGCATCATACTCACCAATATAGCAGTTTAAGTCCCTTTTAAAGTTCTTGCATTCAACAACAGTCGCTCCAACATTCTCAAAACCTCCATATTTTTTCCTCATCACATTAAACGCTTTAACAAGACCAAGGTTAAGTAAAAATAGTTCATATATGAATGATTCCTGAACTATTGTCAGATGCCTGTTTGAGTGAAGAAAATGCATGTCTTCTTGACCAACAAGGTAGTGGTTGTGCCCCTCCATGAATTTATGCAATTTGTAAAATAAACCATCGCTCGAAGTGTACACAATATGTGCAATGCAACCAGTATGGGTAGAAAACTTCTTCCTAGGTTTTACTTTGTTTTTCCCCTTTCCACACACGATACTCGAATCATACTTCTTGTAGGGTTTGTTACCTTGTTTGGAACAAACAAAATGCCTCCCCTTAATGACACCAGACACCTCATATTGAGATCCTTTCCTCACTGTAAATCCAGATTGTTTAGCATACTCATAGTAGAATGCCTCACCTTCACTCAACGAAGAAAATATCATGCCTTCTTTAGGTTTAGTTGACATTGGAACTGATAGAATGTAACATTCTTCATTTCTTAATACTATAAATGACGCAAACGCATAATATGTAATCACACAAACAATATTGATCAAAAACACACAACGTACACCTTATAAGTTGTTCACACTATACAATAAAAAATATAACGCAACTTATGAATAATAATAACGCAAACTATCTTCCTAAGAAAATTTCGCAATAAAACTAAATACCGTAATAACGCAATTTCATTAACAAAACGCATGTAAAACAGAAACATGTTGAAAAAATCACGTTAAAACTAACTTCAATAAACTCGATCTACGAAACAACTACACTTGTTAATAAGGCATTGCAACGATTACAAAACATGCAAACAATAACTGATCTAAAATCACGAGAAAATAACTTCAAAAGACTTCGATCAAAATCAAATCACGTTAACCAGCTTCGAGCATCATCACAACATAATTACACATAAAAAACGCAGGTTCATGTTCATATTCATGCCTAAGATACAAATCATACCAAACGCAGGTTCATGCTCAGGTTTCATAATCCCGATCCCAGATCGAATAGCTTTCAATAATTCAATAATCGCTTCGAAAACGCAAAAAAAAAAAAAACTCTCAAAAAATTTGAATGTCGATAATGAGATCTGAATCTCCTATAGAATTTATATATAGGGCAAGGATGTTCTACGTAAAAAATATGATGAAGATAACGGATCCCGGATTAGTAGCGCGCTAGAAATCACGCAACGCATATCGTTTAAACGGGTAAAATGACAAAAAAGCCCATCCGTTCAAAAACTAAAACTTCCACGTGTTGGCTCTCCTCCATTCGCACGCTTCGCATGGAATTTCTCCTTTGTATTTGAACTTTCACCTATATATATAATTATCACAATAAATTAACTATGACATAATTAATTTCATCCACGTTTTAAAATTAAAACGTCCACCATATTTCATTTTGTTTGTATTATTAACCATGAAATGTTAATTAAAATTAACCTTTTTGTTTGTTGCCCAAAGTGTAACCCTTTTGCATTGGACCTTGATAGTTACATTAATATTATCTGATGATTGGACATTCTAATCCAAGAAACTCCCAGTTGGACGATTCGCCGAAAAGGTTCTATAACGTAGATGGCATTGGACGCCTAGCTGCATCATTCTGTTTCTAGCAAGGTATGACAATAACATTTTCAACTAGTTCTTTGTGTTTCTCAACCTCTTTGATCAAACCAAATATACTAAAGCCTATGGTAACATCATCATTTATCCCTCTGTTGCAAACACACGTTAAACATGAGACATGGATTATTATCAATCTCATATAATGTTTAACAATTCTAGTTTCGTTTCCAATCTGAATTATTCTTAGCGAACTAATCATAGTTTGAGCATGACCATGCATTTCTACTATTCAAATTCAACGACGGCGTCATAATGTTCAGCTCTTATGAATAGCTCCCACTAAGTGAAAACGCATGAGCTCTTATGATGCAAAGATGTAATTAAAAGATTGTTTTATTGATCTAAACGAACAATTACAATCTGGAACTCACATTGAGAATACAGCTTTGAAAACACACACTTATCATCACTCAGACCCCTTGCACAACGTTCCTGAAAAAATAATGAACAAAACGAATTTATACTCCTGTTCACGAACTGACCCGAACCCACAGTTCTTGTAGTTCCGAACTGATCCGAAGTGTGACTTCAGATCACATTTCGTGTCACTTCGGAACCCAGTTCGTGTAACATCAATTTTGCATCTTTGTCTTGATCAAATACTTCACACGACGAACCGATCATGCTCTAACAAACTCCCCCTCGACGTGTGTATTATCTGGTCATACATTTAAACTGTATCTTTAATCAAACTCCCTCTCAACTTGATGGTAAGTCTGATCTTGAATACTTGATGATGCACAGTGTGTTCTCATCTTTATCAACAACTTTAGAAGACTTGAAGTTGTGACATACTCTTTCACTAAGTACCTGTTCAATCATAAATAATCTTGGTGCAAAACGTCTCTTTGAGACTCCAAGATATTTTAGGATTTTGAAAATTTGATTTGTGTCCCGTATCGATCAGATCGAAAACAAATCAGGAACATAATCTTTTTTGGCTTTTAGAAAGTTTATATCAAAACAAACTTAAAATCTTTTTGATTTTTCAAACTCATGCTAAAACACACCGATAATCCTTTTGTATTTTCTAGAATGAAATGAAATTGCAATACAGAATCAAACTCTATTTTTGGTTTGAGAAAGATCACTATTTGGGATCATATTGGACATAACGCATTGAACTACACTTCAATTTCAACTAATTGAAGCTCACAAGCCATGTTGATTGCCGATATAGTTTGTCCATCTCAAACTCAGACATAATCATACTCATAACATCTGAATATGTTAAGGTATTATTTATTTGCTTTGACCAGTGTACCCTAGACTATCAGACATAGTCAGACATTTTTTTTTTCTCGTGTGATTACACTTGTGATTATCACATAGTGATTTGTATTCATGATATAGTCAACTGTGTTCCATGCAAAAAGAAATAAGAACTTTAAATCGTCTACCTTAAGGTCGATCTTTCGATAGACAGATAAGGCCTCAGATTTAACAAAATAAGAAAATAAAAACAAGTTGAAATTGTATAATTCAACAACAATCAGGTCGGACTTGTGGACACGCAAAGAAAGTCCGATGAATTATATGAAACATCAAAGAAAATAAAGCAGAACCTTAAGCGAACAACAACCAGGTCGATCTTTCGATACACAGAGAAAGTCCGATCGTTTGAGAAAAGAATAAAAATCAAACAAGCTTAAATCTTTGCAAAATGAACACATGTATATATAGTGACTTCTCATTTTTGTTTTTCACACATTTTTCTTTTTGTCATGAAATACGCGGATGTTATCCACTTGGTCAAGCATGGTATCTAATGTATATCACATCTGAATACTTTCTAATTTTCCGAGTCTACCAAGCACATCAAACAATGATGTTATGGCTTTTTCAGTTACTCTGTCCATGAGTCAGATACGTAAGCCAATGTACCATCATTTCCCAATGATCAATTTCTCAAAATTTTATATATTTTGCATGTATTCACCTTTACCATATGCATTTCTCCCCATAACATGCCTTTTCTCCCCCTAAAATGAAAAACTCCTTGGATTTTTCATTTTATAAAAACAAGACACTATTTTTGGCCTTTTCAATTTTCACCCCTAAACTATAAACGAAATGTAAAGAAAGAAAATTGATCTAACAACACGAATGCCTGTCTATTTTAGCTTTCAGGAAAATTTCAGATTAGAAAGATGAATCATGGTATTTAAATTAACATAAGCAGAATACTCTTCCAGAACAACTTTTCAATCGCCGATAGGTCTTCTAGAAGTACCTGCACACTGGTCAAACACATCAGTTTTTTAAAATGACCCGAAGCGGATCGCTTCTGGTTGACCAGTATCCTGGTTTTGCTTTGCAACCACTTTAGGTTTTTATTGTTGTTGTTGGTTTTATAATTCAGTCTTTGATGAATTAATCATAGTTGATTCTGACGAACAACCTACAATTGGAATATTTGAAACTTTAGGAATAAACCTTTCTTGCTTTTTGTAAAAAGTAGGTTGTAATTCATCAAACACTCTGCCATGTTCATCAATCAAATTCGGTTTGGCAATTTTACCAACAACTGGGACCTTTCCTCGTTTATAAGTAGAAGTGGCAGTGATAGGAAAATCCTATGCCATATGCCCCTTTCGTCGGAAATTGTAGCACAAAAGATTGTTTATGTTCTTCCTTTTTGGAACCTGCATAGCTTCACAAAAATGATTATTTCCAAAATGATCATAAAGAGTATCATATACCTGATGCCTGTGATCATGAACCCATTTCGATGTCGGGTTCTTTGGAGTAGAACTCGAACCACCAGAAGAAAATTTTGCAGTTTGCTTCTTCTTATTCTTTTGAGCTCCATCAAACTTAACAAACACTTCAGATATTTTTTGAGCATCTCCGCAGTGAAGTGGAAATTCTTTATCAGAAAATATTTGTTCCGAACCCTTAAGCTTGTAGAATCTCTCGGGTTGAACTTTTTCAGCTCTGAAGACATCTTTTTGAACTTGCTTCAAATTAAGTTTCTTTAGCTTTTGTTGTGTTGGAGCTGGAACATCACTATCTTCAACAATCTTTGATTTAAAACCCAGACCAACATTTCAACCAGAAATCTTCCCTTCTAAACCTGATAATTTATGTCCTTTCTTCGCCAACCATGAAAACTCAGCTTTAACTTCATTAACATTTTTATCTACATAAAAGATTGTCCCATCAATATCAGTATGAGTACGAAAGTTCTCAGTAGAAGTAGCTGGTTGCTCATTCTCTGTTAATGATGAACTAGACACAAATTGTTAAAACTTAAGAACCTCAGATTTCTTCTCATTCTTCTTACCAGCCTTCTTTTTCTTCACAACCTTCTCTTGTTCAAAATTTGAGTTTGAAAACTTTGAATAATCACATTCTTCAACTTTTTATTTTTTGACAACATTGACAAGTTCTTTGATAATAGTCGGGGGTGTAACTGTCTTATCAAACACCTTTCCAAAATTCTAATCTTTTGCTAAGAAACTTGTGAATGATTGTGAATTGGTGACATTGTTCAAAAGTCAATTTGTATCAATCACTTGGATGTTCAAATCATAAATCTTCTGTTGTGCTTCATCTAATTCCTTTTCTGTTGCAATCAACTTCTTAGCAACCCGATTTGTTTCAGTTTTTTGCAACCTAAGATTGTCTAACTCACCAAATAATTCCTTCCTCAACTTATCCTCATTCCTTTACTGGATATCAATATTTGTATTCAACAACTTATTTACTCTTGTTAACTCCTTCTTCTTCTCTAACAAAACTTCATTATCATTCGGATAAGCCACTGCTTTGGTAGCATCATCAGAACTCTTGTTAAGCACATCAAGCTTAATCTTCGAATTTTCAAATAGATCATTGAAGTCAGCTTTAACATCTTTGGCTTCAGATTTCCATTTTTCAACTTCATAAATTAACTCAACATTTTCTTCAGATAACTTTTCATTCTTCAACTCAAAATCCTTACCTTCTTTCTTAAAAACCTCTTATTCTTCTTTTACTAACTGAAGTTCAGCAGCAAGAATACTGATTTCTTTCAACACAGGATCATTCTTCTTTAACAAATTATCAACTTTAGATTCATAATTTTAATTCTCAGCTGATTCATAAGAGCTTGTGTCTGAATAATAATCATCATGTGGAGATGTGACAATCAATGCTGGCTTATCAAAAACTTTACCCTAATCATAAGTTCCATCATTTTGGACAGCCAACGCTTTTGTACTTGTTGAAGCTTGAGAACCATTGGTAGTTTTTGAATCAGATTTACTTGCTTGATATTGTTGACACTCTTTTGCAAAGTGACCAAGTTTTGAACATTTGTAACATTTTACTTTAGATTTATCTAAACTCAGATTCCCATCTTAAATAATAGTTCTCCTGCCAGTTCTCTTTTAAAACCTTCTTGCTCTTTGTGACAACATAGCCAGTTGCCATGCCATATCCATTTCATCTATATTATTTTCATCAATTCATTGAAATCTTCTTTACTAATGTTAGCATCACCAACATTGTTGATAATAAAGCCAAGAGAAGATGAGATTAAAGCAGAGATTAAATCTGCCATGCCATATCCATTTCATCTATATTATTTTCATCAATTTCATTGAAATCTTCTTTACTAATCTTAGTATCACCAACATTGTTGATAATAAAGCCAAGAGAAGATGAGATTAAAGTAGAGATTAAAGCATCACAATCATCAATTATCTCGACATAAAATGCATTATGATTTGTCATACATGGAAGTGTAAAACTGCAACCCCTTGAAGAATTAGAATTTTCAGAAATTTTGGAAACATTTCCAATGAAAGCTGTACTTGGTGCAAAACTAACACCGATTGGTTTAGCTTTTGTATTTATGCTTCCTACATTCTGACCATGATACAACTCTAGATTTTGCATTTGAGTAGTTAATTTGTTTGAATTCATCACCTCCATTTCTCGAGCATGAAGCTTTCTTGTCAACGCATGAAAAGATAATGTTGAAAATTCTTTATCATGTGTAATTAGTAAAACATAATTCTCCCAATTTTGCGGTAATGCTTCCAACAACTTTTCTTCCAGTTCTTCATCGGTTTTCTGTATTCCTACCACTTTTAATTCACTGACAAGATGTGAAAATCTAGACACAAGAGCCGTGATGTTTTCTTTATTATAATGCTGAAAGTTATCAATTCTTTGTTCAACACCTTTTGTCGACTCTTTTGTATTGATCGTTTCCTTCACATCTTGCCGATAAAGCATCCCACAATTGTTTTGTCTTTTTGCAAGTGCTGAATTGATGTAGCAATTCGGTAGGTAATGCCATGGTAAGATAACAAAAAGCTTTTTGTTCGAGTTCATAGATTTTCCTTTCTTCAGATGAAAAATATTTGATTTCTTTATACTCATCACCGTTAGTTGGACGTGTGTACAATTTCTCAATCGAAATCCATAGATCAATGTCATTTGTGCTGACATAGGCGGTAAAACCTTTGTTTCCAATTGTGATAATCCTCCAATTTTAGTAACTTTGGAACTTTCTGACTTGTACTGATTTCATTATCAAAATTGATTAAGGTTTGCATTGCGTTTTGCATAGCGGCAAAAGCTTGGAAATCAGACATCTTAATAAGTTTCAATTTCTATTCACCCGAACTAATCCAAACTGAATAAAATAGAACCGAACTAAACCGAAGTGAATCCAAACTGGACAATTTAAGTGAATTGGTCCGAACTGAATCCAAACTGAAGTACAAACTGAATCACCGGAACTGATTTGAACCGGAAATGAAGCAAACTGAAGTTACACGAGGTGATTCGAACTAAGCTGAAATCCGAACTAGTCAGAACTGAGAATTTGGTTGACCGAACATAACCAAACTGAACCTAAGTGATCCGAACTCAAGCGAACTGCGACTACGGGTAAGCGAACTGACACTTCAGATGACGGTTATTTTTAACAGAATGTTCTTCACCCGAACTGAAACGAACTGGACATATTTTTGATCATATTTCGCGATTTTGGAACGAGATTTTCAGTAGTAGATCAGATAAACTGAAAAGGATTGATTTAGGATTGAAATATTACGAGAAACTCGATTAAAATGATCAAAACCAAGCAAAAACACTTCAAATTTTTAGAAACCGACACTTTTGTTTCAAAACCTCCAAAAATAGCAACCACAAATCAGTAGAAGGAGCCAGAAAGCTCCGATACCACTTGAAAACGCATGAGCATCGGATCGTGTACTCGATCTAGCTATTTCGGATGCAAAGATGTAACTAAAAGATTGTTTTATTGATCTAAACGAACAATTACAATCTGGAACTCACAGAGAGAATACACCTTTGAAAACACACACTTATCATCACTCAGACCCCTTGTGCAATGTTTATGAAAAAATAATGAACAAATGTATTTATACTCCTGTTCACGAACTGACCCGAACCCATGGTTCGTGTAGTTTCGAATTGATCCGAAGCGTGACTTCGGATAACAGTTCGTGTCACTTCGGAACCCAGTTCGTGTAACATCCAATTTGCATCTTCGTCTTGATTATATACTTCACACGGCGAACCGATCATGGTCTCACACTAAGCTTTAGATCACTACCAACTAAGTACCCTTATTACTGCCCTGTTAAGGTGCAACTTTAGGTAAAATAAAAAAATGTCATTTCACCAAACGTTTGCTCTAGTTTATACCGCAGGTCTAAGGACAACCTGATTGTACTGTTTTCAAAATATCTTATGACTTAGAACCATGAAAATTATTTTGAAGCGAGCTACGTACAATATTTATTCAACTAATAAATATCTCTGAATATGATCCTCAAAACCCCTGAGCATTCATCTAATGAATCTGATCATAACTCAGAATAGTCTATCGTTCAGATTCGTTCCCAAGTATCTGAGCAACTATGGAATTTAGAATACACTAGTGTTCACGGATTCTTAATGTATTATTGATCGAAGACAAATAGTTTATGTCACACCCCCGCTAAAACCAGCCGCGTAATACCCGAGAGCAGGGGCGTCAATGCCAGACCAGGATCTGGGTCGTCAGGCACTTCGAACATCTATATGCTCGACCCAACGACAAGATTCAGTTTGTAAAACAGTTTATCAGAGTAAAACATTATTTAAAACAGTGCAAAAACACTTACTAAGTTTTTAAATCTCTTTTGCGGAAGCGACAAGTTATCAAGTCTAATAAATCATTTGTGGAAGCGATAACGTAAAACCGTTTTAACAAGTCTTTCGCCCATGGCGACAAAATAAGTTTAGAAATGACATAACATATGTAGACCAATACCCATGATCCTAACGTGCACTCCTTAGCGAACCTCCTAACGACCTGAGAAGAAACATGTAAAGTGTCAACGCTAGGTTGGTGAATTCTCAGAGTTTATGCAAGTAAATAAATATCAATTTGTTTAAGACAGTAAGATAACCAGTTACCCTTAGCGAGACATAACCCCCTAGGAATCACACATCCTAGAAAAGATAATTAGCATTCTATATATTTGAGTTAGCTAGACCATGTTATTTATAACATCATAGACCCCGTGTCCCCATTACTGACAGCTAAGTTTCTCCATTCCTGCCATGCTATACTGAGCATGACCAAAGTTAGGACAATATAATACCCCTTCTCCACCCCTGAAGGCGGTAGGGCCAGAGCGACTAGCCTAGGCAGGGTTTGTCAAGACCAACAGATAAGTTTCACATCTCCCCGTTATCAATTTGATACTAATGGTACTCGAAATATGGAAGGACTCCATTGGAATGTTTTCCTCTATGGGTTACAAATCGTATATAAAAATGTTTAGCATTTCTCAACAGAAATCCTTTAGTATTTTCTCAACAGAAAATAATTTAGTATTTCTCAACAGAAATAAGTTTAGCATTTTCTCAACAGAAAATAGTTTAGCACATGTCTTCTCCCCTAAAAGCATAACATGTTAAAAAGTGGTGTCGAGAACTCACCTTGAGGTGCAAATAAGTTTCCAAATGGTAACGCTTGAACAAAGAAGGTGAATTCCTCCTTGACTCCACCTATGACACGCAATCGTGTGAGTGTTGACTTAGTTTGACCAACCGTCCCGACAACGCACGAACTTCAGACAAGTGGACTCGAATACACATTGGTGATTGAATTTAGGTTTTCTATACTTAACCTAACATGTATCACACATACAACACATTGTACTATGATAAACATAACATGTCACAATTGTTTACGACATTATCCCGCGTATACGATGTACGATTGAAGGGGAAATCGCACAAAGTCTTGTCGTTCGCACTAAGGTAGGAGACTTAGGACTTGTACACTCATATATCTCATAATCAATTTGACTAATGACATGCAAACACGTAGTCAAGTAATCCCATGATCATACACATTCACTTACTTAGTTATTTATTTTCCAATATTTATATATTTACCACATGTAGGTAATCCCATGATTATACATCGTCATCATCTCATGTAAGTCACATAGATCATCAATTAACATATTTCAAGCCATGTCATAGATTCCTAACCACATGCATGAGTGCCATCTTGACCTATTAGGCCATTTTCACCATATTTTTATGTAAATATTTTTTATAAAATAATCCACATGCATTTGTGTTTTGGTCAAAAACTGCCTCAGCAATTAGTTGATCAAACTTTGTAAGTGAGGTAGAGTGTTTGATGAAGTTAGCAAGAAAAACGCAAGTTTGAGTGTTGACACGAGGATGTAACGAGGGAAAATCCAGGAATCCTTGAGTATCCTCAAGGAGCCTAGATAAAAAACCTCGAGGGCCGGTTCAAAGTACCTGCCTCCTAAAACTTTTATATAATGAAAGTTTTTAGTACAAATGAAACGAGCTTGTATTCTAAGTGTTGCAGAGAGTTGCGATTGCTGAAAAAGGTGTGTGTGTGCAAGCCTAGAGCTCGATTTAAATACATATTACATTTCAACAAACTATACTAAAAACTAGCAACTAAGCCCAGGTCTTCCACATAGCCGTTGAGGTCTACTTGGTCCACGATTCACTCAGCTGACCGTGTCTTTAGGACACGTGACTTATACTGGAGTTAATCCTGTGAACAACAAACAAAGAAGGGAAAAGCAATCATTAGTAAATAAATATAATTCAGGATCCTTACAGTGAAGTGCTTGCGAGCTGATCTGAGCTGCTCAGTATCTCCTGAATTCTAGTACCAACAATTGCCCCCAAATTTTTGGCGGTTGGCGCATGCAAGCCAGCTGTCGAAAATTTGAATTTGAGCCTTATCGCTAAGTAACTGTGATTTGAGAGGAATTAGTTGGACCCAACTTCCTAGGCGAAGTTCCCGTTAGTTTTTTCTTTTATATCCTCCTCTTTGCTCTCATTATTCCACACAGCTTCTTATTTGGCGAAAACTCTAGAGCTTCTCCCATCTTCTCCAGGTTAGTATTCTTTCTCTCCTTCCTCGTCTTTTCCGATCATGGGGAAGAAAATGCTGCGATCATCGGCCACAGTCTCCGACAAAGTGGCCGACGACTTCACTGACAAGGGACTCCTTCCGGCAACGGAGGAGGAAACCTGCAACTTTGATGATCGAAAGATCACAATGTTGCAGCGATCTTCGAGCTTCCCTGCTGAAGCTGAATTCCGTCCATTCGATCCTTCTTTGAAAGCCGACCACATCTCCGACGACTGGGTTTGTTTTCTTTACTACCCTTTTCTGCTCGAAATGACATTCCCTTTTCCGGATTTGGTCACCGATTTCTTCTCAGTCACCAACCTTGCCTATTCTCAAGTAATGCCCATGGTGTGGCGAATCCTTCTTTCTCTCCACCACTTGAACCAAACCCGCAACTTGAACATTGGGGTTGCTGAGATCTGCAAAGTGTACCGGTTGGCCACACATGGCAACAACAGATTTGTCTTGAAAATCAGAATCGGAGAAGCCCAGATGATCCCTAGGGTTTCTCACAATGACCATGATTGGAAGCGTCAATTCTTCTTTGTCAAAAGGAGTAGCCTTGTTGGTTGCGAGAACCTTCCTACCCAATGGGTTGTCAAGGGTAGGAAGAGTTTTTGTAATATTTTAATTCCATATACTCCTCAATGTTACTTAACTGATATGCTTGACTTTTTGTCTTTACAGCGCCCAAGTTTGAAGCTCTGATCAAGCCAACCCGTGAATCCTCCAAGAAGCTCAAGGATCTCTACAGCATCCCAGTGGCAGAAAGAAGCTATCAACCCGAAGACGTTTCAAGTGCTAGAAGTATCTCCCAGCAACCTCTCAGCCCCTCGAGAACCATGTCTACAAGTACTTGTAGGAACTTGTTCTCTATTTGATTTAAATTACACCTTGTTATTTCTGGAAACTGATCCCTTTCTGTTTATGATGAAGCTCCAGGTTCAGCTTCCAACTTGTCCTTCAAGGATCTCAAACTGCTCATCGCCAAGAAAGAGAAGACTGAGGAAACCAGCAGCAAGGCTCCCACAGACATGTCAGCCCCTAAGTTTCGGGCCCCCAGCACCCGATCCAAGACCTCTTCTGCCAAGAAGCGTAAGGCTCCAGACTCCACTATCAATGTGGATAACTTTGATGATCTTCCTCCTGTTGCAGCTGCCAACAAGCTGCTCTTACTGCAAGCTGTGGCGAACATTGTAAGTATAGTTTAATAATAGAGAAGTATGTTAAAGTTGTAGTTATAATACTTCCCTTGTTGATTCTGACGTGTTTTGCTTTGGTACAGGGCATTGATAAGCTGAGCCACGAGGTGATTGATCTTGAAGGCAAACTGGAGACAATGGAGCAGAAGCTTGAAGCAGCTGAGCAGAAGCTTGAGGCAGCTGAGCAGAAGCTTGAGGCCTCCGAACTTAATCTTGACCAGGCCACGCTCCGTCTTGAGAAGATGGGCAAGGCAGGAGCCAGCAACGCACGCCACTATGAGAAGCAGCTCAAAGAAAAAGATGCTGAAGCCCTAAAGCTGGCTGAACAGAATGCTCAATCCTCAGCCGCCATCAGTGTGCTTGAGTGCATGATCGAGATGGCTACTGCTGCGCAGGCTGAAGGCTTCACTCCAGAGAGCTGGCCGGTCAAGGATTGGGAGGTGAGCCTCAAAAAGCTGTTGGCCGAGAGGGGGGAAGCTTCTGAAAAAGCTGACAAGGAGGTTGAGCCGGAGGTCGAGAAGGAAGCTGGTGAGAAGGGCAAGGGCAAGGAGGTGGAGCAGGCAGAGGCTGTTGGTGATAAGCTGGGCGATGAAGGCAATCTTGACTAGGTCGGAGCCCGCTTTTTTAGGTTGTTTGGTTTGGTTGTTTGTGGTTTTTTTTTAAACAATGGTTGTGGTGAAAACAAAATACTCTAACTTTTGGGCGCTTGGATGGAGGGACCTTGAGTTTCAAGGCGAAGTCCAAGCTCCTTAGACAATATGGTTGGCCTCAGGTGGAGGGATCTTGGGTTCCAAGACGAAGCCTGGGGTCAACTCCTTTAATTTCCTGCATATATATGACTTAGTAGTATTTTGATCATCATGGTGTGTTGTGTATATTTCTGGTTATTCTGAAAAATATTTGAATGAAGATCCTACAGGATGCTTAATAACATAGTTTAGTTTAAAAACTCAAAAGTCTATAAAACTTTGCCAATGTTAACAAACCATGATGCTAGCCAATACTTAGTAATAAAAATACGTAACATAAGCAATACCAATGTCACCTGTTCAAGAAGATTCCATTCGTTGAGATAGTCAAGATCCTTGAAGATCCTCAAGGAACCTTTAGGTAGATTTGGTGAAATCCCGAGGATAAAACTCAGGTACTTGGGAATGAGCCAAACAGGGGTCAAGCCCATCTTAATCTTTTGAGGCACGAAATGCCTTATAAATCTTGGGTCTAAGCCAACTGGGGTCAAGCCCAAAACTTGAGAGACATGAATGTGCCTAAACCTTTGTTAATGTAAGAACATTAAAAACCTTAGCTAATCTGAGGACAAGCTCAAAAATACTTGGGACCAAGCCAACTGGGGTCAAGCCCAAAACTTGAGAGACACGAATGTGCCTAAACCTTAGTTGACATGAAAATGTCAAAAACCTTAGAACCTTTATGAGATGACACGTCTGCCACCCATTTTGAGGTGTACTCTATGGCCAACAGTGATGAAATTATCAGCCACCCTCAGATGGACTGGTCGCACCACCTTAAACCATAGGCCACCACCGTACGCTCCTGGCGAGGGTCTTGCGCTCATGGCGATTCCCATTAGTGAACGAGAAGGTGAAAACCTCCTTAACCTTTGATTGCATTCAGAATGCTTTATACTTAGAAGAGGTGATTAGCCTCTAGCTTACGACAAGATGCTTAGAACATCTGTAAAATACTTCATGGCTTGGTGAGGGGTGGGTGTTAGCTTGGCTAACACCCCTCCGATGCCTAAGTCAGTAATCATTTCACAAAGATAATAATATGGAATTGAAATAAGAGTCAAAATCGTACCTGAGGTTTTCGAAGCTTAAACAAGGATTCTTGGATATGCTCAGAGGATCCGGAAAGCACTTACATAAAATATAACTTCAAGTGAATTGCATTCCAAGCGCTTGGGAGCAACTCACCTTCCATAGTAGCTAGCCTGTATGCTCCTTTTCCAGCTTCTGAGTCTATTAGGTAAGGACCTTCCCATTTAGGTGCAAGTTTTCCATGTGCTGGATTGGTAGTATTTTGAAAAGCTTTCTTGAGTACCAGATCTCCTACTTGAAATCTTCTGATCCTGAGATTTCTGTTGTAAGACTTGGCTATCCTTTGCTGGTATGCTGCCATCCTGAATTTTGCGAGGTCCCGGATTTCATCGATTGTTTCAAGATCTTCAAGAAGTTCCTGCCTATTTGCTTCAAAATCCCGGCAGCTTGTTCTGGCAGTTGGCATCAACATTTCAGTGGGTATTACAGCTTCTGAGCCAAACACTAAGGAAAATGGTGTTCGACTAGTAGCATTCTTGGAGGTCATTCTGTCAGGCCACAATACGAGAGGTAGCTCTTCAGCCCATTTCCCTTTCTTGTCTCCTAGCTTCTTCTTAAGATTATTGATGATAATCTTATTGCTCGATTCCGCTTGGCCATTAGCTTGTGGATGTATGGGAGTTGAAGTTACCATCTTGATGCCCCATGCCTCACAAAAACTAGTCGTTCTTTTTCCAATAAACTGAGACCCGTTGTCACAAACTATTTCCGATGGGATTCCAAATCTTGTTAAAATATTCCTTTTAATGAAGGAAATCACTTCCTTTTCTCTAACTTGAACAAAAGCTTCGGCTTCAATCCACTTAGAAAAATAGTCCGTCATGGCCAGCATGAAGACTTTTCCTCCAGGTGATACAGGCAGCTTACCAACTATATCCATGCCCCATTTTATGAACGGCCACGGAGATGATATTGAATGGAGCGGCTCAGCAGGCTGATGGAGGATATTGCCGTGCCGCTGGCATGCATCACACTTCTGAACAAAGGCCATTGCATCCTTCTTCATAGTAGGCCAGTAGTATCCTGTCCTTAATACTTTGGAAAATAGTGATCTGCCCCCAGTGTGATTGCCACAATCACCTTCATGAATATCCTGGAGTACTGCAAGTGCTTCAGGCTGCTCGAGACATCTCAAGTATGGTCCTGCAAGAGATTTCTTGTATAAGATACCATTTATTATTGAATATGGGATTACCTTTGTTTGGAAAAGTCTGGAGTTCTCGTTTTTGGGGATTTCTCCTTCTTGGATAAATCTCCTGATAGGGTATGTCCAGGATTCCTGAGGATCCTGAGATTTTATCATTTCCTGATCTTTATCTGCTGTGACGTCATTGACCTCCTGTTCTTCTATTGCTGGGGTCAGGATGTGAGTTATGGGAATCTTGACACCTTCTGGGATCCTTAAAGATGATGCTAAATTTGCCAAAGCATCAGCTTCTGCGTTTTCTTCTCTAGGTACCTGTGATATGCTGCAATTTTCAAAAGATAATGCCAATTGTTTTACAAGGTCTAGATATTTGGTTAGCCTTTCGACCTTTCACTGCATAGGATCCATTAAATTGGTTAGTCAATAACAAGGAGTCAATAAAAACTTGAATGTGTTGGATACTCATATCTTTTGCGAGTTGTAATCCTGCAATTAAAGCTTCGCATTCAGCTTCATTTTTAGTAGCCTTGAATTCAAGGATAGATAGAGGGATAATGTCCCCCTGTGGCGATTTCAGTAGCACACCCAATCCTGTTCCTCTAATGTTAGATGCTCCATCTGTATATAGGATCCAGCTGCCTGAAGCTTCTTCGAGCTGCTTGACCTCTAGTTCAACTTCTGGCAGTATATCGCTGCTGAAATCAGCCACAAAGTCTGCAAGGGCTTGTGACTTGATTGCTGTTCTTGGCTCATATATGATGTCATAGGCACTTAATTTTACTGCCCATTTCCCCATTCTTCTTGACATCTTTGGTTTTCTTAAGACACACTTAACAGGATAGTTAGTTTTCACATAAATAACATGAGTTTCAAAGTAATGTCTTAATTTTTTGAGAAGCCATGACAAGAGCTAAAATCAGTTTTTCTAAATAAGAATACCTGGTTTCAGCGTCTAATAATGTTTTGCTTACATAGTATACCGGATGCTGTTGTCCCTCATGATCTTTCACAAGCACAACACTTACTGAGCTGCCTGAAACTGCTAGATAGAGAGATAGTGGTTCGCCCTTGACTGGATGCATTAGAAGTGGAGCAGATGATAAATATTCTTTCAAGGAGCTCAGAGCTGCTTCATGTTTCTCACCCCATTCGAACTTTTTGTTCTTCTTCAATATGTCATAGAATTCTTTGTTCTTCTCGGACGATCTTGATATGAATCTGTTGAGTGCTGCCACTCTTCCAGTTAATCTTTGAACTTCATTGACATTTCTTGGAGATTTCAAATTTATGATTGCTTGGATCTGTTCAGGGCTGGCCTCTATTCCTCTTTCAGTAACCATGAAGCCCAAGAACTTGCCGGCTCTTACTCCAAAATGGCACTTTGAAGGATTGAATTTCATGTTGAACTGGTCCAAGATATCAAAAGCAGCTTCAAGATCTTTAGGATGGTCCTTTGCTTTTTTCGACTTTACCACCATATCATCTATGTATACCTCCATGGTGTCCCCCAGTTTGTCTTTAAACATTATGTTGACTAGCCTCTGGTATGTGGCACCTGCATTTCGTAAACCAAAAGGCATTGCAATATAACAATAAATACCTGTGGGTGTCATGAAGGCCGTATCCTCCTGATCTGATGGTTCCTTCTGAATTTGTTGAAAGCCCGAAGATGCGTCCATAAAAGTTAGCATCTCATGTCCGGCAGTTGCGTCCATCATAGAATCGATGTGTGGCAGAGGGAATGGATCTTTCGGGCAGGCCTTGTTTAGGTCTGTGTAATCTACACATACTCTCCACTTACCGTTTTTCTTTTGGACTACCACCACGTTAGCCAGCCATCGAGTATATTTAACTTCTCTAATCATTTTTGACTTGAGCAGCCTGTCAACTTCTTCTTGGATTATGATGTTTCTCTCAGGAGCGAACTTCCTTCTTTTCTGATGTATTGTCCTGAAAGATTCATCTATACCAAGTTTATGAATAATAATATCTCTAGATATACCTGTCATGTCTTCATGTTTCCATGCAAACGTTGTGATTCTGGATTTTAAGAGGTTCACGAGCTGCTCCTCAGTATCCTCAGGAATATTGGTTCCTACTAGCACTTTGATTTCAGGATCTTCAGTATTAAGTTGAACTTCTTTGATTTCCGATTCCTTTGTCATCTGAATTCTTCGTGCTGGTTTCTTTAATTGCTATGCTGGCTTGGGCTTGATGGTGTTCTTCATAGCAGAAGTATAGCAGTCTTTGGCTTCTTGTTGATCACTTAGTATTCTTACAACTCCCCAAGGTGTGGGAAGCTTCACATATTGATGATAGGTAGATGGAACTGCTTTCATGTCATGGATCCATGGCCTTCCCAAGATTACATTGCAACAAGGAAGGGAGTGAATAACGCATAATTTCTGCATGGAGTTGACTCCTTCAATGTAAACAGGAAGTCTGATGTCTCCAACCGTATGCTTGGTTTCTCCGCTGAATCCTACTAACACCGAGGATCTTGGAATTATCTCTTCTTCTAGAATGCTTATCATTTTAAGCACGTCCAATTGAATGATGTTGACCGAACTGCCATTGTCTATCAGGATCCTGCGAACATAATGGTTAGCAATACATAATGTAATTACCAGACTGTCATGGTGAGGATCCTGGATATCCAGCTTATCAGTTTCGTCAAAAGAGATGACTTTGTCGTCAGTCAATATCGCGTTCTTCTTTGGCCGATTGCCTTGATCCATTTTGGCCTCCTTGGCATGTCTCTTTGCTGATGAGAAAGAGGCTCCGCATATGTCAGATCCTCCTGAGATGAAGTTGATCACTTTAGCATCTACTGGCGGCGACTGTGCTCTTTTGGGTAGCTCAGCAGCTTCTTGAGTTTTACTCTTCTTTCTGCCAAACAATTCTTTGAGATGCCCCTTGCTGAGCAGGTAACTGATTTCTTTCCGAAGGGCTATGCAGTCATCTGTTAAGTGCCCAAAGTCTTCGTGGTAGGCACACCATTTAGACTTATCTTTCCATGATCCTTGTTTCTCTGATTTTCTTGGCCATCTGGCTTTATCACCTAGATCCTGCAAGGCACATAAGAAACCACTTGTGTCAACCGAAAAACAGTAATCAGATACCTTTGGGAAGTCTTCCTCATCGTCTTCATCTTCAATTGAATTGACCCTGGGATTATCATTCCTGTAATAGGGTTTGGTTCGTTGTTGCTTTCTGGGAGAATCTGTCCTTCTGCCTAATGACTCATCACCTCTTTTCTAGACCTTCTTATCATCTTCAAATCTGATGAATCTTAATGCCCTTGTTCTGACTTCATCAAGGTTCCTGCAAGGGGTCATAACCAAGTCATCATAAAAGCGGGAATCCCCTCTAATTCCCATTTTGAAAGCTTCTACAGCAGCTGCCATATCTAGGTTGGGGATATCCAAAGCTTCTCGACCGAATCTGGCCACATAATCCCTCAGGGATTCGTTAGGCTTCTGAACTATTCTGTACAAGTCACCCGTGAGCTTCTCAAAGCTCCTGCTGCAAGACAACTGGTTATTAAACAAGTTAACTAAATGGGGAAAAGAAGTAATGGTATTAGGAGGGATACTGAGTATCCATTTCAAGGCTGGTCCTGTTAACGTTGAGCCGAATCCCTTGCATAGGCAAGCTTCTTTAATGTTTACAGGAATGGGGTTGATTTCCATCCGTTCCCTGTATTCTGCCACATGCTCCTCAGGATCTGTGGTCCCATCGTAGAGTTTCATGTTGGGGGTTTGAAATCTTTTTGGTATCTCCACGTCACAAATGGGCCATGCAAACCTAGAAACTCTATGGCTGCTTGCTGGCACTTCAGGAATTGGACGAATGACACCAGGGACACTTGAGATCATGTCCTTTAACCTCTGAAGTTCCCTAGCAATAGTCGGGTTGATACCTGCATCCTGCACAGTTCCTTGGTTAGGGTTTACATAAAAACTATCAAAGTTGTTACCAGCCCTGGAAGTTTGAAGATGGATCTGGGGTCCATATTCAGCATCTCTAAGGATAGTCGGCTCAGTTGTGGTTCCCACTTGCATGGGGATGAAGTCTCCCTCATGCATCTCCTGAGATGAACCTGGGAATATGCCTGCAGAGACAGTAGGATTAGAAAATAAGGATCCTTGAGGATCCTGAGCAGCTCAGAAGCGGCTCCGATATTGTTGGAATGGCTGAGATGAAGATCCCTGTAGCATCTGAGTAGTAGGTGCTGCTGACTGCTGACTCCAAGGCTCATGAAGGTTCGTCGTCGCAAACCGCTGTGGTTGAGATATAGGTTGTTGTATCGAGACCGTCGGCACCCGATGGCTTAAAAACCCGGTTGGTTGATGGCTCGAGCATCTCGGCGGCTGCTGACTTCCATATCCACTGTAGTAAGATTCTGGGGGCCGCTCGGAGTAGAATCCAGAGTATTCCAGATCTATCACCCTGGAAGTCTTCTGATGCTGAAAGCCTGAGAATCCTGCAGTAGTAGCTGTTGCAATACCTGACTTTGGAGCAGTAGAGGGATTTACTTTCTGTTTCGGCTGCTCCGATATTTCCGGAGAGTCAAACCCGAATGATTTTGGCATCAAAGGGCTGATTTCCTCTACTGGTTTCTTTGATTTCTTCAATTCCATGATATCCTTCATCATTTTCTCGTTGGTTTTAGTTTATTCATCCGCATGGGCCTTCATTTGCCTGATCAAAACATAGAGATCATTATTAGAAATAGCAGAGTCAGTGGACGTACCTTGATATCCAGTAAAAGTGGGGTATTCCACTCTTTTAGCATCGGTATCAGTCACTTTCTTCGTCATTGGGGGGAGACCAGTGCTGACAGTGGGCTTAGAGGATGAAATAGATTTTGAGGTAAATTTGGGTTGGCTCGACATTTTCAAGAATCGGTTATGGGAAGAAGATCAAGGCTCTTAATCGAATTTAAACACCGTTCGCCCCACGGTGGGCGCCAAATTGTTTTGGTCAAAAACTGCCTCAGCAATTAGTTGATCAAACTTTGTAAGTGAGATAGAGTGTTTGATGAAGTTAGCAAGAAAATTGCAAGTTTGAGTGTTGACACGAGGATGTAACGAGGGAAAATCCAGGAATCCTTGAGTATCCTCAAGGAGCCTAGCAAAAAACCTCGGGGGCCGGTTCAAAGTACCTGCCTCCTAAAACTTTTATATAATGAAAGTTTTTAGTACAAATGAAATGAGCTTGTATTCTAAGTATTGCAGAGAGTTGCGATTGCTGAAAAAAGGTGTGTGTGTGCAAGCCTAGAGCTCGATTTAAATACAGATTACATTTCAACAAACTATCCTAAAAACTAGCAACTAAGCCCACGTCTTCCACATAGCCGTTGAGGTCTACTTGGTCCACGATTCACTCAGCTGACCGGGTCTTTAGGACACGTGACTTATACTGGAATCAATCCTGTGAACAACAAACAAAAAAGGGAAAAGCAATCGTTAGTAATTAAATATAATTCAGGATCCTTACAGTGAAGTGCTTGCGAGCTGATCCGAGCTGCTCAGTATCTCCTGAATTCTAGTACCAACAATTTGAACATCAAGTTTACAACTTTATATTCTATCATGCATTTATTAACCTATATCAAGCAACCTCATAGTAGATCTAACACAAATCAAGTGCCTTTATTCAAGATCTAGCATGCATGACTACCAAAATCAAGTTTCCATCATAGATCTTACGTAAAGTTAGCAACTTTATTGCGCAACAACCCTAGATCTATCATTATCAAGTCATTAGAACATAGATCTAGCACAAATCATCATGCCTGATTCACATGCAACCTTGTTTTCTCATGCCAAACCCTAGATCTAGCAAGTATAATCGGATCATGCACAAAAGCCTCACTTTTGATTCAAAGATGCAATGTTTATTATCATAAACACTAGATGTACACTTGATATCATCATAACAACACATATCAAACCTAGATCCATAAAAAAGCTTGGATGTTGACATCTTTTAAACAAGCAAACAAATAAAAACACATACCGAATGATATAGGATGATCAAGGATGAAATCAGGGCTTGAATCTTGAAGAAAAGCAAGAAACTTGATGACAATTGAGTAGGAGAATGTTTTAAGGTCGTAAAATTGGCTGATGGGACATCTAGAGGTGATGAAATGAAACGGTGGTGGCTAATGGTGCTTAAATAGTGGAGAATTAGGGTTTTGCTGAAATGTGGCTACCAAGTTATCGCTTGGAGCCTTGGGTTTCTCTAGGCGATACGCCTAGACTTTCGTCTAGTAGCCCCTTTGACTTTTGTTGACTGCGACCCGTTTTGTCTGTTTTTCGCATTTTTGGTCACGGTTTTATACGTTTTCTCCCATTTTTAATTCACCATCATTTTTATCACATCGAATCCAATAAAAGCAAGTATCAACATGCCATATACTAATTTACAATCATGCAATTAAATTCACATAAGTTTGCATGTATTTTATGACACATAGCAGTTTTCAGTTTATTACCAATGTTTCGAGACTCTAAGTTGTGTGTGATGTTTGTGAAGTATTTTAAGGCTACTCGACTCTTCTAACACCTTAATTGACGTACTACGCCTATATAAGCATCTCTCGGTATGCCGATTTTATCAGTTTTTATCTGTTTCTAAGGCTCGATTCCACTCGAAGAGCCAGGATGTCGCAGTTTATGTTAACTCCTCAACCATTAAAATAAACCGAGAATATTTGCTAGACTTTCGAATGCACCAAATTACTAAATACAAATCAAATCCACGAACTCGCAAATCTGAGGCCTATTTTCTCAGCATGCTCCTCATGTTTAACGTGAGGGGTAGGTTTAGTAAATGGTTCTGCTAGATTCTGATCAGTATGAATCTTGCTTATGATGACATCGCCCCGTCCCAGTATTTCTCGAATGTAATGGAACTTTCATAGATTATGCTTCGTGATGTGATGTGATCTTGGTTCCTTTGCTTGAGTAATGGCACCAGTGTTGTCACAAAATATCTTGATTGGCCTTTGTATACTAGGCACAACATCGAGATCAGCAATGAACTTCTTCATCCAAGCAGCTCGTTTGCAGCTTCAGATGCTGCAATGTATTCCGACTTTGTAGCGGACTGCGCCAATACCGCTTGCTTGTTACTCTTTCAAGTTATGGCTCCCAAGTTCAGGGTAAAGACATATCCCGATCGATAATCATCTCGGTTAGTCTGAAAACTTGCATCAGTGTAACATCTTACACTAAGTTCTTCCCCTTTTCCTCTATATATCAGACACATATCCTTAGTTCTTCTCAAGTACTTCAGGATGTTCTTCATAGGAATCCAATGACTCTCACCAGGATTCTGCTGATATCTACTTGTCATACTCAGAGCATATGAAACATATGTTCTAGTACATAGCATGGCATACATTATGAAACCAATAGCAGATGCATATGGAACTCTTTTAATATCTTCTATTTGCTTGTCTGTTAGAATAAGATTTGGTGTCTAATGCTAGGTCTAGGTGTGTGTTGTTTGTATTGTAACTTTTGTATATTCTGGATCCAGCGTACCATGGGGTGGACCAGTTGGTACGCCGCAGCGTACCAAATGGTACGTAGTAATGGTACACCGGCCTGATTGACTATAAATAGGTTTAATTGTTTTGGTCAGAGTAGAAGAGTGAGAACAGTTAGCTTGTGTGTTGAAATCTCTGGTGTTTCTCTCTCTAGATATCTCTATATTTTTCCTATTTGAAATCAATAAAAGAAAGCTTTATTTACTTTGTGTTTGTTGTATCGATTGAATCATGCAGTAGTAAAATTGGATCGTGTTTTTTCACGTGGTATTAGAGATCTAGAAATTGAGCCAACGGCTCTGATACCACTGTTAAAACACGTAACGGACCGTTTCCAGATCATAGAAGGATAGAGATGGAAAATCTAGTCATTAGTTGTGTCGAATGGTTACAAACCGAAGAAGTATACATCAATGAAGCTCTGGGAGAGGTTGGACAGACCTCTCCTCTCAACACAAGACCTAAATGACCAGAAGTCTACATTGCTAAGCTAGACTCCACCTATTTATAGGTGACCTTACCTAACGTACCAACATACCCAGCGTACCATTTGGTACGCTGCTAGCGTACTAATTGGTACGCTGCATGGTACGTTGGAAACCTAGCCTAATCCACAATCTAGACAATTACATAATTCGCATAGTAACGACCACACCCGGAACATGCTCTAACATTGTCCGTCTAAGGACATTGTTTCTTGTTCAGCACGGTTCCGTGTACCATGGGCAGAGATCCTCTCTTGGAATCTTGCATCGAAAAGCGTCGTAGGACCTTGTCGATATATGTACTTTGGCTTAGTCCGATTAGCTTCTTTGACCTATCTGTATGAATCATTATTCCTAGAATATAGGTGGCTTCGCTAAGATCCTTCATTGAGAAACGCTTTTGCAACCAACCCTTTACTTCCTGAAGCATAGGTATGTTGTTTCCAATGAGCAATATGTCATATACATATAGGACCAGAAAATTGAAAGAGCTCCCACTTGCCTTCGTGTAAACACATGGTTCGTCTTCGTTCTTGATAAATCCAAACTCTTTGATCTTTTGATCAACACAAAGATTCCAACTTCGAGATGCTTGTTTCAATCCATAAATGGATTTGTTCAGTTTGCATACTTTATCAGGATTCTTTGGAACATAAAAACCCTCAGGCTATTTCTTGTAGACGTCTTCATTAAGATACCCATTGAGAAACGCGGTTTTGACATCCATCTATCATATCTCGTAATCATAATACGCAACTATAACAAGTACAATCCTAATTGACTTAAGCATGGCTACAGGTGAGAAAGTTTCCTCAATATCAACTCCTTGAGTTTGAATAAACCCTTTCGCTACTAGCCTAGCCTTATAGGTTTGCACATTACCATCTATGTATGTTTTCAACTTGAAAACCCCTTTACTTCCTACTATGCGATAGTCAGGTGGAGGTTCAACCAAATCCTAGACTTGGTTGTCATAGATGGATGTCATCTCAGCGCGCATGGCTTCTAGCCATTTCTCAGATTCAACATTTGAGATCGCAACTTTAAAGTTCACGAGTTCTTCTTGATCAACTATCCGAACATCATGCATTCCCAGAAATCTTTCTAGTTCATGACGATCCCGTTTGCTTCTGCGAACGCCTTGTGTTACTACTGAGGTGTACTATCCTTTCAGATTCAGCCATATCATGCTAAATAATGGCACCGGTTCTTGGTTTGGTCTCAGGTTAATCTCGAACTTCTTCAAGATCTATCTGATTATTTCCTTCCCCTCGTTGTAGGAGCTCATCCTCTAAGAGTGTTCCTATACGTTTAACGAAAACTTGATTTTCAGTAGGGTTGTAGAAATAGTAACCAACATTTGGGGCATATTCGATGAAAATGACTTTATCGTCGCGAGGGTATAATTTGTTCGAAGATTCACTTGGAACATAGGCAAAGCATCCCCATACCCTAAGGTAAGATAATATGGGACGTTCCCCGTGCCATATCTCATATGGTGTTTTATCTACCTTCTTTGTAGGAGCGAGGTTCACGAGTCAGCCAGCAGTTTCAAGAGCAAAACCCCAAAAGGAGTGTGGCAGGTTTGTAAGACACATCATAGAACGAACCACGTCTAACAGTGTTCAATTTCTTCTCTCAGATACACCGTTCAACCGTGGGGTTCTTGGTGTGGTGAGATGGGATATAATCCCACAAGACTTGAGGTGTGCATCGAATTCGTGACTTAGATCTTCGCCACCTCAATGTGTCCTAGTCAATGTAATCTAAACGTGTCATTGGCACTAGTCCTTGTTGTAACATTTGCAAATTATCCAGTTATGAACCCGACCCATTTTGGAAATTTCGCATCTTCCTGATTCATGGATTATTATGTATCCGGAGACATTTTGGGTATTCATACCTCAAATTAAAGTTTTTAAATGATTCTTAACTTCTTTTCAAAATAAAATATTTAACTAAAAGCCTTTGGATCCAAATTGGATTCCTCGAATTAAAAATAAAGCAGTTCGCGATTTTTACGCGATTTCGGTACACGATTCATCGTTAACCGGGAAGTCATGTTTTTGGGTATCGTATGTAAAAATTGATATATTAATAAGTATATTAGTCCTAAATCACATTACAAGTCATCACGTACAAGTTGAGTCTCGAAAAGTTGGTGATTAACCTAATAGTGATACATACGTCAATTTGCCTGAAAACACGTTATACTTGATCATAATTCAATGTATGGCATGCTATATTCAATTTTATAAGCTTGAATTTTTTTCATATGTTTGGGGGTGTAAAATGGAGAAAAACGTAGAAAATGGGACTCGAAAACGATAAAGATTGAAGAAGTTAGAGCGAAAATGGTAAAACCGACCAAAAAAGCATTAATTGAATTTAATTGATAATTGTGAATTGTTATATGTCATATTTGTACTTGATTTTAGTAGATTTATGAAATAATCTAATGGTTATCAAAACAGGATGCAAAAAACCTAAACTGCGTGGCCAAAATACGATTTACGCGTAGAGTCAATAGAAGTCAACGGGGGATCGTCCTGGGATGCGTCGCGGTACGCGACCGCCCCCATTCGATCCTCCGCGATACACGGGTCGGATATCTGATGGGTAAACCTAGTTTTCATTCTATATAAACGTCTTAAAATCATTTTCCCCATATTTGTGAATCCTAAACCTTCTTAAGTCACCATTAAATCTGTCCAAGCTCTTATATCATTGTTTCTTTGGATTTTGAGCAAGAAAATGGAAGATCTAGAGTGTTTTCTTCATTAATCTTCATCGTTTGAGGTAATAACCCAAAACTCTTGTTTTATCTTTATTTTTTCTTGTCCAAGATTGAATTTTATGAAGTTCTTGGGGCTGATCTAAGCCTTACATGTCTTATTATGATAAATCTAGTAATATCAAGATCAAAGCTATAACTTTTTTGATGAAAGTTAGCATTTTTATGAACAGAGGTTTAACCTAGGGTTTGATCTTGTTGATTCTTGTTAGTGGTTGAATTTTTGTGCATGAATCTTCATAAATGAATAAACTTGGTAGTAGATCTAGGGTGAGAATATATATTGTCGCATACTTGTTGATGTTTGATGAGAAAAGTTGATAAATTTATGTTGGAACATGCATGGAAACCATAAAAAATAGTAACTTGATTTACAAAAAAATAGTTTTGTTGATGTCGAGCCATAATCTTGTTGAAGCCTTGTATGGCAGATGATTACAATGAGGGTCTTGGTCATATATAAATATATACACAGGATATGTATAAAATGATATTCAGCTTGACATGACTATGCATACTAATTGGCCTTAAATTATTATTTAAAAAATACATAATTTAGGACGTCGTAAAAATAAATAATTACGTTATTAATTAATGTCGTTTGACCTAGAATTAGCATTACTTTACATGATTAGTTTTTTAATGTATGCCATCAGTTAAATAAATCACCAACAAATCATCGAGTCGCACTTGTCCGTTATATCGTTTCAAGTCGAGGAATTTATTTATTTGTTTATTTCTCTTTTAGTCGTCAAGGTCACCTTCGGGGTTTATCCGTCTTGTCTCTTGGTATCATTCTTTCTGTTGTGTCTTCATACCAAGTGAGTATCATAGCCCCTTTTACTTTTAAGTTTTGTGGTGCAACATGTACCGTATCAAAATCATGTTCTTGAACTATATATGAAATTGCGCGACTTTGGATCGTCTACTCAATCTAGCTATATCGGATACAAAACGTAATTAAGAGTTGTTTTATTGATCAAAGAACAATTACAACTCTAGACACTTAGAACACAGACTCAGAGAATCACACCACAGAAACACACACATTAAAACTCTTTTAGTCTATCACTCGTACAGAAAACAAAGACAAACAAACTATTTATAGACTGCTGGCCGAACTCTGTCCGAACTCCAAAATCGGCAGGTCCGAACTCCAGGTTCAGACCAGGTTCACCCAACAACAAAACTAGCCTTGAAGTTTGGTCTTGATACTTCACATGACATCGTCTGGTTGGATACTTCACACGACACATATATCATGTATTAACAAATCATGTATTAACAATATATTACTAAAACTGCATGTGGATTCTGTGTTTGTTCTATGTGCTCTTGTATGTGAACTTGTATGGATCATTGCTATGGATTTGGTTGTGTTATTGTTCTTTGTTTACGGATCATATTCATGTTCATGTTCATAGACATATGTTATTAACTCATTTGAGTCGGGGTATAATAATGAATCATTTGGTTTACTAACCCACCTAGCCTACCTGGTTTTGGCATCGGGTGAGTGAAAGCCTAAATGCCGAGGGCTTGAGTTACGCGACCCCATGTGCTTTAGTTATGTACTTGTTTGCTATACTTGTGACATTAGACATCACTGAATCACATGTTCTTAAACTATGATCATATATAAACCTCTGATTACTCACCAACTACTTGTAGTTGACTCGTGTGTGGTATATGTTGCAGGCTTTGCTGTTTGATGTCGATGATCATGATGTTTACACTTTAGGATGCATGTGGACTTAGTGAGATCTAAATAAATGAATTAAATTTTATTCTTTAATGTTTTGTATTTGGATTATTATGTTTTATTCGATTGCTATGAAATGGGTTTATTAAGAATATCGCAACATTTAAATAATGTTGTGTGCATCTGGACAATCATCGTGCCCCGACATATTCCACCGTTGGTTGGGTGTGACAGTGTAAGGGAATAATTTGTGGCTTGTGTATTAAAATATCTATTGGCAGACTATTTTGAAGGCCTATGCATTAGAATAGGTGAAAAATAGTTGGGTGATTATTATATTGGGTCATTGGGTCATTTTAGATGTGGTTGGGCTCAATTAGAAAGTGTTTAGAGGGAGTTTAGTGGGCCTAGGTGTTCAAATACGGGAATTAGAGGGTAATTAGGGTTTTTAGAGTGGCTTGTTCTCCAAGTTGGAGAATCTCTATATAAAGGATACCCTCCCCACATTTTAGGTTGTTGATAGTACGTGCTCTAAACCTTAACCTAGGGTTTACGAACTTGGTGTTTTTGCAACCGATTGGTAGTGATTAATCAAGTATTCTTCCTTTTCATCGGTTTATATTTGTGTTCTTATTTGTTATTTTTAATCGTTATTTAGTCATTATCGTGTGTTCTTGAATCACCATTGACACCAGATTCCGCACGGTGTACGTGGGCTTTGATAACGCGTGAGGGTTAGATCGATCCTTACAATTGGTATCAGAGCCAAGAAACTTCGTTTCGAGGCTCTCGCGTATCGGATTCAAGACATTTTTGAACTAACGGTTTGAGTTTTTTTTTTGTGTTTTCCTTAATCGTTCTGTAGTTCGAAAAAGGAAGAAACAAGTGAGTTTTTGCAGGTTCGAACCGTATAGGAGATCCAGAAACGAAGTACAAAGCTTTTCGATCGAAATTGTGGCATAGTCCCGTGTTTTTGATCGAAACATATTGCTTTTCGATCCATCCGTTGGCTTTTCGATCGAACTGTAACATTTCGATCGAGAAGTACTTTTCGGTTCATCAATTGTTCTGCCTAGCCGAGACTCTGCCTACTTTCCGATCAGCTTGCACTTTCTGAGCTACCCCTTTTCGATCACTGAAGCCTTTTCGATCGGATTCTGTGGCTAGTACCAGGTTTACGATTCGATCGTAAAGTATACTTTTCGGTTCGTCATAGCTTTCCGATCTAGCCATCACTGTGCCCGATCGAAAAGTTAACTTTTCGATCAAACCCAACCTTTTCACTTAAAGACCATCTCGATCGGAAACCTACTTTTCGATTGAAATACCCTTTCCGATCTTCAGCTTTCCGATCAACACATCTTTTCCAACCCAAGACAACCACTTTCCGATCGAAACTACCTTTCATGTTATAACTTTCCGATCCAGATTACACTTTCCGATCATAAACAGCATGTTCGATCGAAAAGTACTTTCCGATCCAAATCCCTTTTTTGCGGCAAAAACACTATTCCGCACAATTTCACTAAAATGGACGTAACTTGAGCCTCGTTTAGAGTTAGAAGCTCTAATACCTGCCCAAACAACCGTCTCGAAGAGCCCCACAACAACTCCCACCTAATGGCCAGGGAAGCTCGTTTGGACCCCCAAATTCCACTCTAAAGGCCTCCGTTTTTCAGTTTGAAGTTTTTGACACTATTCTTTGAATAGTGATTTTGCCGCTTTTTAAAAGATTTGCGCTAGAAGTTCATCCAGAGAAGATCATGGCACACGTTCTACCATGTACCACTGCATCTACCAACAGCAATGAGGTATGCTCAAACCCCAAGTGTGATGCATTAATTAAAGAATGGGAACGTAAGTTCACTAATGAGAGTTTAAACCATGAGTCAACTGCTAGAGATGTTAGGGAATTTAAAGACAAGGCTAGAATTTACAGAGAGAAAGTTGAGGCAGTTAAGTTAGATGTTAAGAGCCTTCAAAATCAGTTGAGTGACAATACTGCCTATTTTAGGGTAGCTAGTACTAAAGTAGAGGAGCTAACTAAAGAAAACGCAGAACTAAAAGCTAAACTGAGCACAACTCAATCCAAATTAGAACATCATGATACTATTCAATCAAAGATGATGTAAGCTAGCGCTTTATTTTATAACACTGAAGTTAGGATGAGGCATGTGAAAGATAATTCAGGTCTAGGTTTAGGGTCTGATCAAAAGGATGAAAATCCACACACACTGTTCCTATGCCATTAATGCATGAAATAATACCTAAACCTAAGACATCAGAGACCACAATTGAACTTCTGGCTGATATTGATAGGAAGCTTGCCTAATGTCCTATTAAAATTTATGCTCCTGTTACTAACCATACTGACAAACCTACCTCTTATATAGATAAAGTAATAAAGAAGCCGGTTCAAAGGGAGAAAGTGTTTGTTTTGAGAGTCAAAAGTTTCCAGATTTTAAAAATGATAATTTTGTGTCAAATAAGTCTGAGTCTGAGTTAAACTTTGCTAAGTCAACTGTTTTTGATGGATCTGTTTCTTGTGGCGTGTTTACATTTGGAAAATCAGATGTCAAAACTGTGAAAATTTGAAAAAGGGTAAGGGGCCATGGGTTGCTGGTTCTAAACCCACCAAAGCTTGTGTGGCTGATAAATCTAATTGTGAGCTAAATATGAAAAAGGAAAGGGACAACGAACCTCCCAACTTTGTCCCTTATCCTGAAGTCAATTCAGCCTATGACCAATACCAGCCGATACAGCGGGAGTATGTTTTGTTCACTCGACCCGAAGGAAAAACCTATTGGATTCACAAAAATCATTCAAAACCCTCATGGCAATCCACTGGGCGCAACTATACTCAGACTCCCGCGTATTTAAAGAAACAGTCTTGCCATGTGTGTGAAAATCCTGGACACCTGGCAAGAAACTGTCTACATAGACCCTATGAGCCCTACTACCCTAAGTACACTATGTAGAATCAAATCCCAAAAGCCTAATCTGGTGGTGGTTCAAAACAAAAGCATGCACCTTCAAACCCAAAGGTGCAGAAGTCTATACCTTCGCAGCCAAAGGTGCAGAAATCAAATCACAAAGTTAAGAAACCTCAAAAACGAAAACAAAGTGTTTTTAAAACTAATAATGTTTTCAAAGCTAAATACAAACCTGTCAGTTTTCCTAAAACAAAAGTGAGGTTTGAAGAGGATATGTGGAATGTTTCAAAGATGGTAAATCAAAATTACCAACCAAAAGGAGTGTATAAAAACATTCCAAATAATTTAAAGATGGTCACGGTAAAAATGTCAACAAAAATTCAGCTAAAAGTCCTCAGGTAAAAGAAAAATCGAACAACCAAACCTGGAAGGTCAAGAACAAAGATGTACCAAAAAATGACCAGGCAAAACCCAAAACCAAGGCAGCCACACCCCCAATCCATCATTTTACAAAGGGAATGTGCTTAAAAGAAGTAACTTTTATTGATTCATCAAGTCTACTTAGAACCACAATGGCCTGGGTTCCAATGGCTAACTAATCTCTAACAGTGTACATGAACAGTCAAGGAGGACTTCAATTAACTTATTTGTTTTTAAAAGTGATTGTTCCAGGCATAGGATAGAAGACATCTTTCAACTACATGACATGCAAATTCTCTATAGTAGGGATGTTCTTCTAGTGAGAGGTAAATCTAACAAAATCAACAAGGTACTGTCTGAATTGGTTGTTTCTTGGCTAATTTGATGTGAAGTATGGTAGTGCATGAAACAAAACCCATTTCTAAAAATTTTCAAAGGGAAAAACTTTGAAAGTTAACTTTGGCCAACTTTGTTTAGTTAGTAGACGTTTAATTATGTGTCAGTGTGTTCCTTTCTTTCAAAAATAAAAAATTGTTGCTATCAAAAAGTCAAAAAGCAAGGGGAAGAATAGAAAGATGGAAAAGTTGATCCCTCAACAAATTCTCAAAAATTATGCTTTTTAATTTTTTTAATTGTTTGTGTGTTTGAGAAGGTGGGAAGTGAAATAAATTTCCGTTTTGGAGATGGCTGACACGCGTAAGGAAGACGTGAAAGACATGATCCATGGTGATATGCTGGTATGCTCAGCTCTTTAATCTGAAAAGGTATGCGTTACACACTTAAAGATAACGTATGGCAGTTTGTTAGGTAGCAGCACTTAGGTTAATTGCATTACTATTTGACTGCATGTTCAAGTTCTCGATACACACGCTTGCCACCTAAAGTATGACATTGATCTCAAAAAGTCGATGTCCCCTCTGTTTTGCTAAGCAAAGACCCAGGGATGCTTCGCATGTATGTAAGGCTCTCCTCTACTTTGCGAGAGCAATGACCTGGAGTTGTTCAGACATACGTGCTTCTTGATCACCAATCAAATATATATATATATATATATATATATATATATATATATATATATATAATAAATACACCCCAAAAGATGCCAAAGAGCACAAGAAAAAAGACCCTCAAGTGTCTAAAACCCTCAGCCTTTGTCACTGATGAGAGCATTACTAAAAATATTTAAAAAATTAAGTTGGCTTGTATATTATCCCAAAAATCTATGTGATCTATTCTTTCTCTTCTCAATCCGGTCTCGAGCTCAGTTCCAGACTTTTGGTTCAAGTTGTGAAAATATGTGGTAGGGAATTTATGTGCTTGATAGTGGGAAAATCATGTACCCAGGACTTGTTGAAACTCACTTGCTGTTCATAATTAATGCACCTTAAAAGATAATAAAGTGACAAACAGCCTGACTAAAAAGAGGGTTTGAGTTTAAAGTGGATCAGTATATTGGCAATCATCTGGACGTGTTCGAGTAACAGAAGCTGAAAAGGGTTCCTCAGTCAGATTCATACGGTTTGATCCCAAAGAAACCTTCTCATGTTTGAATTGACTGATACTTGTTTAATTTTATTTTTTTTCTTGTGTGAGTGTTTAAGTTTCTTTGTTGAGTGTATAAATTGGCCAGGTTGATTTGAGAAGTTTAAATAAGTTTTTATGGGTTTTATGCAAGAAAGTATGACCCCCCCCCCCTCAGAATCCCAGGGGGAGATAATGTGAAGAGTCCTCGGGTTCAAGGGAAGTATTTATAGGAAACCCGTAACCTATGTTAGGGTTTTTGGTTAAATAATGCTAACTCGCTAACCAATCATCATTGTCTGGTTAGTTTGGTTAAATAATGCTAACTCGCTAACCAACCTATGTTAGGGTTTTTGGTTAAATAATATTACAAGCCAAGGGGAAGATTGTAAGGGAATAATATGTGGCTTGTGTATTAAATTATCTATTGGCGGACTATTTTGAAGGCCTATGCATTAGAATAGGTGAAAAATAGTTGGGTGATTATTATATTGGGTCATTGGGCCATTTTAGATGTGGTTGGGCTCAATTAGAAAGTGTTTAGAGGGAGTTTAGTGGGCCTAGGTGTACAAATACGGGAATTAGTGGGTAATTAGGGTTTTTAGAGTGGCTTATTCTCCAAGTTGGAAAATCTCTATATAAAGGAAACCCTCCCCACATTTTCAGGTTGTTGATAGTAGGTGCTCTAAACCGTATAGGGTTTATGGACTTGGTGTTTTTGCAACCAATTGGTAGTGATTAATCAAGTATTCTTCCTTTTCATCGGTTTGTATTTGTGTTCTTACTTGGTCATGTTTTTTTTCTTCATTTCAATCGACACCAAAGGTCCCGTCACCGTATGTATCATACGGTCATGTTAGAATATCAGTGGCTGAAGCCACCGAGAAGCGTGGCTAAATGGTACCATTATTTATTGTTGTAATCAAACAATTCTTCCGGAAAGCGTGGCCAAAGGGTCTCAACGACCACATTTGTTTGTTTAACATGGTCTTTGGTATAATATGGTCACATATATTTGTGTTTTAGCCACATACGTTATAAAAATACGTGGCCAAAGGGTGGCTGAAATCATACATTTTATCCCAATACGCGTGGCCAAAGGGTTGCAACGGCCACGTTAAAATATCAAAAGCGTGGCCTTTGGTATTATATGGTCACGTATATTTGTGTTTTAGCCACACATGTTATAAAAAACGTGGCCAAATGGGTTGCTAAAATTATAATTTTTATCCCAATACGCGTGGCCAAAGGGTGGCAACGGCCACGTTAAAATATAAATAGTGTGGCCTTTGGTATTATATGGTCACGTATATTTTTGTTTTAGCTACATATGTTATAAAAAAACGTGGCCAAATGGGTTGCTGAAATCATACATTTTGTCCCAATACGCGTGGCCAAAGGGTGGCAACGGCCACATTAATATATAAAAAGCGTGACCTTTGGTATTATATGGTCATGTGTATATGTGTTTTAGCCACATATATTAAAAAAAAGTGGCCAAAGGGTAGTTGAAATCAGAATTTTTGTCCCAATACGCGTGACCAAATGGTGGCAACGTCCATGTTAAAATATAAAAAGTGTGGCATTTGGTATTATTTGTCTTTCATATATATATATATATATATATATATATATATATATATATATATATATAATCAAGAAATTATAGATTCATCAAATTTTATTTTTTGTAATTATAATTAATTAAACTGCAAATATATGTCTGTGAGAAACCTTAAAATCATAATATAATCAATTATACATACATATACACTAATCAAACTATAATTGTTATGATAATTATAATTTGGTCGGGTTAGTCTGGCTCCTTGTAAGTTTTTTCATCATCGTCACGGTCTTCAAGTTGTTTGATGCTACATACTGTACCTTCGGCTTTGTATTCACATAATTTACCTGGAGTAACAAAACATGACAAATTAAACCGATAAGATATATATATATATATATATATATATATATATATGTTGTTAAAGTTAATTAATTAATTAAAGTGGATACAATTAATTAATTTGTTCTTCAAGTACTTTAATTGTATTATCAATAGAACAAACCTTTGATTTTAATTTCTTATCATGATCAGCATTTATCATTTGGTCCTTCGGCTATGCAATAATATAGTTACTGCTTTTCTTCTCTACAAGCTCCTTAACTGTTGTTATACCTTCTATTGGGTGTGGTAAAAATCCATATTTCTTCGAAACCTCATAAATGGAAACTCTAGGGCAATTAGTGGAACTTCATGAATCATCTCATCTGTTAATGCTGGCAATAATTTAGCCTTTGCCACGATGTTTCTTTTTTCCCCAAGGTGCAGGTCCACAGTTTTGCACCCCTGATCAAAAGTGGCATAATAATATTAATTATAGCATATATATTAACAATTAATTAATTAAAGTAAAAAACTGAATAAATAAACTGTCAAATATACTAATATATATACCTCTAATGAGATTTCTAGGTCAACAACAGCAGGAATGTCATCATTATTAGCAAAAGCAAGTTTTTCTAATTTTTATACTAATATATATACCTCTAATGAGATTTCTAGGTCAACAACAGCAGGAATGTCATCATTATTAGCAAAAGCAAGTTTTTCTAATTTTTATAGGTCTCTTATTTTTTTCCCCTAAATTGACGCCATATAATTAATTGATTAGTAACATATATATTAATTAACAATAACTTCAAAGCGATGAACTTTAACTAACCTCATGAACTTCACTTATACTGATGAACTATAACTATCCGGATGAACTATAACCAACCCGGTGAACTATAACTAGAGACGCATGTTGATCCAGATGAACTAGAATCTTCTGGATCAACTCTAACTATCCTGATGAACTAGAATCTTCCAGATTAACTCTAACTATCCCGATGAACTCTAACTATCCTGATGAACTCTAACTATCCTGATGAACTTTTTACTATCCTGATGAACTTTACCTATCCCGATGAACTTTAACTATCCGGATGAACTATAACTATCCGGATGAACTATGACGAGAGACACAAGTTCATCTAGATGAACTAGAATCTTTCAAATCAACTCAAATTCAGAACTGTTTCAAATCCGTACCTTATCGGCCGACCTTTGAGATGAGTTTGATAGAGTAGATTGTTTCCGCGATGTATTGTGCGTGGAATTGATCATGTCCTACGTACAATTCAATTAGTTAATTAATTAATAAAAATGCGCTCAAGGGAGATTGATCATATCAGCAATAATACTTAATTACCGTTGTATTTACATTGGAATGCTAATTACAACTGTTTTTAGATCTTACAGTTGTAGTAAGAGGCGCCTCCACGGACTTTACCTACAAAATGATTTAATGATTTATAATAATTAATTGATAAAAAGTAAAGTATATAATATAATTAATTATAGGTATATATATATATATATATATATATATATATATAATTTGTCCCTTACAGAATTTACCGCTTTATCAACTTGTTTATCTTGAATCATGATGTTCATAAACGCCGTAAGCTTATCAATTTTTCATGCTGTGCTTTAACCATATCAGTGAGGTGCTCAACCTCTTGATCCTTTTTCTCACGCAGCTGTTTTTCATTTTTGAGGTCCGCCTCAAGTTTTTCAATCCGTTCTTTGATCGCCCTTTTCGAGCACCCTGCCAATATCCACGGGAAGTCACTCCATACCCAATACCTTTTAGGTATCCACCCCTTTTGTGACACCCGAGAATTCCAAGGTTAACTTCCGTTAGACGATCTCCGTTAGTTACGTTATAAGTGTTAACTTAGTAACTAATGCATAACTAGGCCGAATACGTCCACGACCTTTGGTTGATCGTCGAACCCGTCCATATGTGTTATGTGTTTGTTTATTTATTGTTATTATGTGCAATGTGATTTAAACGCATGATTTAGTGTGAAATTTGCCTTTTTGGCTTCCAGCGAAACTACTGGGCGAAATTGTAGTGTCGCCCGGTAGTCAGCTAAGCCAATCGATTAACACGTGACCAGAGCCAGTTTCGCCTGGCCAGCGAAACTAGCCAGCGAAACTAGCTTCTGATATAAAACCCATAAAACCCTAGTTGCCTCATTTGTGGCACCATACTCTCCAAAACACACACACACACTTCTGGAACTTTGGTCAGACGAGAAAACACAACAAAACACCAAGACCTCAGCCTCAAGACCATCATCTCATCTCATCCATCGATTCTAGAATCAACCGTGAGTCCCATGAACCATTTCTATGTGTTATCTATGTATTTTCTTCATAAAGCATGCCTAGATCTCTGTGTAATCTTTAGATCTTTTGTAAGAATACTTAGGAATGCTAGATCTACCATAAAGTTGGTAACTTTACGTGTGAAATCCACCCATAATGAGGATTTATGCTATTTAGGTCATTTTAGGGTTTTAAATGTATTTTGGTGATTTGATGATGAAAATGCATGAATAAGGTGTTAAAACTGCTTGTTTGATGTTGGTAAATGTCTATGCATGCTAGATAATGAGTTATGTGAAATATGGAAGCTGTTAGAGTGATTTTTAGGCTGATCCGTAAGTTTTTCGCGACCAGCGAAACTGACATGTTCTTTGGGCGAAACTATACAGCGAAACTGTATAGATCTCCCTCCAGCGAAACTGTGCTGGCGAAACTATAGTGTCGCCCGCGAAACCGACCAGACCTGCTCGAACAAAACTATCGAGCGAACCAACCTGAACGAAAGTTCAAACCAGTTTCATGCGAAACTAGGCTAGCGAAACTGTGCCAACAGTTTCGAGCGAAACTAGCCTAGCGAAACTGTGTCATCGGGTATTGCCTAGCGAAAGTGCTGCCCGTGCACACAGCGAAACTGACTAGCGAAACTGCTAGCGAAACTGAGACCAGAATCCAAACTTGTGCAATTTATTTGAATGTTCTACCATGACTTACATGATTATGCTATGATGAAACATGCTATGATTTCTGTAATATGTGAACCCTTATTTATGATCAACCATCGGTGTCGTGTGTCTGTATGTCGAGTCATAGTTCCAACGTGCTATGTTATGGGCCATAGTGACGTTAAGTAAAGATTAGACACGAAACTAATACTTAAGACCTAAACGTGTTCATAGGTCTTCGTTAAGCAAACTTGGATTATATAGCAAGTGTAGCAGTGCAACCCAAGATGAGTGTCACTAACCCGATTACCGTGAACCCGTTTGGGTCACACCGAATAACTAAATAAAAACAATGCTGACAAATTCGAGAGTGCTAGGCACCTCCCTGATAAACTTGAAAACTTGGAGTGCTCGGCACCCACTGGATGAACTTGAAGTGCTTTATGGGAAGCACTTGCGAATTACTTATACAACTATTTCTAAAACGAAACTGAAAACACTTTTGAGATTCATGAGAATCCGGTAAACCTGTTTTAATATGGCTAGTGTAGGTTAAAGTCTAAACCACATGATATCACATGATTTCTAAGGATGCTTTGAAACTTAAAAGTCCTCAACTAAATTGTACCATTAATTGTAAAGCGAGGGGATGTTGGGTAGATCTACTGGAGTTTGACAAACTCCGCCCCGTGGCACGGGGAGTGCACGGAGGTACAATATCAGCCTATCTGACCGTGATCCCGAGAGGACACGGGGGAGGCAAATCCGCGATGACGTAGGTCCGCAGTACTGATGGCACGACCACTACAATAATTTATGGTCAGCTTTGGTACAAACTTCCTTAGTGCATGGAACAACGGATTAGCTACCCGCGATATCGGTTGAGCACTTTAACTATACAAGACTAGTACATACCCGATAACGTAGGTTACGGACAATACTTTTACTAAACCACAATAATATGATTTTGATTATCACAAGCATTGCTTTTCACAAATAAATTGTACGTAAGAATACGTTTACACGATTATGATTTATGAGACCGGGCCGCTGCATGACAAGCCCACTGTGAACTCACCAACCGTTAGGTTGACACTTGCGTGGTTTAAACTTTTGCAGATCGCTAAGGAGTATCCGGAGCGGGTTGGCATGGCACATGAAGACTTTTATTTTAATTAAACTAAATCGGGAATTTAATACACTGATTTGTAAAGCACGTGGTTAGTGCTAAGATGATATTTTGTTCCGCTGCGTAACTTGAGATTGTTTTTATGATATATCTTTGGACTAACTCTGATTCGTTTAGTATTTGTAACTAATGGTTGTGGTCCTGGTCTGGTCGCACCCCTTAACGGTATAAACTCCGTTAGTGGTTAATTTGGGGGTGTGACAGATTGGTATCAGAGCCATAAGTTGCAGAGAACTGGAATCATTTTGAAAAACGATTTGGAAACTGCAACTTGAAAACCTTAGTTACAAACGAACAAACAAATTCCCAAAACCAAAATAATTACGTGCCAACCTGGGATACTCGCTCTGCTGTGTAAGTAAAAGCTTAATACGTATGTATATATATATATATATATATATATATATAAATATATATATAGACCGTGTCTAGGAAGTCTAACGGAAAACCTTAGGAAAATTTTCACACACGAATACGAAACGCGAACGCTAATGCGCGCACCATGCCGGGGGAAAGCGACAACGAAACGATGCTACACGCTACGTCCTGATTTCTACTACGATGACTACGCCGACGGTGACTTTTATGGGGAAGCCGACTTTCGACGATAGCTACTTACGACTTACGACGTTCCTCCGACGACGCCTCGATTTTGCACAAAATTTTTCTGGACTAATAGAGGGATAACGGGAAATTGTTAATATGCATATTATGGGATATGTATAAAGTATAACTGTGACTGAACACTGGCTACTTTAACTGTCCAGCAAGATGTCTGGAAGAGGACACGGAAGGAACAACATTAACATGACACCTGCACAGCTGCAAGCGATGATTAACGAACACGTGCAAGCCGCGGTGGCAGCCGTCCAAGCTGCATACGCCGCACAGGGTAACTATTATGCCGGTTAAGGCACAAAGCGAATTATATTTGACCTGTTTAAATTTGAAACCCGAACTATTATTGCATCAGGAAACCATCACTGCACGTTTAAGTCCTTCATGGACTGCAAGCCGATAACGTTTTCTGGCGAAGAAGGAGCGGTAGGACTCCTCAGGTGGATCGAGAAGTCTGAAAAGGTTTTCTCCATGTGTAATTGCCCGGCTGAAAGCAAGGTGAAGTTTGCTACTGGTACCTTTGAGGGAGCTGCTCTCTCCTGGTGGAATGCCGAAATCCAGATGATTGGGATTGATGCGGCTAATAACATGCAATGGGAAGCATTTAAGGAACTGATTATGGAGGAGTACTGTCCCCGTGACCAAGTGAAGAAGTTAGAGGGCGAATTCTTGAATCTGAAGATGGTTGGGTCTGAAGTTGAGCAATATACTGCGCGTTACCATGAGTACGCGGTCTTGTGCCCCACAATGGTTGATGCTGAGTTCAAACGCATCGAGCGTTATCTGGAAGGCCTCGCGCCTCAAATCAAAGGATTAGTGACTGCCAGCAACCCCGCAACCGTGCAGCAAGCCATTCGTTTGGCTCACAAGCTTACTGATCAGGAGGTCGAGAAGGGTACACTTCCTGCAAAGGCCACTGAGAAGACTGCCCTTAGTGGCAAGAGAAAAGCTGATGATGAAGCTCCTGAAAACTCACATGAACAATCAGAGTGTTGGAAACAGCACTGGGAGGTCTTATAACTCCCAAGGTCAAAGTAAGAGGTCTGGGAACAACAGTGGTAACTACCGCCAGGGCGGTAATGGGCAAAGCAACTACAGGGGTAACCTGCCTCTGTGCAACAAGTGTGGGAAACATCATGCTGGTGTTTGTAGAAAGAATCTGAACTGTGAAAGGTGTGGCAAGAAAGGCCACGAAGCAAAAGACTGTTGGGCAACTTTACCTGAGCAACAAAACCGCCAAAGGCAAAACAACAACAACCATGGCAATCAACTATGGGAACAACCGTAACGGGCAAGGAAATAATCAGAACAACAATGGTGGAGCCCGTGGCTGTTTTGAATGTGGTGCCCAAGGCCACATTAAGAGGGACTGCCCGCAGTTAAGAAGACAGGGAAATGGTCATCAAGGAAACAACGGTGGGAATGGTAATGGTGGAGGTAATGGTAACGGGAATGGCAACGGGAATGGTGGAAATGGTAGAGGTCGAGCTTTTGTCATGGGTCAAGGAGAAGCTCGCAACGATGCCAACGTGATTAACGGTAAATTCATCCTTAATGGTTTCTTTGCTACTGTGTTGTTTGATTCTGGTGCTGAAAGAAGCTTTATTTCCACTAAGTTTGCTAAGTTAATTAATGCTAAACCGATTGCCCTAGATGCTAAATATGTGGTAGAACTAGCTAATGGTAAACTTCATGATACGACTCAGATAGTTAAGGACTGTAAGTTAGAACTAGCTGGCCATACGTTAGGAATCGACCTTATGCCTTTCCCGATTGGTAGTTTTGATGTTATAGTAGGAATGGATTGGTTATCTGAGAATCGAGCTGAAATCTTATGTAAAGAAAAAGTGGTTCGTATCCCACTCGAAGGAGGTAAAGTGTTAACGGTTCAAGGTGAAAAAGGTGGAGCAGTTACCGGTATTATTTCGTTTCTCAAAGCTCAAAAGTGCCTTCGTAAAGGTCACTTCGCGATCCTTGCAAACGTCACCGATTCGACACTTCCCGAGCGTAGAATCAACGACTACCCGATAGTCCGCGACTTCCAAGATGTATTTCCTGAAGATCTGCCTGGTTTGCCTCCATTTCGACAAGTAGAGTTTGGAATCGACTTAGTTCCTGGAGCGTCTCCGATTGCACGCGCACCTTATCGTTTGGCGGTAAGTGAACTCAACGAACTCTCTGCACAACTTCAAGAGTTACTCGACAAAGGGTTTATTCGTCCAAGTTCGTCTCCATGGGGAGCACCAGTATTATTTGTTAAGAAGAAGGATGGAACGTTCCGAATGTGTATTGACTACCGAGAGCTTAACAAGGTTACGATCAAGAATCGGTATCCACTTCCTCGAATCGACGATCTCTTCGACCAGCTACAAGGTTCGAGCTACTTCTCAAAGATTGATCTACGGTCTGTGATATCACCAACTTCGTGTTCGTGATGAGGATGTACCCAAGACTGCTTTTAGAACTCGGTATGGTCATTACGAATTTCTAGTTATGCCGTTTGGGCTAACTAATGCGCCTGCCGTATTTATGGATCTGATGAATCGAGTGTGCAAGCCGTACCTCGATAAGTTTGTAATCGTTTTCATTGATGATATTTTGATCTACTCCAAGACCAAGGAAGAACACGAGAATCATCTACGTCTTATCTTGGAATTACTCCGCAAGGAACAGCTTTATGCTAAGTTTTCGAAGTGCGATTTTTGGATTCGCGAAGTCCAGTTTCTTGGACACATTGTTGATCAGAATGGAATTCATGTTGACCCGGCTAAAGTGGAAGCTATCAAGAATTGGTCTACTCCTAGAGCGCCAACCGAAATCCGACAATTTTTGGGACTTGCCGGATATTACCGAAGATTTATTAAGGGTTTCTCGCAATTGGCTCAACCCTTAACAGCTTTAACGCACAAAGGAGTGCAATATAGATGGGGTGAAAAAGAAGAACGCGCGTTTCAAACTCTTAAGGATATGTTATGTTCAGCCCCGATTCTCGCGCTACCCGATGGGGTTGACGACTTTGTAGTTTACTGTGATGCATCCATTCAAGGACTCGGTTGCGTGTTGATGCAACGAGATAAAGTGATTGCCTATGGGTCCAGGCAACTGAAGGACACTGAGAAGAATTATACAACGCATGATTTGGAATTGGGAGCCGTTGTTCATGCACTCAAGATTTGGAGACATTACCTCTATGGAACAAAGTGCACAATATTTACCGACCACAAAAGCTTACAGCACATCTTTGAACAGAAGGATCTCAACATGCGACAACGACGGTGGGTCGAGCTATTGAATGATTATGACTTAGCGATTAAATATCATCCGGGAAAAGCCAATGTTGTGGCTGATGCTTTAAGTCGAAAAGAGTACGAAAAGCCTCGACGAGTGCGAGCGCTGCAACTTACCATTCACACGGGATTGCCGGATCGGATCCGCGATGCCCAACAAGAAGCTCTAAAGGAAGAAAACTTCGCAGCTGAAGCACTGCGAGGGGTAGATGGAAACTCTGAAGTTAAAGTCCGATGGACTCAGATATTACAATGACAGAATTTGGGTTCCTTTACTTGGAAATCTTCGTGAGCTCGTGATGGACGAGGCTCACAAGTCAAGGTATTCGGTGCACCCTGGATCGGATAAAATGTACCAAGATTTGAAGAACTTGTACTGGTGGCCGAATATGAAAGCCGACATCGCGCGATATGTGGCTAGGTGTTTAACATGCTCAAAGGTTAAGATTGAGTACCAAAAGCCTTCGGGGCTATTGCAGCAACCAAAGATCCCAGAATGGAAATGGGAGGACATCTCCATGGACTTCGTGACAGGATTACCTCATCGATCGAATCGACCGGATGCGATTTGGGTTATCATTGATCGATTAACCAAATCTGCACATTTTATCCCGATGAAGGAAAACGACAATATGGATAAGTTAACAAAGATGTATATTGACCGAATTGTGGCACGTCATGGAGTGCCTAAGACCATTATCTCTAGATCGAGATCCTCGATTTACTTCCCGATTGTGGCAATCTATGCAAGAAGCACTGGGAACCAGACTGGATATGAGTACAGCCTATCACCCGCAGACCGATGGTCAGACGGAACGAACTATTCAGACTTTGGAAGACATGCTCCGAGCTTGCGTTCTCGACTTTCGGTAAAGACTGGGAGGCTCATCTTCCGTTGGTGGAGTTCTCCTACAACAACAGTTATCATTCAAGTATCGGTGCAGCACCTTTTGAAGCTCTTTATGGCAGAAAATGTAGATCGCCCGTGTGTTGGGCCGAAACGGGTGAGAAAGGACTCACTGGACCGGAAATTATTCATGATACAACGGAACGAATTATACAAATCAGAAAGCGGATAGCCGCAGCACGTGACAGACAAAAGAGCTATGCCGACAAACGCCGTAAACCTTTGAAGTTCGAGGTAGGCGACAAAGTACTATTGAAGGTATCTCCCTGGAAGGGAGTGATACGCTTCGGAAAGCGTGGAAAGCTGAATCCTCGCTATATCGGTCCATTTGAAATTATTGGGGAAGTAGGCCCGGTGGCCTACCGATTACAACTCCCTGCAGAACTCGACGGAGTTCACAACGTGTTTCACGTTTCTAACCTAAAGAAATGTCTGACTGAAGACACTGAAATAATTCCTTTGGAGGAATTGGAAACTGATGAACATTTGAGATTCATTGAGCAACCAGTAGAAATCATGGGACGCGAGGAGAAAGCCCTCAAACGTAGCAAGATTCCGATCGTCAAGGTTCGATGGAACTCAAAGCGTGGACCTGAATATACTTGGGAACGAGAGGATCAAATGAAGAAAAAGTATCGTCACTTGTTCGAGCAAACGTCCACGGAAACTCAAGGTATGATTTAATTTTGGGGACCAAAATTCCTGTAACAGGAGGAGGATGTGACGACCCTAAAACTTTTGCTTTCTTTCCCCAGCAAATATAGCAACGACGACAGCTGATGCTGCGAACGCTACAACGCTAGAATAATTTTCGGGACGAAAATTCCAATTTCAAGGGGATGATGTGACACCCGAGAATTCCAAGGTTAACTTCCGTTAGACGATCTCCGTTAGTTACGTTATAAGTGTTAACTTAGTAACTAACGCATAACTAGGCCGAATACGTCCACGACCTTTGGTTGATCGCCGAACCCGTCCATATGTGTTATGTGTTTGTTTATTTATTGTTACTATGTGCAATGTGATTTAAACGCATGATTTAGTGTGAAATTTGCCTTTTTGGCTTCCAGCGAAACTACTGGGCGAAATTGTAGTGTCGCCCGGTAGCCAGCTAAGCCAATCGATTAACACGTGACCAGAGCCAGTTTCGCCTGGCCAGCGAAACTAGCCAGCGAAACTAGCTTCTGATATAAAACCCATAAAACCCTAGTTGCCTCATTTGTTGCACCATACTCTCCAAAACACACACACACACTTCTGGAACTTTGGTCAGACGAGAAAACACAACAAAACACCAAGACCTCAGCCTCAAGACCATCATCTCATCTCATCCATCGATTCTAGAATCAACCGTGAGTCCCATGAAACCAGTTCTATGTGTTATCTATGTATTTTCTTCATAAAGCATGCCTAGATCTCTGTGTAATCGTTAGATCTTTTGTAAGAATACTTAGGAATGCTAGATCTACCATAAAGTTGGTAACTTTACGTGTGAAATCCACCCATAATGAAGATTTATGCTATTTAGGTCATTTTAGGGTTTTAAATGTATTTTGGTGATTTGATGATGAAAATGCATGAATAAGGTGTTAAAACTGCTTGTTTGATGTTGGTAAATGTCTATGCATGCTAGATAATGAGTTATGTGAAATATGGAAGCTGTTAGAGTGATTTTTAGGCTGATCCGTAAGTTTTTCGCGACCAGCGAAACTGACATGTTCTTTGGGCGAAACTATACAGCGAAACTGTATAGATCTCCCTCCAGCGAAACTGTGCTGGCGAAACTATAGTGTCGCCCGCGAAACTGACCAGACCTGCTCGAACGAAACTATCGAGCGAACCACCTGAACGAAAGTTCAAACCAGTTTCATGCGAAACTAGGCTAGCGAAACTGTGCCAACAGTTTCGAGCGAAACTAGCCTAGCGAAACTGTGTCATCGGGGTATTGCCTAGCGAAAGTGCTGCCCGTGCACACAGCGAAACTGACTAGCGAAACTGCTAGCGAAACTGAGACCAGAATCCAAACTTGTGCAATTTATTTGAATGTTCTACCATGACTTACATGATTATGCTATGATGAAACATGCTATGATTTCTGTAATATGTGAACCCTTATTTATGATCAACCATCGGTGTCGTGTGTCTGTATGTCGAGTCATAGTTCCAACGTGCTATGTTATGGGCCATAGTGACGTTAAGTAAAGATTAGACACGAAACTAATACTTAAGACCTAAACGTGTTCATAGGTCTTCGTTAAGCAAACTTGGATTATATAGCAAGTGTAGCAGTGCAACCCAAAGTGAGTGTCACTAACCCGATTACCGTGAACCCGTTTGGGTCACACCGAATAACTAAATAAAAACAATGCTGACAACTTCGAGAGTGCTAGGCACCTCCCTGATAAACTTGAAAACTTGGAGTGCTCGGCACCCACTGGATGAACTTGAAGTGCTTTATGGGAAGCACTTGCAAATTACTTATACAACTATTTCTAAAACGAAACTGAAAACACTTTTGAGATTCATGAGAATCCGGTAAACCTGTTTTAATATGGCTAGTGTAGGTTAAAGTCTAAACCACATGATATCACATGATTTCTAAGGATGCTTTGAAACTTAAAAGTCCTCAACTAAATTGTACCATTAATTGTAAAGCGAGGGGATGTTGGGTAGATCTACTGGAGTTTGACAAACTCCGCCCCGTGGCACGGGGAGTGCACGGAGGTACAATATCAGCCTATCTGACCGTGATCCCGAGAGGACACGGGGGAGGCAAATCCGCGATGACGTAGGTCCGCAGTACTGATGGCACGGCCACTACAATAATAGTCAGCTTTGGTACAAACTTCCTTAGTGCATGGAACAACGGATTAGCTACCCGCGATATCGGTTGAGCACTTTAACTATACAAGACTACTACATACCCGATAACGTAGGTTACGGACAATACTTTTACTAAACCACAATAATATGATTTTGATTATCACAAGCATTGCTTTTCACAAATAAATTGTACGTAAGAATACGTTTACACGATTATGATTTATGAGACCGGGCCGCTGCATGACAAGCCCACTGTGAACTCACCAACCGTTAGGTTGACACTTGCGTGGTTTAAACTTTTGCAGATCGCTAAGGAGTATCCGGAGCGGGTTGGCATGGCACATGAAGACTTTTATTTTAATTAAACTAAATCGGGAATTTAATACACTGATTTGTAAAGCACGTGGTTAGTGCTAAGATGATATTTTGTTCCGTTGCGTAACTTGAGATTGTTTTTATGATATATCTTTGGACTAACTCTGATTCGTTTAGTATTTGTAACTAATGGTTGTGGTCCTGGTCTGGTCGCACCCCTTAACGGTATAAACTCCGTTAGTGGTTAATTTGGGGGTGTGACACCTTTCCTTGTCAAAGACCAATGTCAGGGCATCCGTTCCCGGTTCTACGGTCACGGATCCCGCATTTATTTTTGTTTCATTCTCGGCTTGTAGTAATTAATTTAGTTAATATAGTGAGGTGTTGCTAAGTTTTAACATGTAAATAAGTAGGTATATATATAGCAATTAAACTTACTATATCATCTGCTACGCCCTTCACCATAGGCGTTTTGTATTCCCCCTCTTTATTTACCCTTCCTTTCTTCCACATAAATGCTCGAGAGAGGGTATCATCAGCTGCAATTTCTTTGTTTTGTATCTTGTATTATTATAATAATATATATCAGACTTGAAAAATACATTGCAAGTTCTTAACCATGACTGGGTGTAACACACTTAGCTTATTACCAGTTTTTCTTTCAGAAAGACGTATCCTCCCCGCCCCATTGTATGATCATAAGTATACTGTGCTCGAACCTCTTTTGCACTCTTTGACGCAGCCTTTCCAATAGAACAGTAGGATATATAGTTTATAATCCCATTATTCAACACCTAGCTTAGTTAATGAAATATGTAGTTTGAATTGAATAAAAACCTTGAGTTCTTCAGATTTTGTATATGCTACAAATATGTCCCAGTCTTCTTTTTTCACAATAGCGCGATACATCTTTGGAACTTTCTCAAGCACGTTGGGTTTTGCTAGGTTGGGATGATTGTGTTTCTCGAACATCTTTCTTCTAAAACTCCTTAGCAACCCACCAAGCCGTACCATTATAGGACCCCTTCGACAGTCATCAATTTTGAATAATTGCTGAAAAATAACATATGACAGTATTTTTTAGTCACATATATGGAATTCAATAACTTAACAAACTTAATATGAGAAAATGTTTAATCTGTTTCATGACCTGAATCCCTACCCACATCTTGTTCTTGTCCTCTTTTGGCACCTTCCTCCATTATAGATACCTCAATCCAACCTCTGACCTTAATTGCAATGTCTCCCATAAAACTCAAAAATTTTGGTCTATGCTCCCCGCCAATCCTTCCCAGTGCATCAAATGTTAGTGGCCATTTTCCCCACCATTTTTCTCAAATTTGGCACGCCACTTTGCCAATTGTGTTAACCCCCTCTTGTTTGCTTGGGGAGGAAGGTCGTCGACTTGGGTATCAATTTCGACTTGGGCATCATTGTCGAATTGGGCATCATTGTCAACTTGGGCATCATTGTTATCCATTTCATCTTCTTCACTCTCTTGTGAATAATGATCATCATTGTTATCCATTTCATCTTTTTCACTCTCTTGTGAAGAATAATCATCATTGCATTCGCCTTCACTGTTATATGTATGGTCATTAAGATCCTTCAATGCTTCACCTTCATGATCCATTGTTAAATGAGCTAGATGAATATAGAAATGAAATAAATAGAGAATGAAATAAATACGATGGAATAATTAATTTGATGAAATAATTGAGATGAAACAAATGATCTCCGGAAGATGACAGTGAAATTAATACTGACAAGAATTAGGTAGTGATCTCCTGAAGATGATAGTGTGATGAATCCTGTAGAGGAACTTTTAGTGATAAGGAAGAAGAGAGTGATGAATAGTTTTGGTGAGAGGGAATAGGAACTGATCAATGAATTTTGGGGAAATTTGAAAAATGGTGGGAAGTAATTTGGGGATTAATATGATCGATCCGGGTGAAAGCATCTCACCAAATAAGGACGTGAAAACATTTAATTATTGGATTTAATATAAACTCAATTAATTCCCGACATAGATATAATAGTATTTTAAACATAACTTTAAAATGATCTTTAAATGTAAAATGGAATATTAAGCAATAAATTTGATGATAACTGTATCCTAATGAATTTGTATGCCTAACGTGAAAAAAAAGATGCCAAGTACTACAGACACACACACACACATATATACATATACATATATATATACATATATATAGGGTTAAATTCAATCGAAAACTAGTTTTAGTTGGAAAACTGGAAAACCAAATGAAAACTTATATTAAATGAAGGCTATTTAAGTAATCGTGATGCTTTTTTTTTCTTTTTTTAAAATTTTCGTGTCTATCCATCTAATGGCCACCTAACGACTTAAAAAAAACTTTAAAAAAAAACGTTTTTTTGGTCCGTCCGACTATGTTGCATATATGCAACATTGTATATTGTTTACATTGCATGTATGCAACCTAGCGTGGTGCATATATGCAATATATGAAACATACAATGTTGCATATATGCAACATACTATGTTACATATATGAAACGTATGAAACATACAATGTTGCATATATTTAACGTATGAAACACACTATGTTTCATATATGCAACATAGTCGAATGGACATGCTTTTCCTTTTTTTATAAAGTCATTATGTGAAATTAAAAAAAGGACAAAAAAATATGTTAAATTACCCAAATATCCTTCATTTAATATAGTTATCCTTTGGTTTTCCAGTTTTCCAAATAAAAGTAGTTTTCCAAAAAACCTTACCCTATATATATATATATATATATATATATATATAGGGTGAGGTTTCGACACTTTCGCATGTGAAATAGCTATTTTTCATATGTGTTCACATGCGAAATTTTCTGAATAATGAGAAAAAAGAAAATTAATCAGACCTTATTAGGACTCATTGGTCCCAGCTGACTCTCATTGCCCCTAAACACACTTTATTGGGTCATCATTGGTCCTAAACATGCTTATTGGTTATATACACACCTTATTGGGACTCATTGGTCCCAACTGACCATCATTGCCCCTAAAGACACCTTATTAGGACTCATTGGTCCCAAGTGGTCCTCATTGCCCCTAAACACACCTTATTGGGCCACCATTGGTCCTAAACATGCTTATTGGTTATATATACACACCTTATTGGGACTCATTGGTCCCATTTGACACTCATTGCCCCTAAACACACCTTATTGGGCCATCATTGGTCCTAAACACAAATTATTGATTACATACACACCTTATCGGGACTCATTGGTCCCAACTGACCCTCATTGCCCCTAAACACAACTTATTGTGCCATCGTTGGTCCTAAACACAACTTATTGGTTACATACACACCTTATAGGGACTCATTGGTCCCAACTGGCCCTCATTGCCCTTAAACACACCTTATTGGGCCATCATTGGTCCTAAACACAACTTATTGGTTACATAAACAGTTATTCAGTAATAGAACCGGATGAACTAGAGTTCTTCAGGATTATAAAGAGTTATTCAGTAATAGAACCGGCTAAACTAGAGTTCTTCAGGATCAAGAGTTATTCAGTAATAGAACAGGATGAACTAGAGTTCTTCAGGATGAACCGGATAAACTAGGTTTCTTCAGGGTGAACTATATATACTATAAATAACCAAAGTTGTTATTTCTGTTCGTAGTCTATAGGATATTCCCATGTATTTAAACCCATTATCTAGTGAATTAAAATGATTATGGTTGAATACAATTCTTTATATACTAATATTTAGTCACACAACCTAGCTAATATATGTAGAAGACAACCGGATGAACTAGAATTCTTCAGGAAGAAGAGTCAAAACACACATCTGATGCATACACATAAACAATTAATTACATATATAATCCAAAAGATGTGATATCCGTTAATTAATTACAAATATATATAATAAAAAAACAACATAAACTTAAAACATGCTCCCACTAGAGAAATTGTCTGAATCGTCATATCGGCCTGTTCTCCATGGGTAGCTACCTTCAGAGGGGGAGGAGGAGGAAGACACCTCCATATCTCCATCGAGGTAGATGGATATGACCTCCTCGTCCTTGACGTGCATGGCCAAGGCCCTGACATCCCTCAGATCATCAGTGAATGGAGCCCGTCCATAATCTAGAGACAACCATAGGATCCTCAGGTAGGGGTCGAAATCGTTCAAGTCAGAACCTAGGTCAGACACCATTTGACCTAGGTCATCGAACGAGAAGAAGGTAATGTCCACCTCGTTGAAATAGCGAACCCTCCCATCGATGTATTGTATCGACCATTAAGGCTCGCAAAATACCCTAGGTGATAGATCACCAAAGTAAACAGACTAGAATCTTCTTCCCATGTTCAATAAAAATAACCAAATCAGAGACGCGAATTCCACATTAAAGCATTTGAATTTTAGTCATTTAGATGATTACTTATCGTATTCGAGGCTATCTTCCACATTCAGAGGACGCAAATGCCACATTTTCAGAGAGTGGTGATAAACCAAAAAACAGAGAGGTGAGAGAGAAAACGGCGTATATGGTGACGATCGACAATTAATTAATTAATTATATGAGTTATATCCGAAACTCGAGGTGGTAGATAAAGATTTGACCTCTAGTAATAATATATATCCGCCGTCGCCACAGATAAGTAATTAAAATTGGCTACTATTTAGTCACGGTTAATATATGTGGCCATAGGTAATATATTTTTGTCTACTTTCGCCACGCATTTAATATTTTACCATGACCATAAAATAGATTTTTGTCACTCACAACCTACCATTTCGTCACGGTTAATATATGTGGCCATAGGTAATAGATTTTTGTCACTCACAACCTACTATTTAGTCACACAACCTAATAACAGTGGCCATATGTACTAGCTTTTAGCCACATAACTAAGTAAAAACAGTGGCCATTGCTCACATTTAGCCACGCATAATATATACTTAATAGTTTTGTTTTTATTCAATTTACTAAGTAATAAAATCTACTCTTCCGCCACACAACATTATTTAAGCGTGGTCATACATTCCTTTTTGGTCAGACGAATAAAAAATCATAAAAATTCCGTGGCCGTTTGGTGCATTTCGCCACTCTTTTAAAAGTGTGATAAATAAGTGCCACATGTTTTTGTAAAACAGTGACTAAATCTACTACACCTGATTGTTGTTGTCACATAAACAAAAAAAAAATACGTGGCTAAAAGGGTCCAAAGGCTATATATTTGGCCACGGATACAAAATATGTGTGGCTAAAACTAGTGTTTCTTACCTTTGGCCACATTTTTTACAAAAGAGTGGCTATGCGTTAAAAAAAACCGTGGCCAAAGCCACTTTTCACTACTACAAAAACTGCTTTCCTTGACACGCGAACGATGACACTCAATAATTCTTGACGTGCAAAAACTGAAGTGTCAAAATAAAATGTCAATTATAGGTAATTCCTAAGAATTCATGACACGCATTTTTGAGTGTCAAGAATTTCTGTCATATTCAAAAAAAAAAAAACACGGAGGACATATAAAAGCCGCGTGTCAAGAATTTCATGTCGTTTTTTAATTTCTCCCCCCCCCCCCAAAAAATTCCCCCCAAATTTTTGCCCTAATTTTAATTTCCCCCGCTCTCCCCACAAAACACACCTAAATTCACTCCCCCGCTCATTCTGAAAACACACCCTCCTCCCCACCGATTATCGCTTCACCTCAAGAAGTTCTCGACGTCTCTAACCGCCTCTCCTCCGCCTGTGTCAGCCGCCTCTCCTCCTCCTCTGTGCCGGTCCCAAATTCGTCCACGCTGCTTGTTCCTTCACACTTCGCTATTGGCTGTCGAAAGGCGTCGGCGGCGATTAGGGTTCCGGCGATTAGGGTTTCGGCGATTAGGGCTCCGAGCGAAGAGAAATTGACTCGCCGGGATCCTCTTGACTTCCCTGTCGTAAGTTTGCTTCTCCTCTTTCTCTTTCGCGATTAGGGTTTCGGCGATTAGGGCTTCGAACAGTACTGGAACACTCAGCGCTTGGAGCGCCCTGGAGGCCGCTGGGAGCGGTCCTGGTGACCTAACCAGCGCTTGGAGCGCCCTGGAGGCCGCTGGGAGCGGTCCTGTTGAAGCCACCGGAACTCATCCCTCCTATCGCTCTTCTATAATACCCCTCATCCCGTCGTTGGGAAATTAATGTAGAGTTTTAATTGTTTTTTCTTTGAAAAGATTTCTGACATTGGGAAATTATTGTTCTCATTCACGTTTGATTCTATGTAATATTATTATACGCAGTTAATGCTGACAATTTTTTTTGCTCAATGGTAGACACAAAACAAGACTACATATTGGGCAATTGGTGAAGGATACATCTGAGAAACTCAAGCAAGCTAGTGAGACAGATCATCGTGCTGAAGTTAGTGTAAGTGACCAAACTCCATATTTACAAATTTAAGAAGAACAAGTTTTATGTGTTTAAGGTCAATAAGTTGAAATGATTGTTAGATCTTAATTGTCAGTTTTATTTCTAGCAAGGGGTAACAGTAAATGATGGCTTCCTTTGGTTGGTTACTGTTGAATTGATATCTTCTATTATGCATGTGCAATTTACCGGAGTCCTTGAATTGGCTTTATGTTCAACTGTCTTCTTAAGTTTTATGGTAAAAGACCCTGCTTCCATTTCTTTTACAGGCCAGTAAAAAGATAACAGATGCTAAACTCGCAAAAGATTTTCAAGCAGTTCTAAAAGAATTCCAGAAAGCACAAAGGCTTGCGGCTGAGAGGGAGACAACTTATTCTCCTTCCATTCCTCAACCAATTCATTCATCACGGTAAATGATCATGAGATTAGTAATTACTGCCTGTAAAAGTTTTTTTTCTTTAATTTGAATATGTGTTAATTTACCTTTTGCTTCTTATCAATTTATATGATTTACAGTAATGAAGACGGTGAAATGGATTCCAGCTCAGGAAGAAGTCCAGAACAGCGTGCCTTGTGACTTTTAAATTGTGTAAATTACCATCTATCAAATTATGCTTCAGTGGCTCTTCCTTGTGAATTTGTAAGGTTGACTTTTCAAAATTTAAGATTTGGCTACTCTGTTCTTAACTCGGGTTAACTGATCCACTTGCATCAAACTACTATTTTGGTTAAAACTTGTGCATGGATTTTGCAACTGGCAAGCTTGTAAATGGCTGATGTGGACTAGGTGATGCCACACCATCCACCATGTCAAATGTCACATATGCAAAACTGTTTGTTTGAATAAATTATTTAGGTTTTGTAAAGATTATATTGTAATCATTTGGTTGAATTTGCATTACAGTTCTTGTTGGAGGAGCTTAATGTTAAATCTGTTGTGCCATGCAATGATCCGTTGAAGTATTCTTCTTTACGCGCAAAACCTGACTTTAGGTACTTTTAAGCTCTTCTATTTTTTTCTTTAATCTCCTTTGTATCTTACCTATTTTGTGTATTAATCATGAAATAACTCTGATCTACCATTGACATTTAATATATCAGTGTGCTGGGTAAAAGACTTGGAAAATCAATGAGAGTAGTTGTAGAAGTAGTGAAGGCAATGTCACAGGAAGACATTTTATCTTTTGAAAAAACAGGAGAAATTACAATTGCTTCTCACTGCTTAAAGCTCAGTGATATCAAAGTAAGTTATTGGATTCATATATTAAAAACATATTACTTTGAAAATGGAACTCATCTATTTAAAGTTTTAAACTACTGATATAAACATTTGTTCTGGATATTTAGATTGTGAGGGGATTTAAACGCCCCAGTGGTGGGGAAACTGCTGCAGCTTTACTATATTGTATTTATATAAATATTAATATCTTTTTGTGTAACACTTTTTGTTATTTGTGTAGGTGATGTTTTGGTTATCATAGACTTGCAACGTGATGATTCACTGTTTGAAGCTGGATTTGCACGTGAGGTATTAATTTACTGCCCTCTCTTTTCTACTAGAAGTGCAACACTTTGCTTCCCTGGCTGGGATTTATAGCTCTTCTGACCCGTTTTGTTAGAGATGTCTTTAATCATGCTTACTTTCAGGTGATTGTAGCGGTAACTTACTTACCTTACTTTGAACCCTTTTTATTAGGCATATCTACATATGCTAGGAATGGTTTTCATTAGTTTATGTTAATGATAATTTTTAGAGTTTTCATCTAGGAATTTTTTGACCCACCAGCCATTTTTACAGCCATTTTCCCATTAAATAGCAACGGGTCATGATTCATCATCACATCTCCATATGGTAGGATAGGGTAATGTTAATGGTGCTTTTATTGGGTTATGAACCAATAGTTTTTGGTGTTAACATTTTTTTGTAAGAATATTGTAATCTTAATTAGCACATTCATTTCTTTTGCTTTTTCTTATTTCCAAACCTAAACATGCCAATCTGGTCCTCTTTCTTAATTTTCATAGGTTTTCGTATGATCTGAACTCAGCACCGACTTAGAGCAGGTAATGATTCGAACTCAGCACAGATCTCTTTTGTTTGCAGGTTGTCTGAAGCATATCTTTACCGTTGCTGTTGGTGAGTTTCGTTTGAGGATTTGGTACATCTGGAGCGAGGTATGCGATAATTGACGAGGAGTGGGTGATGCATTCGGAAGGAAAGAGGGATTAACCTGTATATATGGTAAGATTTACATGATTACATTATTTAAATATATATACTTTACAATCATCATTTGCTTGCTTGATTTTCCTAAATATTGGTTTGAAAAAGCTAGACCTCAAAGGCTGACTCACATGTTTTATATATAGAGTCATAGTTCGTGTAAACTCTAATGTTTGCCGCATTTTGTTATATCAGGTCTAAACTATCCAATCCAGCCCACTAGCCCAGTTCATAGTTCCACTTTGTTGATTGTCTTACACTACTGGAAAACGGTAATACACTACACCCCAACTTTATCTTTATATCAGATTTTATTATTTAGTTTGTCAAAACAAGTCACTGCTTGGATTGGCCTAAAAACAATTTACTGTCCATTGATTCCATTCCTCCTTTTGCCATATCAAGTCAATTGTTATCTTGCATCCCTTCAAAACTGATAGTTATTCAAAATAATTACTTTGCATGAAGATGATTCTTTGTTGGATTTCATTATTTACTCATTAAGGATTAATTTTGGTTCTTATTGTTTACTCATTAAGGATTAAATATTAAAACAGTTTCTTATTTATTTTGTAGTGGCATTGAAGACACTAAGTTGCAATTACTAAAGATCATGATGGATATGAAACAGGGGTATGCCTATGGTGTTGATGTAAGAAACAAAGATCAAGGAGGAGTCGGGCAGTAAATATAATTATTGGAAAGGTGGGGTTTGGGAAGGTAAATATAATTATTGGAAAGGAGGAGCCCCAAGGTAGGTAAGTTCACTTTCATGTTAGATAATCATCTTAAATTTGATGAAAATTTTAGAACCTTGATTTTGATGAAAGAACTGGGTTCATGGAAATGAAAAACAAAAAAAAAAGAATTAATTTGATAGATACAAGTTGGGTTTATAACATGGGATGTAAAGGTGTTGAACTTGACAATGCTACTGATTACAACAAGTTAAATAGAAAATATTACTCAGTTTTTTTAATTATAATTATATGTTTCATTATCGCAGGAAATGAAATTCACTTGCGAGGCAACCGTCACACAGTTTGGCTAGCCGACTTTCTGAAATGGTCCGGCTCCGCGGCGAAGCGCGGGTCGACCCATTTGTAGCAGACCCCATTACCTCTGTGAGCAAGGACTCCTCAATGTTAGATGGGCTTGATAATTGAAGTATTGAGATGGAAAAAGCTAACATTACTTGTAGTAGTGCAGTGTAAACTAGTGTTAACTTTGTATTGTTATATATATATATATATATATATATATATATATATATATATATATATGAAATGAATTTTTTGGTTATAATTGTGTTTTATTTTTTATTATGAGGTTAATTGCCATTTAATGTGAAAATTACTGATTTACAAACAAATAATTTTTTTTAATTTTTTAAAAACATTCTTGACGCGCAAAAATGCGCGTCATTGTTGGAGCGTCAAGAACTTCTTGACACGCATTTTGCGCGTCAAGAAGCTTCTTGACCCCGGCTTCCTTGACGCGCATTTGCGTGTCAAGAAGACCATTTCTTGACACGCAATGCGCGTCATAAAACGCGCGTCATCGTTCGCGCATCAAGAGCTTCTTGACACGCATTTTGCGCGTCAAGAAGCTTCTTGACCCCCGCATCCTTGACGCGCATTTGCGTGTCAAGAAGGCACCTTCTTGACGCGCAATGCACGTCAAGAATGCCAGTTTTTGTAGTAGTGTTTTAACGTAGTGTTAATCGTTATTTAGTCATTACCGTGTGTTCTTGAATCACCCTTGACACTGCATTCCGCACGGTGTTCGTGGGCTTTGATATCGTGTGAGGGTTAGATCGATCCTTACAGATAGATTGGTATCAGAGCCACGGCTATGGTGATCTAGGTTATTAGAAAAGGTTTGACCTAGACTTATGCCTTTAAGTGTCCTGCACGAGTACCTCATGCATTGTATGCCTATATATTTACTATGTCCATTACATAATTCTTGATCTGCCTATTTCGATCATTGTCTTACTCCTTGATGTTTAGCATACACTTTTACACAAATCACTTAGGAAATTGATTTTCTCGATTCCACGATTCCATGATCTCGTCAGACCCAATTGGGACGGGCATCTCCCTCTTGCCGAATTCTCTTATAACAACAGCTACCATGCCAGCATTAAAGCTGCACCATTTGAAGCACATTATGGAAGAAAGTGCAAATCCCAGCTCTTATGGACTGAGATTGGTGACAGTCAGTTGACTGGTCCTGAATTAGTCTTTGAAACGACTGAGAAAGTTTTTCAAGTCCATAATCGTCTGAAAGCTGCCATGGATAGGCAAAAGAGCTACGCCAACAATCGTCGCAAACCCTTGTCCTTTGAAAAGGGTGATCGCGTCATGCTAAAAGTGTCACCTTGGAAAGGTGTCATTAGATTTGGAAAATGAGGAAAACTCAACTCTCGTTACATTGGTCCCTTTGAGATTACTAAGACCATTGGACCAGTAGCTTACCGACTACGCCTGCCTACCGAACTAAGCAGCGTACATGATGTCTTTCACGTTAGTAACCTTAAGAAATATCTATCTGATGAGACACTTGTCGTCCCACTTGATGAAATTCAAGTCGACGAGACACTGCACTATATTGAGGAACCTGTCGAGATACTTGACCGAGAAATCAAGAAGCTGAGCATAGCCACATTCCCATAGTCAAGGTGCGATGGAACTCTCGACGAGGTCCAGAGTACACTTGGGAACGCGAGGACCAAATGCGTCAAAGTATCCTCGTCTGTTTGGAAATGTCGCATCTACCAGTAACCATAACTGAATTTCGGGATGAAATTCTTCTAACTGGGGGACAACGTGACACCTCGTCCAAAAACCAGGTCAAACCTCCTATCTTTGACTTTTATTTTAATGTTTATGTGCATTATTTATGTGATTACACTATTAAATTACTGAGATAAACGAAAAACTGATAACCGATTACTAATGACGTAAATAAATCCCGCGTCTGTACTAAAAACGTATGCCCGTAAATTATAAGAATTTTCATATAATGAATATGGAACTTCAATAATAAAAATGTAAATATATAAAAATAAGACTTTTTATATTTTATCAAAAACTGAAATAACCAATTCACTTTAAACATTATTATGAACTAAAAATGTGATAAAAACCCATTCGTTGTCAAGACTTAGCTAAACGAGAACCGATAACACGTTCGGGCACAGTTAGGCCCAACAGACCCAAAACGACCCAAACGAACCTGAGACTTAACCTGGTAACCCTACACGACCCACCGAGTATTCGACCAACCCGAAGGCCCAACCCGCAGCCCAATTGGCCTGGGCCGAACCCAGCGCCCTTGACCCCCTCGGCCCACTTGAGAAAACCGGCCCAAGCGGCCCAACTATAAAACCCGGCCCGTTTTCCCCTCCTTAATTTCTTTGGCTCTCGGCCCAACCCACAAACAAATGGTTTAAATTAATTGGCCCATGACTTTTATAAATTAAGCCCACCAAAACTTTAAAAAAAAAATGTAGCCCATCGACTTTATAAAAATCACCACCTTCGTAGTTTAAATATACTTGGGTTATATTTTTAAAAGTTATGATTTAAAACCCCTCTAACCCTCTCATGTTTTATAAAAGTCTTTCCTTTTTATAAAACCATGAGGCACTCTTTAAAAAAATCACCTACAACTAATTAGGGGATTTTAGATGGTTATTAGTGTGGCCACATCACCCTCTTCACCCTAAGCCTACAACCATCACCTCCCTTAGTTAGCAAGGTATTAGAATCCCTAGACAAAATGATGGACTTAAGGGTATTAACCCAATTTTAACCTATAAAGAAAACCCTTCTCCACACAAACTATCACACCACAACTCAAACACACTCACTCTCTCCCTCCCTTGCTCCCTCTCGTCTGAACCGCAGCCGCCGGCCACCACTGCCATCAACGAACCACCGCCCCCAACCACCGGCTGCCACCGCTAGGAGCTCCACCGGACCACCACCAACCCGCCGGATGCCAACCCTCTCCTCCTCCTCTTCTCGGTCTCCTTTCCTCACTCCATTGTGAGTCTTCTACCACCATTTCTTCTATGATTTCCTTACATGATTACACACCCAAGTTACCATAAAGTCTTGACAACAAAACCTTAAATTACTTGCATTTTGTTAAACCATCTAACAAACCTCTCCTCTCTATCTCATTTCTTCAAGAATCAAAGCATTCTCTTGGTGTCTTAGGACTTAAAGAAGCCAAGGAATGAGGTGAAACACACTTACGAAATCCAAAAAAAGTAATATGTGTGCACTATGATTCTTGTGTTCTTGAAATCTTTGATTCCATGCTATTTGGTTTAATAAGCTTAACCCATTCATGTTAATAAAATAATTTAAATTATAAAAAGATGACTAACTATTTGGTGTTAAATGTTTATATGATTACATGCTTAGTTGTTCTAACACATTAGGTGTTAGTTTTACCTTTCCTTTCGGGTTTTACCTTTCCTTTCGTGGTGATGCACCCGAACCATACTTCATAAGTGGTATGGATATTTTGTTATATAGATAGTTACTCAAATGCATAATTGTGTTTGGTTCCGATTTTCTTGGTCCGGTGGATTCTTTCGTAGGATCCATTTCCAGTCTCCAAATTCGTGATCACCTCCACTGGCAATATGCAAATTTGCTCATGATCCGCCTTTGATTTCTAAAAATAAAAATCTGAAGCTCATGGTTATCCAACCAATAACTTCTGTGAAAAAGTTAACTGCTCAACCTCATGACCCGATTATTGTTAATGCAATAGTCATACCGTGAGATAAATTCTCTCCATTTAATGCGTAGATTCGTTTGGTGTGACTTCAGCACTCGGTTTATGACTCTGACCATGGGCTCATATTCCGTCCTTTAGGTTATGATGTTGATCTTTGGTTTTGACACTTTGTTGATGCGTGACCCTGATTTTGTTCAATCGCGGATCAGTTGTTCGTTAACCTACCTTTGGTTTGACGTTTTTATTCAATTATTGGCCTATTCTGTCTATGCATCATTTCTTCTATCATTCGATCTTAATCTATGGTTTCAAATGTACGATTTTGTGTGTGTTTGATATTGGTGATACTTATTATTCGATTTATTTTTCATCTCATGCTTTTTGATTCATGTCATTGGATTCATGTACTTCGAGTCGTGTTATTCGAATTATGTTAACAGATTCATGTACTTTGAGTCATGTTATTTGATTCATGTTATTGGATTCATGTAAATCAAGTCATGATATTCGATTCATGTTATCAGATTCATGTACTTCGAGTCATGTTATTCGGTTCATGTTATCGGATTCATGTATTTCGAGTCATGTTATCGGATTCATGTACTTTGAGTCATGTTATTCGATTCATGTATGTACTTCGAGTCATGTTATTCTATGCATGTTATCTGATTCATGTACTTCGAGTCGTGTTATTCGATTCATGTATTTTGAGTCATTGTACTTGATTCATGTTATCGGATTTATGTATTTCGAGTCATGCTTTTCCATTCACGTTATCGGGTTCATGCATTTCGAGTCATGCTTTTCGGTTCATGTTATCGAGTTCATGCATATCGAGTCATGCTATTCAGTTCATGTTATCGGGCTCATGTATATCGAGTCACGCTTTTTTGGTTCATGCTATTGGGCTCATGTATTTCTAGTCCTTCTATTCGAATCATGTTATCGGGCTCATGTATTTCGAGTCATGCTATTCAGTACATATCATCGGATACAAGAACTTCGAGTCATGCTGTTCGCTTCATGTTATCAATACGGGTATCTCGAAACATGTCGTTCGATTTATGTTACCGGTACATGTATTTCGAGACATGTTGCTCGGTTCATGTTATCTGATCCATGCATCTCGAATTATGATATCCATTTCATGTCATCGGACTCACATACCACGAATCATGCGATTCATTCCAGGTCAGCGGAGTCATGTTGTTCAGAAATGTACTGTTCGGTTCACGCAAGTCGTGACACCCGAATGAGTTCTAATCAGCTCATGGCATCCAATGCGTGGTTTTCCGTTCAATTTGTGGTACTCTGTTTTGTTTGATATCGATTATTTTGTTGGATGAAGCCTATTTGTGCTCATCGCTTGAAATTTTCGGTTGTATATCATTAATTCGAGCGTTGATCATTATTATACTCTTGCTAAACCGGGGACTCATACGTGCTACTACCAGCGATTGTGTGTGATGCTAGCTTAGCATACGATCGATATTGGTCGTAGGTATAGGTCTTGGGTTTTAGCGAGGGTTGATTCGGATTCTCTCCAGGTATCGTGTCTCGTAAGGTAAACGGATGTGGTCGTTACCCATCTAGTTCACCAGAACTTGACATTTTGATTTGGATAAGAAGTTCGAAACTCCAGATCTTTGTTTTTCATTGGTTATTTTGGTTTATCTTGTGTGATGGTCTATGTCAATCTATGATTTATGGGTTTTTTAAGGTATATATGTTGCACCCATTACTAACCTATGGCTCCTGGCCCACAGTCTCGCTTCTAAAGTAGTGAGGTAGTGGTCTTTTGTCTTTGACTAGTCTTTTAGTTGATTCTTGGTTGGTCATTGTGTGTTTCTCAGATCTTTTGCTCACCTGTTGTTGATATCCTTAAGTTTGTTGTGTCAAGCTCGATTGGCTGTTGTTGGTGTGTAGAGTAGGTTGTTCTACGTAGGCAAACAACACTCACTAAAGGCATTAAATATGTAGTGGGTTAGCTATGATACACCCTATATATAAGCATTGGTAATTCCTTTAGGGTACACTGGGAGTCGGACCGTGTGTCTTTGCGTGTGTGTCTCCAGTTGTTGATTGTATCGCAAATCCATGTCAAATTTTTATGATCATTGCTAATCTAGCCCAAGCGGCCGGGTGAAGATCGGATTTGACGTAATGAAGTCTGTAATTGAAAATATATTCTATTCTCGATGAAAATCTGTTACGTCACTTCTATATTTTGTCTCAAAGGTCAAAATATATTCCGTGCTAGTTAAAACCCTTAAACTACTTTTCTTTAAATTTCTAAGTCTCTACTAATTTCGGGACGAAATCCCCTAAAGTAGGGGAGACTGTAACATTTGCAAATTATGCGGTTATGAAACCCGACCCATTTTGGAAATTTCGCATCTTCTCGATTTACGGATTATTATGTATTAGGAGAAGTTTTGGGTATTTATACCTCAATCTAAAGTTTTTAAATGATTTATAACCGCTTTTTAAAACAAAATATTTAATTAAAATCCTTTGGATCCAACATGGATTCCTTGAATTAAAAATAAAGTTGTTTGTGATTTTTACGCAATTTCGGTATGCGATTCGTCGTTAGCCGGGAAGGCACATTTTTGGGTATCGTATGTCAAAGTTGATATATTTATGAGTCTACTAGTCCTAACTCATGTCAGAAGTAATCACACACAAGTTGAGTCTCGAAACGCTGGTGATTAACCTAATAGCGATGCATACGTCAATTTGCTCGAAAATACATTATGCTTGATCATAAGTCAATGTAGGGCATGCTATATTCAATTTTACAAGCTTGAATGTGTTTCATCAGTTTGGGGATGTAAAATGGCGAAAAACGTAGAAAAAGGGACTCGAAAATGATAAAGATCAAAGAAACTAGAGCGAAAATGGTAAAACTGACCAAAAACATATTAATTGATTGATAATAGTGAATTGTTATATGTGATACTTGTACTTGATTTTAGTAGAATTTATGAAATAAATCTAATGGTGATAAAATGGGATGCAAAAACCCTAAAATGCATGGCTAAAACATCGATTTACGCGTAAAGTCAACAGAAGTCAGCGGGGGACCGACCTAGGATGTGTCGCGGTACGCGACCGCCCCCATTCGATCCTTCGTGGTACGCGGGTCAGAAATCTGACGAGTTAGCCTAGTTTTCACGCTATACAAACGTATCAAACTCATTTTTCCTTATTTTTATGAACCTAAAACCTAAAACTCTTGTGTTTATCTTTATTTTCTTGTCCAAGATCCGATTTTTATAAAGTTTTTGGGGGTGATCTAAGCCTAGCATCTCTTATTATGATAAATATAGTAATATCAAGATCAAAGCTATGAGTTTTATGATGAAAGTTAGCATTTTTATGAACAATGGTTTAACCTGGGGTTTGATCTTGTTGATTCTTGTTAGAGGTTGAATTTTTATGCATGAATCTTCAAAGGAATAAACTTAGTAGTAGATCTAGGGTGAAAATATTTATTGTCGCATACTTGTTGATGTTTGATGAGAAAAGTTGATAAATTTATGTTGGAACATACATGGAAAACATGAAAAATGGCAACTTGATTTACAAAATATTTATTTTTGATGATGTCGAGCCATAATCTTGTTGAAGGCTTGCATGCAAATGATTAAAATGAGGGTTTTTGTCATAAATAAAAATATACACGGGATTTGTATAAAATGATGTTCAGCTTGTCATGACTATGCATATTAATGTAGAAAAATGTTATGTATATATATTTTATTATATGTTGTCGAATAATATGATAATCATGTTCATTAATTCCTTAAACTGTTACTTGAAAAATATATATTTTAGGACGTCGTAAATATAAATAATTACGTTATTAATTAATTGCCGTCATTTGTCCAAGAATTAGGATTACTTTACATGATTAATTTTTAACGTACGTCATCACTTAAATAAATCACCAACAAATTGTCGAGTCGCACTTGTCCGTTACATTGTTTCAAGTCGAGGAATTTATTTATTTATTTGTCCAATTCTTTTTTAGTCGTTAAGGTTACCTTCGGGGTTTTTCCGTCTCGTCTCTTGGTGTTATTCTTTCTGTTGTGTCTTCATATCAGGTGAGTATCATAGCCCCTTTTACTTTTAAGTTTTGGGGGTGCAACATGTACCATATCAAAATAATGTTCTTGAACTATATATTTAAAAAACCGCATGCGAATTTTGTGTTTGTTCTATGTGCTCTTGTATGTAAACTTGTATGGATCATTGCTATGGATTTGGTTGTGTTATTGTTATTTGTTTGTTAATCATTTCATGTTCATGTTCATAGACGTATTTGATTAACTCATTTGACTCGGGGTTACAATAATGGATTCATTGGTTTGGCAACCCTCTTAGCCTGCCTGGTTTTGACGTAGGGTGATTGAAAGCCTAAATGCCGAGGGCTTAAGTTATGCGACCCCCATGCGCTTTAGTTTATTACTTGTTTTCTATACTTGTGCTCATTATACATCATTGAATCACATGTTCTTAAACTGTGATCGTATATAAACCTATGATAACTCACCTGCTACTTGTAGTTTACTCGTATATTGTACATGTTGCAGGCTTTGCTGTTTGATGTCGATGATCATGATGTTGACATTTTAGGTGTGGACATAGTGAGACCTAAATTAAAAGAATTAGTTCGTGTAAGGAATATTTCGCTTAGGAGATTTCCGGCTGAAATCCTGTTTTGTTAAGTTCCGGCTGAAGTTGAAGTTGAAGCGGAATTCTTAACTTCAAGCGGAACTGGGAGTTCAAGCGGAAGAAGCAATTTTGTCAGCTAGCGAATATTCCGGGTGAAGTCGATTATCCACCAGATTGTGAGTTCAACTGTACTTTTCCTGAGATGTCTTTTCAGCAAGTACAATCCTGCAAAGGCTTCTCGTTTGCTTCTAAATCTACCCAAGCCGCTTTCCAAAAGTAGTATGATGCTGATGACACGCAAGTTATTCCAATTGTCGAAGTTTATGCTTTTGGTAGTTTGTATTTGACTTTGTATTAAACGGTTTAGATTAGATCGTTTGAGATCAATGGCTGTCATTGATCTAATCTGCACTATATATAGCATAATTAGCTCTTAGTTTTATACACGGTTCTCGATCACCTTGTAATAGTGTAAATTTGAGTTAATGCAAATAGTGCCGAGTATTTCTTACTTTGTTGTCACTATACTTATGCAAATCAAACACTACCTAATACAAGAGAACTAAATTTGCTAGAGTAAAGTGAAGTATAACTTAATTCCGCAGGGTTATATTTACAAGTAGAGGGTTATTGTTTCAGTTAATTCATAACTAATAACGATCCTACAAGTGGTATCAGAGCTTTGGCTCTTACTTTGAAGACTCTAAGTGGTTCAAAGTCGATACTCTACTTGCCTACTTTACAAGGTTTGTTGTTATTTTCTTTCTAAAAAGTTTTCAAAATGAGTGACTTAAGTCTAGGATCTTCAAACGGCAGTGCCAACAAACCACCAATGTTCACTCCTGATGACTTTGGTACTTGGAAACTCGGGATGGAAGGGTTTGTTAGGATTTTAGACCGTCGTATTTGGAAATCTTTTACTGAAGGACCTTACTCACCCATGGTTTCATCTGCTGATGATGCAGAAGTCAAAACACCTAAACCTTTAGAAAAATACGTTGATTCTGACTTTGCTGCTCTCGAATTTGACTATAAGGCATATTGGACTCTATAGGCTGCACTTCCTAATTCCATTTTAAGTGGGTTTAAAGGATACAAAACTGCATTTGACTTGTGGAATGCCTTAAGTGAAATGTATGAAGGAACCAATGAAGTAAGAGAAAACAAGAAAGATGTTTTAAAACAGAAATATGAGAACTTTACTTTCAAAAGTGGTGAATCAATGACAAACCAGTACTTAAGATTTGTTTCCTTACTTGATGAACTGCAAAAGGTAGATGTAAAACTAGACCAGGTAGATGTAAACAGAAAATTTCTACGTTCCCTACCTTCTGTGTGGACAGTTTACACTGTTAGCATCAGGGAATGCAAAAAATTGGAAAAGGATGAGACTTAGTGAACTTCATGGCATACTCAATGCTTATGAAATGGAACTAAACCTTAAACAAAACTCATCTTCTGAGTCAACTCAGCTGTTTTCAACTGCACTAGTAACTACCGATTTTCATAATCAAAGATCTTCAAACTCATCATCATACCAGTCACCTATTGTCAGTTTCCCTGAGACACCAAGGTGTCAAGAGAGTTTTTCAAACATGTTTAACAACTCTCACAATGCTCATGTAGCAACTGACTCATACCAAGGTTTCATTCGTGAAGACCTTGAGTGTATAGGTGCTGATGATTTGGAAGAAATGGATATTTTGACTCAACTTGCTATGGTATCTGTGATGGCTCAGAGGTTTTACAAAAGAACTGGTAGAACCTATAAAGGAGCAAAAGGTGCTCACATAGGCCTAGACAAGAGCAAGGTGAAATGCTAAAACTGTCACCAACTTGGTCATTTTGCTAGAGAATGCCCACAGCCAAGAAGAGAAGGACAAGACCAGGGTCATGTCCAAATGAAAATTCATGGTGGAAACAAAATTAACAATAACAATTCAGGTCACAACTCAGGTCATCAACCCACCCCACCAAAACCAGCTGGAAGTCAAAACCACCAGAATGTGGTTGCTGCTGTTGCCAATCAAACCTCATGTGTTGAATGGGAAGATTTCGTTGCTGAGTTTGAGCCAATAAACCATGCTTTGATGGCCAAACAAGACTCCACTGCAGCCCTACTTGCATTGAACAAGTGGTAAAATACAGAAATCACAACACTGATTTGATTGATGAAGTTTCAAACCTAAATGAGTTAAAGGAATGTTTTAAGAAAACTGAATCATCCTACATTCCAAAAATTGAAAATTTAACCAAAGAGTATGAACAGTTAAAACAAACCAACTCAGTTCTTGAAACACAGCTTGATGATTTGCTGTTTAAACTTGAGAAATCAAGAAATGAAACCAAAGATGCTAAGGCTGAGGTTGATGTTCTTGAAATCAAGTTAAAAGATGCTTTGTTCACTTGTGACAAATTTCAAACTGCAAATAGAAAGGCTGAGAATTTATGGATGGGTGGAATGTATGGAAAAACTGGTATTAGGTACAACAATGTTTAACCACCAATTGAATACTCACCAGCAATCAAAACACTTGAAGCTTTAAAAACAGACTGTAAAGTTAGTCTTACTATCGATGACACTTCATCACAGTCATGTTTTGAAAACTATGTTGAGTCAAAGAAAACTGAAGTCACTGATGCAAGTTCTTTTGCATCAGCTGACCAATCAAACATTTTGAAGCCTTCAATTGTTGTCCCACCACCAACTATTTATGAACCCAAAGATCCAAAAGTT
>JBCNJP010000025.1:52721536-52755961 GCA_039602395.1 Deinandra increscens subsp. villosa
CTGCAGCCAAGTCCTTTGGATCCAAAATCAGATGCTTGACTATGGGATCACATTTATGGAAACTCCTATTCTTGCAGACAACAACAGTGCCATCTCAATCATCAACAATCCAGTGAAGCACTCCAAGGCCAAACACATTGACATAAGGTATCACTTTATTAGAGATTGTGCAGAAAAGCATTTAATCAAACTATTCAAAGTTCACACCAATTATCAATTGGCAGATCTGTTTACAAAAGCCTTTGATGAGGCAAGATTTTTCTACCTCATCACAACCATTGGGATGATGAGCTTTGAATAAGACTTTTCAAAACTTTAATAAAAGAGAGGCATGTGCTCAAGAGCCCGTCTCTTGATACAAAAAGAAAAGGAAAATGAAAATCTCTCGTGTTAATTAGACAACATTTCAGTTCATAGTCAGTAACTGCTGTTAAAACTATGAATAATTAACACAAATTTTCAAAAAATCACGTGTTTTGGATTTCCGGTTCAAGTTCAGGTTCAACCTGAGAAAACAAGTTTTGAAATTCACCTAGTGAACTTCAACCGGAAAAATGCTTTAAATATGATGTGGAAATTTATTTTGAAAACAGTTCTTCCAAGCGGAAAATTTGTCCGCTTGATGTTTAGACGGAAGAAATTTAGTTTTTTAAATAAAGGAGAAAATGGGTTCCGCCTGAACTTCCGGGTCAACAAAGTCAACCCATTTAATTACCCGGAAGGCACAATTTTCTAAGCGGATATACATTTATTTACCCATTAAATTTTTAACTGATTAAAATCCGAGGTTTCAATAAATTTACTTTTGGATAAAGACATGCTTTAACCAGTTGTACCGTATAACCCATAAAGCATCTGTCCCATCAGTTACTGAACCGTCTGTTTCAATTCTCTCTCTTCCACGTCATCACCGAAAAGGTAAAAAGCCCTAATTTACCGTCATTTTCCCCATTTCTCTTAACCCCACTCAGAAATTACTCCCAAATTTCTCTCAAACCCTCTCCGATAAACCTCCGATTAACCGTCAATACTCTCCAAACGTGTATCAACAATGGCTCCCAAAGCAAAGGCGAGTGGCAAGAAGCCAATCGGTGATTCCAAGTTCCCTGTAGAACATAACCTGGTGGCGTACCTAGAACCACCAAGCAAAACTGACATCTACAACGGCATGATATACTTCATCAAAAGATCTCATCTTCATCATGCGCTCACTGTTGAAGCCGAAATTTTCGAAGAAGTGATGGAAGACTTTTGGTTTCATGCTAGGGTTACCGAAGGCGAAAATGGTAGTGACAAAATTGTGTCAACCGTTCAAGGGAAGGAAGTGGAAACTGATGAAGCAAAAGTGCGAAAACTATTGAAGTTAAGGGATGAAGGTGGATATGAAGTGGTTGATCACACGAAATATCTCCGCTTGTTCAGAGATATTGGATACGGTGGTTCCCTGCAAAGCAAAACCATCAGAAAAGGGCAATTACCATACAAATGGAGATTCCTGGCTCATACAATCTTAGTGTGCCTGTCTCCTAAGAAGGGCGGATTTGACGAGCTTGCCAGTGAATTGGCTTCTGCCTTCTATGCGGTGGTAAAAGGTGAAAACTTCAATTTTTCCAAACTGATTTTTGAAGCCCTAAAATCCAACATTCATTCTGAATATATCAACCAGCACCCTAGATTTTTAACTTACATTCTCAAAGAAGAGTACCCCCAAATCGCCTGGCTTGGTTGCACCAAAAACTTCTTAATGAAAAAACTTTTTCAAACCTTGCTTTAAACAAGTCTGCATTTCTTGGAAGGGACACTGACTATCCCTTACCAATTCCAAGGCAGTTTCCAGATGAACCTGCTACTACAGAGGTTCAACCGGAAACTGTAGCAGCAACTGAGCCACAAGCTCAAGATGACAGAGCTATAGACCCAATAGCCTCTGATCCCACATCTCTCCCAGCTTCCTCTACTATCAAAACTTTTCAATCCAAAAAGAGGAAAGCTCCCACAAACACTACCACTGCCACCTCCTCATCCAACTCACCTCCTGTCATATTTAAAAGACAGAGAAATGTGGTCACTAGGTCTCCTCCACCTAGCACCACCAACCAACCCGAAGCTTCTAACCCCGTCCAAGGCAAAAAGCCTAAACGGAAACTGGTCAAATTGGGATTTTCTCTTAGGGATGAACCTTCAGTTGAGGGGGAGTCATTAGAAGCAGATGTACCTTCCCCATCTGAACATTTTTCACCCCTACAACCCTTGTCACCTAGGAGTGACAGTGCTCTCAATCTTGGCTTAGATGAAGGTGTTATTAACTCATCTACCTCATTACATGAGAACATCCTGATAGGCCAGGACCCTGTAGCACTGTACCCTCACTCCTTACCGGAGGTGAATCTTAGGAGTTAAGAAGAGATTCATGCAAAAAGGGTTGCTGTTGCCCAAGGATCCCCACTGGATCTTGGTGTCAGCAGTAACATAAGTAAGACCCAATTTGCGGCAATCTTCTCTGAATCAGCACCTAGAAGTCCTTTATTGGAACCAAGGGTTGCTGAAACAGATGAAGAGAATCCCAGGTGCCAAGAAGCCGTGGGTACCAATGCTGATCAATCTAGGATTGATAGTTTGGTTTTGTCCAAGGATGCTGGTAAGAAGCCAGTTGAGGACAGTTATACACTACCCGAATTGACGAAACTGTACCTTACACTCCAAGCACAGGTTGATACTTTGAATGCAACTGTTGCTCATTTGGTGCAGGCTGATCCTATTCAAACTGAAGCAGGTCCTTCAAACCTTGTCAGAGAAGCTGATGAAGCTGTTATTGCTGATGAAGCCGATACTGTCAAATTGGGGAAGAAGATGCCCTCAAGGCCTGTTATAATAGAAATTAAAGAAGTTGAGAGGATACCGGCTGAAGTTAGAGTCACAGCCTGTGAAAGAATTGGTGTCAACCCCTTCACTGTTGAAGAAAGTTGGGTGAACATGAAATGCAGTCAACTGATTGCTATTTCTCCTTTTGAGGACCCCAACCTCATCGAGCTTGTACAGTCATCTATGCTGATTGCTAGTGCTCTCCCTGAGCACATCAACATGATCATGACACTACTCAAAGATGTCATTTTTCCGGCTGAAAGAGCCAGTGATCAAGTGGTTGGAAATATTGCCTCCACCAGCAAGGCAGCATTTGATGTTGTAGAAAGCACTGCAACTGTTGCAGTTGCTACAATGACTGAAGGGGGAGACGAAAACTTGATAGGTGAAGAAGAAGGCACAGTGGTGCTGGAGATTGCTGACAAAGAACCTGAAGTCACCCAACCTCCGGTGGTGACTGAAGGTCAAATTCTTGCTCAAGTGGAAGTTCAAGCGGAACTTCAACTGGAAGTTCAAGTGGAAGCTGAGCTGAGTGTTCAACCGGAAATTCAACCGGAAGAGCAAGTGAAGGAGCAGAGGATATAGCGGCTACTTTGATAGCTTTAAGGAGCACTGAGCCAGTTCAAACTGAATGTTGGTCCATCTGATCTTAATCAGTGTCTATGAGTTTGTTTGTGATGAGAAACCAATAGAGATTAATAACAATTTGGATCCAAATGCTAGAAATGGGTTTTCTAGTATTGAACAATCAATAACCAATACAAAATCTAGTAAGAATCATGGAAAACAGCTACAATAATCAGAAATAAGCTCCTAGCCGACACCACCACTCACCAATAATCAGCACCTTGTATTAGGGTTATTCAAAGTTAGCCAAAAGTGGCTGAAAGTTACAAATATATAGATCAGGTGCTAGATTCGCGGGCAGTTTCGCTGGCCAAGCGAAACTAGCCCTGAATACATGTAAATCACAAGTCTAGCTATCGAGCGAATCTACAGTTTTGCTCGGTAGTTTCGCTGGCAACCAAGAGGGGCCACACTACGATCTAAGCAAGATAAGAACGATTCATGAATTTCTCCCTACATTGATCTTCACTGAAGAACCTGTTCAAGCTGACATTGCTAAAACTATTCAACAGGTGACTCAAACTCCTGAAGCTGAGGCTATAGTGAAGATGGTAGAAGATGCCAAAAGGGCAGCAGAGGATGAGAGGCTTGCCAAAGAACTACAAGAGGAATATGATCTGTATCTGCAAAACAGTGTATTTGAGAACTTACTTGAAGAGGCAAAGACTAGGTCTTTTAACTGGAGATTAAAGGATTATGATCTGAATGCAGTGACTGAAACTGATAGGCAGAGGTTGATTTCGATTGCTTCTCAATTGCCTACCAGGTTGACAAAGAATGATGAGAATTACATCCTACTGAAAAAGATTCAAAGGGCACTTGTGGTTAGAAATTTGAAGACAGAGGAAGAGGTAGCTCAGATGCAAGTTAGGGGACTTGCAGCTTGATAGATTCAATTTTTTATGAGCTTAAAGGAGAAATTGCTGCTGTTAATCCTAACTTGGTGATGCCTTCACCTTCAGAGCTCATCTCAGGTACAACAACTGCAAATGTTAAACCTGAATTTTCTGACATTGCAGATGTACAACCTCCAGCTTCTTTCACTTATAACCCAAACCCAATGCCCACAACAATTCCATCTATCTTACAGTCACTTGCCATCACACCCTACAAACCTTCCTCCATCTCCAAGAAATTTGCCACCAAATTATCCAATCCCAAGTACAGAACAGATAATTTTACTCCCATTGTTCCCCTTAAGAAAAAGCCTCCACCTACCATGGATTTCTCTGATATCTTCCCACCTACTCCACCTTCAAGCCCTACACCAGAAGCTAATAGAGCACCAACACAAACTTCCCTACCTCCACTCACCATTAATGAACCTTCTACCACCATCACCAAACCTACTGAAGCCCAAACTGGCCCTTCTTCATCTGACAGAGGCAAGAGACCTATTGTGCCAGAATCTACAATTGATTCTGATGAAGAAAGGTTGATAAGAAAAAGGAAAATGATGCATGCCAAGAACAAAAGAGATCAAAAGCAGAAAAGAAAAGCTCCACCGAGAAAGAGACAATTTGTGGGTTCAACAGTGGATGAAGCCACCTTTGATTTCACTTTCACAATGGCAAGTGGCTCAATTCAAGTGGTAAACGTTCACAAGGCCACTACACATCTTACTTTGCTGCAAATGACAGACATCATTCTGAAGCTTCGAGAAATTTTGAATCCCTCAAGAGCTGAGCATATGTTGAGGCTTGTTATTGAGCCAACTGTGCTAGAATACGGAGTGTTTTACAGAAGCAGCTTAGATGATGATTCAGCAGAAGAAGAAGAAGAAGAAGAAGAAGAAGAAGAAGTGCCTGCAAGTGAAATAAAGTTTATCATTTGGGAAGAGGAGGAGAAGCTCTTTTATGTTCACAGAGCTGATGGCACCTTCACAATTCATGAGTCCATTTCTGTTCAAGAAGAATGGAGCGAAATGGACTAGGAATCGTTCAAACATGTGAAGGTGACCAAAACAAACTCAAAAGAGCTGTCTCGGGACATTGATGCCAACATCAGTACCACGGACAAGTAAGGTTAAGGAGAAGAAAATTTTTGGGTACAAGTCAATTTTTTAAGATAAACATTGGAATTTGACAGCATTAGCTTAGGGGGAGATTGTAAGGAATATTGCGCTTGGAAGATTTCCGGCTGAATGCCAATTTTGTATAGTTCCGGCTGAAGTTGAAGTTGAAGTGGAATTCTCACTTCAAGCGGAACTGGCAGTTCAAGCGGAAAGAAGCAGTTTTGTCCTTTAGCGAATATTCCGGGTCAACTCAATTATCCACCAGATAATGAGTTCAACCGGACTTTTCCTGAGATGTCTTTTCAGCAAGTCCAATCCTGCAAAAGCTTCTCGTATGCTTCTATATCTGATTCAAGTCGCTCTCCTAAAGTAGTATGTTGCTGCAAACACGCAAGATATTCCAATTGCCGATGTTTATTCTTTTGGTAGTTTGTATTTGACTTTTTAGTTTATGGTCTAGATTAGATCGCATGAGATCAATGGTTTTCATTGATCTCATTAGTACTATATATAGCTTAGTTAGCTCTAGTTTACACATCACCATTACCATCGTTGTTATCAGTTCTTGAACAACTTGTAATAGTGTAGCTTGAGTTAATGCAAATAGTGCCGAGTATTTGATACTTTGTTGTTACTATATTTCTGCAAATCAAGTTTTTACATTATACACAAGAACTTAATATTGCTTGAGTAAAGTGAAATATAACTTTAATTCCGCAGGGTTATATTTGCAAGTAAAGGGCTTTGTTTTAGTTTAACTCTAACTTTTAACGATCCTACAAATGGTCAATCCTAAAGATAATGACATTATCATGAAGTCCTAATTATACATGGGCATTGCTATTCGTATCCCTCTTTATACTAATTTTTGCTTGTTGCACCCCTCCCTTAAATATATGATAAATACAATTCATACATATTTGTTTTTTTTAAACAAAACATTTTTTTCATGAAAAATATTCATCATGTCTATTAAAAACCTTCTTACTTTAATTTATATATGCTTCATATAATCAAATCTTAATTTATATTTAGAAAAAAATCCTAATATTCTGATTTCTTTTAATTATAAGATTTTTTATTTTTTTTTAAATTGTGTGATTATTTTTTATAGAGAGTTATAAAAACTTAAACTACTAATTAAAGAAGTTGTTTTTAAAAATGAGTTTTGAATTTTTTTAGATAACATCTTTTTATTTCCTTAAATAAAAATAGCCGTTAAAAAAGAGAGACTATTATATTTAATCTTTTATTTTTATTTTTATACTTTTTAGTAAAAATATTTACTTTCTATTACCAAAATCGTAATTATTTTTACATAAAGTTTTTCTCTTATTTTTTAAGAACTTTATATTAATTTTTTATAAATGGTTATTTTTAAGTTTCTTAACAAAATATACAGAAAGTTTCTCAACAAAATACAAATTTTATGTTTTCGTATCGAAAGTGCTTTTTTATATCTTTTATACATAAAGTCATTTTGGTATAAAAAACATTTTTTAAATATTAATTTATGTAAGGGCAAAATATGACAAGATATGATTTACAGGGGAGGGGTGCAACAAGTAAGGGAGGGGTACGAATAGCCTATCCCTTATACATATATTATCATGGAAGTCAAATAGGGTCAACATAATAGCTATATATACTCTAATATACTCAAATGTCAACATGTAGCATCATTCATACAATTTCAACATGAACAACCCTAGATCTAATATCAAGATATATGCGTGTCATAGATCTAATCATATTATATCATGAAAGTCCCTATTTGATGATAGAGTCAATGGATCTGACATAGGAAGGCATACATGGCATGGATCTAGTCATATTACATCATAAAATGCCAACTTGATGACGAAGTTAATAGATCTAACCTTAAAGAGCATACATAGCATATATCTTGTCATTTCATAGCATAAAAATCCAAACTTGATGATCATATTCATAGATCTAACCCTAAAGAGCATGCATATTAACATTTGCATTGTACCTGGTTGTGAAACCTGACCCATTTTGGGATTTTGCGCTTTACCGATTTGCGAATCATTAAGTACCGGGAGAATTTTTGGGTATTATATCCTAAACAATGTTTTTAAATGAGTTATAATTTCTTTTCAAGATAAAATATTTAATTATAATCATTCGCAATCAAATTGGATTCCTCGAATTGAAAATAAATCAATTTCTGGTTTTTACGCGATATTGGTACGTGATTCATCGTTTACCGGGAATCTCGTATTTTTTCATTGTATATCAAATTCAACATTTTTATGAGTCTAATGATCAGTTAGCATGTCACAAGTTATCACGCAGTTAATCGAGTCGCGAAACGTTGATGAATTGCCCAAAAATTAAGTTAAAACCGACCAAAAATCGCATTATTGGCCTTGTGTGTACATTTCTATGACATTCATTTTGAGTGATGATGGGACGTAGAAATGGGTAATTTGGGTGAAAATGGGATTCGAAAACATTGTAAAATGAAGAAACTAGAGCAAAAATGGAGAAATCGGTAGGATTTTGGTTCAGATGTGCCCCAAGCATATGGCTTGGAGAAACACCATGTCCAAGGCCAGGTTTTTCTTAAAAATACCTATTAAACCCCCTATTTAATCATCTTATGCCTTCATGCACCTCATTTCCAACCTAATCACCCCCAAACGTCCCAAAATGGCTGTAATCTTTCAAGTCCCCATTTTTGAAGATTTGGAGCTCAAATTGGCGCTTTCAAGCGTAGATTAGTGTCGGTTTTCCCCTTAATAGGTATGTTTTCCTGAAACCGTGCTTCTATCTTCTCAAACCCATGCTTCTCCTTGATCAAAGTCTGGGCTTTTTTTGTTGTTAGGATAAATCTAAGCCCCATATGATGATTTGTGCTAGATCTATGTATAAGCATGTCCAACATTGAATCTTTATTATAAGTTAGGGTTAAATATATGAGATACATGATGATTTATGTTAGATCTATGTATAAATATGTCCAAGATTGAATCCTTTTATGATTTACGGTTAGATCTATGAGATGCATGTTGATTTATGCTAGATATATGTATAAGCATGTTCAAGATTGAATCTTTATTATGATTTAGGGTTAGATCTTATGGTTTTCCATGTCAAGTTTGAATCTTTATGATGGAATTAGGTTAGATTCTATGATTTTGCATGTTGCCATGTTGCAGATCTAGGGTTTTGATCATTAAGATTCGATTTTTGTGATTCAAAATGATGATATCTTTGCCAAGCATGCTCTCTAGGGTTAGATCTATGATTTTCATGATTGATATGTTTTAGATCTTGGTTTTTAATCTTCATGTTTGTATTTTTATGCTATAAAATGATTGGATTTACACCATGCATGATCTTTAGGGCTTGATCTATGAATATGATCATCAAGTTGTGATTTTTTGGTTGTGAAATGTTGAGATCTATGCAGTACATGCTTATTAGGGTTAGATCCATAAAATATCATTATCAAGTTGTGATTTTCATGTTATGGAATGTTGAGATCTATGTCATGCATGCTTCCTAGGGATAGATCTAGTGATTTCATCACCAAATTAGATTTTTATGTGTAGATCCATGACATGCATGCTGCAAATGATTAGATCTAGGTTATGCGTGTATATTGAAGATAGACCTCCTGTAAATCGTGATCTTGCATGAATGATGTTGATATGGTTATGCATGATGGAATAATTTTGACTATTAATTGACCCCAATTAACTTCATGAAATAAATGTGCATTATTAGGATTTCATGTTTATGTCCTTAGCCTTAGGATTGATCCTTAACATCATGACGTGCGTATTAACTCATCAAATCACCAACGAATCGTCGAGACGTTTGTATTGTGAAATCCAAATCATTTATTTATTTTCTCTATCTCATCTAGTCATCAAGGTCACCTTCGGGTCTATCCGTCTCGTTTTTGTGGTATCTTCGTCTGTCTTCTGAATCAAGAGAGTATTCATAGCTTCTCTTTCTTTGAACATTTTGGGGTGCAATATGTACCGATATCAAACTCAAAATATCTATTTATTACTCAAACACTACATGCAAACTCTATGTGGTTATGTGTGCTCTTATATGTGAACTGTGTGAATTATTGTTGGATCAATTAGTTGTGGAACTTGAACTAGAACTCGAACTTTAGACGTATCTCATTAACTCAATTAAGTCGGGGCTAAAATAACATATCTGTTGGTGTGGCAACCCACCCGGCCTGCCTGGTTTTGGCATCGAGTGATTGAAAGCCTAAATGCAGAGGGCTTGGGTGCGTCGATCTTATATGCTTTGGTTCATTACATGTTATCATATTGGATCTCACTTAACTCATTGATTCGCGTGATTTAAACTATAGTATGTATCAAACCTATGTTTACTTACCAACTATTCATAGTTGACCCTTATTTTATACATGTTGCAGGTTTTGATGTTGTTGATGCTATTGATGACACGTAGGATGCATACGGGCCTAGTTGTGACCTAAACTTAATAAAATTGCTTATTATCTTCGTTGTATTTCTATTTGATTATTGTATAACTTTTGAATAATATGAAATGGGTTGATTAAGAATGTCGCAACATTACTTAGTGTTGTGTGCATCTGGATAATCATCATGCCCCGACATAGAAATCAAACTTGATGATCATATTCATAGATCTAACCCTAAAGAGCATACATAACATAGATCTTGTTATTTCAAAGCATAAAAATTCAAAATTGATGATTATATTCATAGATCTAACCCTAAAGAGCATGCATATCATAGATCTCGTCATTTTGAAACATAAAAATCAAATCTTGATGTTCATATTCATAGATCTAACCCTGAAGAGCATGCATAGCATAGATCACATCATTTTGAAACATAAAAATCAAATCTTGATGTTGCTAACCCTAGATCTACAACATAACAACATGCATATCATATATCTAACCTATATTCATCAAACATATTCAATCTTGACAAGGAAATCATTAGATCTAGCAATTAACATCATATAGGACTTAGATCTATCCTAGATTGATCAAAAAGTCCAGATCTTGATCATGCAAGATAACAAGAGCAAGATGAAGAACTTACAAGAAAACCGAAGTAATTGAAGAAAATGGATGAATATGGATGATTAAAGCCTTGATCTTCAAGTTCCAAGTTCCCAAAATCAAGATGTGATGATTAAAGATGAAGAACAAGAGTTTTTGGCAGTTTTAGGTGTTTAGGGGTGGAGAAATGAGGAGCATGGAGGCTAATGATGCTTAAATCGGAGAATTTTAGGGTTTTTATGGAAATGATGAAGTAGAATAGATAGAATGAAGTGTAGCCACTAGAGCTACTCCGAACTAAAACTTTCCCTATTTCTCGATTCGTGTGTTCGGTTCTTTGTTTTTTTGATGTTTTTGAGTCTCGTTTTCACCCAAAATACTGAATTCATCATCCCATTGTGTTAAGCACATATAATACACTCAAAATGAATATAAGTAAACCATATAACTCTTAACAATGAGCACATAAGGTCACATACACGATTTTGGTCATTTTGACGTAGGTATCGATTTTTGGCAGTTTACCAACATTCAGTTACTCGATTTAGTGTGTGATGACTCGTGACATGATATGTGATTCTTAGACTCATAAATATGTTGAAATCGACATACGATGCTCAAATATGAGATTCCATATAAACGACAAATCGCGTACCGAAATCGCGTAAAAATCGAAAATTGCTTTATATTCGATTCGAGGGATCCAATTTGAATCCAATTGATTTTGATTAAGCATTTTGTTTTGCAAAATAATTATGAATCATTTGAAAATATTATTTTGGATATAAACACCCAAAAATTCTCCCAGGGACTTAATAATTCGCAAATCGGTAAAACACGAAATTTAAAAATCGGTCGAATTCACAACTGGATAAAATGAAAAATGTTACACATATAAGTTGTACCACATACGATATATCGGGCCAGGTTACGGTGAGATATTTCAAAGCGCCGGCCAGACTTCGATATAGGGGACCATCGTGAAAGGCAGGTCCATCATTTGAGCCAAGTTTTGATCCAACTTCCACTATAGTAGAAATCGGTTTGCAGTTTGACATGTTGGCCTGGGATATATATCGGAGGCATATTGAGACTGCGATAAAAAAAGGCCGCCTTGACGTTCTTGAACGTTGATGCTGAGAAAATGATGCTAATGCCCAAGATCAGACAATTTAAATTCTTTAGAGGATGATGTCATCCACATAGAGAAGGATGTAGGCTACCTTCTTAGGTCCCGAAAGGGCTCTAGTCATAGTTGGTTCTGTTGATTTTGAACAATTATAATAATTATACGAAATATAAAATCAAGTGGAAGACAAGAACTCGTAAAAATGTTTTTTTTATATTTCAATGTAAGAAATGGTTACAAAAGTTTATGATTTGAATGTGTAAGAAGAGAATTAGATTTTCACAAGAGTAAGAATTTAAATCTTTGAAGATGCTTGAGAGTTTGTAATTGCCTGTCTTGAGTTTTCTTGTTAAGTTGGGCTTTCTATTTATTGAAAGTTTGAAGGAATAATGTGGTTGACATAAATTGAATGAAGTATTCATTTTACCGTTTTTCAACCACACTGTCTTTAATGAGGGGGCCTGCTATATGCTTTAAATAGAAAATAAACTTTCATCATATACATTTCGAACCCCATACTTTCACAAAGCTACATTTGTATTTAATTGTGTGCGTAACTAGTATTGCCCTCAATCAACGTACGTGTATAACATACTCGAGTTTCCGGTTTATATTGAATAATAAAAGCAAGATGAAAAATAGAATATATAAAATATAAAATGATTAAATCCAGAAATAACGTAATGAAAGGAGATATCTCTAATGAACTGAAAATGTATAGCTTTATTGATTATCAATCTTGAATACAAGAATTCAATAAAATGATTCGGGTACAAATGAGATGGATAACACGGAAATGTTACATTATGTACCTCATTGTTGCCTTTGCTTGCGTCCCTAGTTCTTGTATTGTCACGCTTTTGCTCTAAATGCGTGAGTTTTACTTCCTTTATAAACTTTGCAGTTTGTTTCTTTAGTGCGAAACACTCATCGGTGATATGGCCATGCCCCTTATGGTACCCACATAATTTCTTTGTGTCGGGGGTACTGCTTTCCTTCAGTGGTTTGGGTTCGTCAAATTTCAAATTCAATCCTTCGCTAAACAGGATTACGCTTGGAGACTTTGTGAGGAACCACTGGCTTGATGAAGAACTAGTGTCGCGCTGAGTTACTGCTGATGTTTCTCTTGTATGACCATGTTCACGGTGACGTTCTTAACGACCCACGCTGCCAGAGTATGGAGAGAATCTGCTAAAGGCTTATCCGTAAGCCTTGAGTCTCTTCCACCGCATTGATCTCTTCTTGTGTTGGAGAATTTGGTGGTTTCTTTAGCCCGCTCGTAACTTCTGTTCAAAACTATTGATTTTTCTGCTCTGACATATTGTATAGCGGTGTCTATTAGGGCATCCATTATTTGCGGAGCACCACAGCTAAGCAGCTTGCGGATCAGATGATCACTCTTACCCGGTGTATGAAACCGGTGATCATGAGGTCTCTAGTAGTGCCACCTATTTGTAGGCTTTCTAGGTTATAGTGGGTGATAAGTTCTTCCATGGACTCGCTATCGTGTCGTCATATGTGGAGGATTTTAGTTTTCTCCTTTGCGTGACTCTTATGTTGGGAACATTGTTGGAAAAAAACGTTCGCTAACTCTTCAAAACTGCTTATTTGGCCCGCCGGGAGTGATTTAAAACAAATGCGGGTGGTACCTACAAGTGTTTGAACAAACATCCCCGCATTTCCAAAACGATTGTAGTGATCGTTTGGATCTGAGAAGCCATTGTACTTTCTGATGACTGCGGACATTTTTAACTTTGTTAGAAATTCAGCATGTGCAATGTGTAGTGCGTAGAGGGGAGGAGTGGCCTCCGCTTAGGAAAAAACATGCATCAAGTTTTGCGGCGGGGCTTGAGGTGTAGTTGCGGATGTTCCGACCATAGTACCCCCCCCCCTCCCCCGGCAGAGCCTGATGAGATTGAATAAATATTCAAGTGTGAACACGCACTCATGCAGAAGGATTCTTGCATTGCTTGGGCTTGCTCGTAGTATTTCCTTTGTTGTTCTAACCACCATCGCAACCTTAGAGTGGTTGGCTAAAATGAGTATATGCCGGAGGAGTTTGTGTTTCCACTGTTATTGTTGATGCTGAAACCGAGGCAACAGAATTTGGAGACGAGGATGTGAAGTATGCGCAGAGAAGTTCCTGCGCTGAAGGGGCTCCTTGAAAGATTGAAAGGCGCCTAACCGAAATGGCACGTGGAATGATTCCGTTACAGAATGTGTGTCCCGCAAAAGTACTACGAAATTAAGAGAGTGAATAAAAGGGGCCACAACTGTAACTGGTAACTGGGGGCTCGAGGAAAAATGTAAGTCTAGATCATCATACCAGCTGAAGGCCGATTGATCCATCGATGAGCTACTACTTGTCCCCGTGGTGACTACCATCATAGTCATTAAGGGGGTGAGGCTGACTCCCTGCTAGGAAGCTGCAGGGACGGATTTGCTGGTGGGATCAGAGCCATGTGTAGGGTTCGCCTCTGGACCGGAGAGTGAAAAAGCCAAGGACGAATCCAACGTGGGTTTCGAGAAGTATTAGAGAGATACTGTTCTAGCAAATCTTATAAGAAACCGAGTGGCGCCAATGTAGAAATCAAGGATGATCAGATTTTACCGATCACATCGGAAGTCTAATAAGTTTTTCGAACCACCGATGCCAAACTAGAATCCTGACAAACTGAGATGGATCTATACTCAAAACATGCACACTGAGCAAACCATTAGGGCAGTACAGGGAGAGAAGGGACCCTGTAACCACACTCCCGCGAGAATCACTAACTTATTATCAAGGTCCGATGTAAAAGGGTTACACTTTGGGAAACTAACAGGAAGGTTAATTTTATTTAACAATTCACGACTAATAATAATAAACAAAATGAAATATGGTGGACGTTTTAATTTTTAAACGTGGATGGAATTAATTATGTTGTGATAAATATATATATATATGTATATATATGATTTTTGAAAATCATACACTATGTATATATATATTAACTATTTTGAATTTTGAATAACTTGATAAATAAGTTATCTAGTTATTTGATTTGATTCAAATTGATTTAACTGACTAAATTATCCAATTAGCCACAAATTTCGGCCCCCTCCCCTCCTCATGCCGCTACCGGCCACCAGACACCACAGCCGCCACCATCAAGCCGCCATGAATCGTCATGTATTATCTTCTCCCTGCGAGGTCTAGAAGTTCTTAAAGAAATATATGAAAGTCTCTCTTTCTTGTTTGTTATTTAAGTTCTGGGTATAAGAGTTACGAGACCAAAACCCTAATCGTGAATCAGTCATCTAGGGAGACTGTTTGTTGAACCATCGTGTCTCGTATGCTTTAATCATGACTAGCTGCTTTTTATTTATTCGTGGTGTTTGGATAACTAGTGGGATCGATTATGAATCGACCTCGTGTACACGCTTCCGCCATGTCACTTGTATGCCAAGTTACAAACTCTAAAATTTAAAATGGTACACGGATTCCCAACAGTGGTATCAGAGTCACTTAAAACTCCGTCTAGACGATCAGATTATAGATAATTGTTATCTTAATGTTTTGGCCATGTTTTTGGTTCAGAATTTTCGAAAATTGTCAAACCCGAGGGTTTGTCAATCATGACCAATTTTTATTTATGGTTGTGATATTATATGCAATCTGAGCCTAGATATGTCTGTGAATGTTTCCATTTATTGTGGTTGTTATTTTTGGATTATATGTATTCTATTTTTGACTATTTGGACCCACGATGTAATAGATTGGTTTTGCATTTTATTATTTGTAATAATTATAAAACCAAGACATACAAGACCATAAGACTATGGCCACAAGGAGATCAAGGAAGATATGTTGCAGCAACTCAGAGCATGCAGGAATTTCCAGAATTGTGTCATGCGTTTCATTTATTTGCTTATATCGATTCCATTCATTGGCTTGGGCATAATCGAAAATCTCTATAGGCTCGATTGCATATATTTATTGTTGTGATAGCATATGGATGTTTGTCACAACATAGGCCCCTAGATCACAATCTTATAACGACATGATAATAAAAGGCGTTTTATTAAAGGTTTTCGAAAATATTTTAGATTAAATAAAGAGTTTATTTAAATCGGTTTTCTTTAAATAAATTAATTTGTTTAATTTGAAAACCAAGATAAAAGTTATTAAAATTGGTTCGCGAAACGACCAACCTAGTTTTAATTAGGGGATTATAATTTAATCGGTCGAAAGTGATTAAAAGGCGTTTTGAAGTCGTAAAAAACCAACATAAAATTAGTTTAGAACTTATCAATGGTTTACGTCATGCAATAAACCATACATAAATATTTTAATATGACCCTGATTGGTAAATTTAAAATATGCAATCCCAAATCAAATTGATATTTCTACGTCACCCTGAGCTTAGGATGCTTTGACCAATCTATCTGAAACCCCAGTGTTAGTTCTGACCCTACATCCGGGCCTACAGTTTTGGTCGAAGGTGAGACCATGATTTCCATGTAACATGGACCGGAATTACATTTCTGGTTCGGAGACAAAATATCACTTCCCGAACAAGTTCGATAAGTAGGGCGTAGTTGGGAATAATGTACCACTTGTCAAACCTTCGTTAAGTGTTCCTAAAACAAAAGCTGTGTAGTCGACACAATTGGTAATCGTTACCAACCTACGTAGCTCAGCCGTTGGAGAAAACTAAGCCATTCAACGAGTTGAAGTGAAACAGGATCTCATCCTAATTATAATTTTGTTTTATTGAGTCAAAATTAATTAGGCGTTTTGCATAAAAATTACTAAATCTTTCTTTCTTTTTAGATTCTGATCCCGTCCCTACCACCTCCTCCCTATTTTCCCTTAAGTCCATCCTTGAGAAGGAAAGACTCGAGAACACCAATTTCATGGATTGGTATCGCAACCTGAAAATCGTTCTCACGGTTGAAAAGAGGTTTTATGTTCTTGAGAATCCAATCCTTGAGGAACCTGCAGATCGCAATGGTGCTGACCATGTGAGATGGGCGGGACATGTTAATAACTCCCAGATTGTGACTTGTCTTACGCTAGCAACGATGATCCATGAGCTTCAGAGGAACATGGTTGACAAGAAAGCATATGACATAAGCGAGCAACTGAAAGGTATGTTTCAGCAACATGCTTAACACAAACTTTTTGAGGTGATGAGATCCCTGATCACGTGTCGTATGCAAGATGGTTCTTCAGTCAGTGCTAATGTACTGAAAATGAATATTTATGTCGATCATCTAGCACGTTTGAGAAATCCACTAAGTGATGAGTTAGCCATGGAAATTATCCTTAACTCACTACCCAAGTCATATGATCAGTTCTTCTTGAACTATAATATGAAAGGTCTGGGAAAAAGTCCCTCAGCATTGCATCAGATGCTTAAAACTGTTGAAGTGAACACTCCAAGTAAGAATGGAACTGTAACTAGAACAAATCCAGTGCTGATGATTTGAGATGGTAGAATTGGTAAGGAAGCCAAGAGAGCTAAGGGTAAAAGTAAGGGAAAGGGCAAAGGCAAGAAACAAGAAGCTCACAAAGAAAGTTTTCGGAAAGATGCCAAATGTTTCCACTATGATGAAATGGGGCATTAGAAGAGGAACTCTCCTATATACCTGGTTGAAGCAAAGCTTAAGAAGCTGACCATTGAAGGAGAGTCCTAAGGTATTATAGAGTCATTTTCTTTATCTAGCAAATCTTGGGTGTTTGACATTGAATGGGGTACTCACATCTGTAATGATTTGCAGGGACTAAGAAAACTTAGAGATCTGAAGCAAGGCGACTTGGATCTGCACGTTGGGAACGGACGAAAAGTTGCTGTCAAAGCCATAAGAGAATTTACTTTAGATTTACCTAGTGGTCTGAACATTATTTTGAATAATTGTTGCTATGTGCCTAGTGTAACTAGGAACATCATTTCTCTATTTTCTTTGAAAAGACAAATTTTTAACTATATTTTCAATAATAATGGTGATTACATTTATGCATACTTGAATGACGTATTTTATTTTGAGGCAAGACCCCACAATGGAATCTAGAGATAGATACCAATGGTAACATGATATACAACATCTCCAATTAATGTGCTAGTGTCACACCCCAATCGACGGTGGAATATGTCGGGGCACGATGATTGTCCAGATGCACACAACACTATTTAAATGTTACGATATTCTTAATCAACCCATTTCATAGCAGTCGAATATTAAATAATAATCCTAATCCAAATACAAAACATTAATGAATAACGAACTGTAGGATCATTATTAGTTATGAATTAACTGAAACAATAACCCTCTACTTGTAAATATAACCCTGCGGAATTAAGTTATACTTCACTTTACTCTAGCAGATTTAGTTCTCTTGTATTAGGTAGTGTTTGATTTGCATAAGTATAGTGACAAAAAAGTAAGAAATACTCGGCACTATTTGCATTAACTCAAAGTTACACTATTACAAGGTGATCGAGAACCGTGTATAAAACTAAGAGCTAACTATGCTATATATAGTGCAGATGAGATCAATGACAGCCATTGATCTCAAACGATCTAATCTAAACCGTTTAATACAAAGTCAAATACAAACTACCAAAAGCATAAACTTCGACAATTGGAATAACTTGCGTGTGATCAGCATCATACTATTTTTGGAGAACGGCTTGGGTAGATTTAGAAGCAAATGAGAAGATTTTGCAGGATTGGACTTGCTAAAAAGACATCTCAGGAAAAGTCCAGTTGAACTCATTATCTGGTGGATAATCGAGTTCACCCGGAATATTCGCTAGCTGACAAAATTGCTTCTTCCGCTTGAACTCCCAGTTTCGCTTGAAGTTGAGAATTCCGCTTCAACTTCAGCCGGAACTTAACAAAACAGGATTTCAGCCGGAAATCTCCTAAGCGAAATATTCCTGACAATCTCCCCTTAAGCTGATGCTATCAAATTATTCTTTACTTCAAAGTTTGTCTTCAAAAATTGACTTGTACCCAAAAATTCTTCTCCTCAACCTACTTGTCTGAGGTTCTGATGTTGGCATCCAGACTTTGAGAAAGCTCCTTTGAGTTAGCTATTGGTCACCTTCACATACCTGAACGATTCCCAATCTTTTTCACTCCATTCAGACTGTACTGAGATGGATTCATGAACAGTGAAGGTGCCATCAGCTCTGTGTACGTAAAACAGCTTCTCTTCTTCTTCCCAAATAATAAATTTGATCTCACTAACAGGCTCTTCTTCTTCTTCAGCTGAGTCATCATCTAAACTGCTTCTGTATAGCATTCCACATTCTAGCACAGTTGGTTCAATGAGAAGCCTTAACATGTGCTCAACTCTTGAAGGACTCAGAATTTCTCTAAGTTTCAGAATGATGTCAGTCATTTGTATTCCAGTCAGAAGTGTAGTAGCCTTGTGAGCATTCACTACTTGGGTTGTGCCATTTGCCAATTGGAAGGAAAAATCAAAATTATCTTCATTCACTGTCCACCCAATGATTTTGTTCTTTCTGGGTGGCCCTTTCCTTCTTTGACTTTGATCTTTCTTCCTTTTGGCATGCAACATCTTCCTCTTTTGCATTTTCCTCTCTTCATCAGAATCACTTGCTGATTTTTGCAACAGGTGCTTTGCCTTTTCCCGTTGATAAAGAGGGGCCAGGTTGAACTTCAGTAGATTTGGCAGGAAGGGTAGGAGCATTTGCTGATGGTTCTTTGATGGTGAGTGGAGGTAGGGAAGTTTGGGATGGTGGTTTATTGGCTTCTAGTGTAGGGCTTGAATGTGGAGTAGGCGGGAAAATGTCAGAAAAGTCAATGGTAGGTGGAGGCTTCTTCTTGAGAGGGACAATGGGTGTAAAATTGTCTGTTCTGTATTTAGGGTTGGCAAGTTTGGTTGGTACCTTTTTAGAGATTGAAGGAGGCTTGTAGGGTATGATAGCAAATGACTATGGTAATGATGGAACAGTTGTATTCATGGGGTTTGGGTTGTAAATGAAAGAAGGTGGAGGTTATACATCTGCAACATCATCAAGCTCAGGTTTAACATTCAAGTTAGATGATGTACCTGAAGTGAATTCTGAGAGTGCATGCATCACTAGCTTTGGATTCACAGCAGCAAGTATTTCCTTTGAGCTCATGAAAAATTTCGTCAATCAAGTTGCAAAGTTCCCTGACTTTCAACCGAGCTACTTCTTCTTCTGATTTCAAATTTCTAACCACAAGAACCCTTTTTATCTTCTTCAACAGCAAGTAATTCTTATCATTCCTTATCAGTTTGGTAGGCATCTGAGAGGCAATTGATACCAGCCTTTCCCTTTCAGCATCAGTCATTGCATCCAGGTTGTAGTCCTTCATTCTCCAATTAAAAGATCTTGTCTTAGCTTCTTCCAGCAAACTTTCTACAACCTCAGTTTGTGAATACAAATCAATTTCCTCTTGAAATTCATGGGCTAGCCTCTCATCTTCTGCTACCCTTCTGGCATCTTCCATCATTTTCTGCATAGCTTCAGCTTCAGGAGTTTGAACAACCTGTTGAATGCTTCTAAGAGTTTCAGTTTGAACAGGTTCTTTAGCTTGAACTGGCACGGTACTCCCCATAGCTATTAAAGTTGCAGCTATATCTTCAGCCTCTTGTTCTTCCGGTTGAACTTCTGGTTGAACTACCAGTTGAGCTTCCGCTTGAATTTCCAGTTAAACTTCCGGTTGAACAAGGTTAAGACCTTCAGTCAGGTTCTTTATCAATTAATTCCAAAACTTTTGTGCCTTCTTCTTCACCAATAAGATTCTCATCACCTTCTTCAGTTAGAGAAGCAACTGCAACAGTTGCAGTGCTTTCTTCAATATCATTTATTGCCTTGCTGGTGGAGGCAGTGTTCCTCTCCCCTTGATCACTAGCTCTTTCAGCCGGAAAGATAACATCCTTTAATAACCTTGTGATCATATTGATGTGCTCAGGGAGAGCACCAACAATCAGCACTGAAGATTATACAAGCTCAGTGAGGTTGGGGTCTTCAAATGGAGAAATAGCAATCAGTTGACTGCTCTTCATATTTACCCAACTTTCTTCCACTGTGAAGGGGTTAATGCCAAGCTTCTTGCAGGCTGTGGCTCGAACTTCAGCAGGTATTCTGTCAGTTTTTTCAATTTCGATTATTGCAGGTGTTGAAGTCATCTTCTCCCCCAATTTGACAGGTTCAGCTTCATTAGCTTCATAGCTTCTCTGTTTGGGTTTGAAGGACCTACCTCAGCTTCAGTGGGAGCAGCCTTGACCAATGTAGCAATAGTTGAATTTAGTTGATCAACCTGTTCTTGGAGATTTAGGTACAGATTCGTCAATTCAGGTAGTGTATAGCTGTCCTCAACTGGAATTTTACCAGTATCCCTGGACAAAACCAAGTTATCAATCCGAGATTGATCAACTGTGGTACCCATGGCTTCTTGGCACCTGGGATTCTCTTCAACTGCCTCAACAACCTTTGGTTCCAATGAAGGACCCATGGGTGCTGATTCAGAGAAGATTGTCGCAGATTGGGTCTTATTGACGTTATTGCTAGCACCAAGATCCAGTGGGGATCCTTGGGCAGCAGCAGCCCTTTCTGCATGAACCTCTTCAGAACTCCTAAGATTCACCTTCGGTGAGGAGTGGGGGTTCAATGCTCCAGTGTCTTGGTCCATCAGGTATTTTCTCATGTAATGTCGTTGGTGAGTTAATAACACCCTCATTTGGACCAAGAATGGGTGCACTGTCACTCCTAGGTGATAGGGGTTGCAAGGGTGAAAATTGTTCATATGGGGAGTGTACACCTGCTTCTAATGACTCCCCCTCAAATGAAGGTTCATCCTTCAGAGTCAATCCCAATTTTACCAATTTCCGTTTAGGCTTTTTTCCTTGAAAGGGGTTTGAAGCTTCAAGTTGGTTGGTAGGACTATATGGAGGAGACCTAGTCACCACATTTCCCTGTCTTTTGAATATGACAGGAGGAGATATGGAGGAGGAAGTGGCAGTGGTAGTAGTTTTAGTGGGAGCTTTCCTCTTTTTGGATTTGTAGATTTGAAGAGTAGAGGAAGCTGGGACACATGTGGGATCAGGAGCTATTGGGTTGATAGACCTCTCATCTTGAGCAGGGTGCTCAGTTGCTGTCACAGTTTCCGTTTGAACCTCAGCCTGAGCAGGTTCATCAGGAAACTGGCTTGGAATTGGCAGGGGATAGTCAGTATCCCTTCCATGAAAAACAGTCTTATTTAAAGCTAAATTTGAAAAGGTTTACTCATTTAGGTGTTTTGGTTCCAAAATTGTACCACGCAAGACAATTTGGGGGTATTCCTCTTTGAGAATACAGGTTAAAAATCTAGGGTACAGATAGACATAATCTGGTGAATGGTTTATTTTGAGACCCTTGAAAACCAGTTTGGAGAAATTGAAATTTTGACCTTTGACCACAGCATAAAAAGGCTAAGGCCTATTCAGCAGCAAGTTCGTCAAACCCGCCTTTCTTGGGAGTCAGGCAAACTAGAAGGGTGTGGGCTAGGAATCACCACTTGTATGGCAATTTCCCCTTCCTTATAGTTTTGCTTCCCATTGAACCGCCGTAGCCAATATCTTTAAACAGCTTCAAATATACCGATGAGTCAACAAACACATACCCATCTTCGTCCCTCAGCTTTAACACCTTTCGTATCTTAGCTTCATTGATTTCCACCAATATGTCCTGGATTCTGGACACAATCTTTTCACTACCGCCATCAGTCTCGGTAAACCCAGCGTTTGACCAGAACTCTTCCATGATTTCTTCAAAGATAACCGCTTCAACTGTCAGAGCATAGTGAAGATGATAGTTTTTAAGGAAGTTAATCATACCATTGTATATGTCCGTCTTGCTTGGTTCTTCGAGATATGCCACTAGGTTATGTTCGACCGGGAACCTAGAGTCACTGACTGGCTTTTTGCCAGTAGAACTCCCCTTAGGAGCCATTGTTGATTACAGATTCAAGAGAAGTTGACGGTTGTTTGGAAGTTATGGAGAAGGATTTGGAGAAATTTTGGGAGTAAATTATGAGTGGGGTTTGAGAGAAATGGGGAAAGTGATGGTAAATTAGGGCTTTTACCCTTTTCGTTGATGACGTGGAGGAGAGAAGTTTTAAACCGTCGGTTCAGTAACTGATGTGACTGATGCTTTATGGGTTATACGGTACAACTTGGTAAAGCATGCTATTATCCAAAAGAATTTAACTGAAACCTCGGACATTTGAAGGTTAAAAACTCAATGGGTAATTAAATGTGTATCCACCTAAAAAGTTGTGCCTTCCGGGTAATTTAATGAAAAGTAACTTTTGACTTGTTGACCCGGAAGTTCAGGTGGAACCCATTTTCTCCTTTGTTATGAAAACCAAATTTCTTCCGTTTGAACTTCAAGCGGAAGATTTTTCGCTTGAAAGAATTATTTTCAAAAACATTTCCCACATGGTTTACAAAGCGCTTTCCGGTTGAAGTTCACCCAGAGATTTTTAAAAGTTTTCTTTTCTCAGGTTGAACCTAACTTGAACCGGAAAACCAAAACACATAAATTTTGAAAATGTGTGCTAAATTGTTCACAGTTTAGCAACAGTTACTGACTATGAACTGAAATGTCTTCTAATTTACACAAGAAATTTTCATTTTTCAATTCTTTTTGTATCAAGAGACAGGCTCTTAGGCACATGTCTCTCTTTTATTAAAAATTGTGAAAAGTTTGTTAGTCAAAGTTCATCATGCCAATTGCTGTGACGAGATAAAAGAATCTTGCCTCATCAAAAGCTTTGGTAAACAGGTCAGCCAATTGGTGATCTATATGAACTTTGAACAACTTAATTAAATTCTTTTCTGCACAATCTCTAATAAAGTGATACCTGATATCAATATGCTTTGTTTTGGAGTGCTTGACTGGATTGTTGGTGATGGATATGGCACTGTTGTTATCTGCAAGGATGGGAGTTTCCATGAAGGTGATCCCATAATCAGGCATTTGATTTTAGATCCAGAGGACTTGACTACAGCAGCTTGATGCAGCAATGTATTCAGCTGCAGCTGTTAATGTAGAAACACAAGTCTGTTTCTTACATTGCCAAGACACAAGCCTTTCACCCAAGAATTGACATACTCCTGATGTTGATTTCTTGTCAATGTCACACCCTCCATAGTCACTGTCTGTAAATTCCTTGAAGGAGAAATCAGAATTCGTAGGATACCACAACCCCAACTAGGGTTGACCCTTCAAATATCTGAAAATTCTTTTGATTGCTACCATGTGTGATTCCATTGGTGAGGATTGATATCTTGCACATAAGCAAACACTAAACATGATGTCAGGTCTACTTGCTGTGAGATACATCAGTGATCCTATCATGGCTCTATACATGTGTACATCCACTGACTTGCCACTTAAGTCACTTGTTAACTTGTGGGAAGTAGATGTGCGAGTTTTAGCACTAGAGCATGTCAGCATGTCAAATCTCTTCAGCATATCTTGGATGTACTTTGACTGATTCAGAAAAATCCCAGCTGCAGTTTGCTTCACTTATAAGCCCAAGAAGAAGGTTAGTTCTCCCATGGAGCTTATTTTAAATTTAGACTGCATCAAAGTTTCAAACTCTTTGCACAAAGTAGTGTTAGATGAACCAAAAGTAATATCATCTACATAAATTTGAACCATCATCATATCCTTACCAACACATTTAACAAAGAGAGTTTTGTTAATTGCCCCTCTCCTGTAGCCATTCCCTAGACAATAGTTAGAAAGAGTTTCATACCAGGTTCTAGGAGCTTGTTTGAGACCATACAGGGCTTTGATCAACTTGCATACCCTGTTTGGATGATGAGTGTCTTCAAAACCAGGAGGTTGTTTGACGAAAACTTCTTGTTCCAGCAGACCATACAGGAAGGCACTTTTGACATCCATCTGAAATACTTGGAAGTCTTTGAAGGCAGCATAAGCTAGAAAAAATCTAATTGCTTCCAATCTAGCTACAGGGGCAAACACTTCATCATAATCTATGCCTTCTTCCTGTGCATAGCCTTGCACAACTAGCCTTGCTTTGTTTTTGACAACTATTCCCCTATCATCTTTCTTGTTTCTGAATACCCACTTTGTGCCAATTGGTTCTGCTCCATCAAGCAGATCTACCAATTCCCAAACTTTCTGCTTGTTGATTTGAAATAATTCTTCTTTCATTGCCTCTACCCAACTGCTATCTTCCAAAGCTTCAGCTACTTTCTTGGGTACTTCTTGAGATAAAAAAGCACCTTGCAAACAAATGTTTGCATCAGCAGATTTACTTCCTATCAACACAGGTGCTTTCACATCTCCAATAACATTCTTCATAGGATGATCCTTGTTGATTCTTCTATCTATGTGCATGGGGAACTCATGACTTCTTCCATTTGAGGGTATATTGAGCCGAGGAAGTATGTGATCAAGCTCAAGCTCAACATTTCCAAATTGTGACATAGGATTTGAAACTCCAACTGAGTCATGAGAATTTTTATCTGAATTGTAGGTCAGATGCTCTAAATTAAGCTCATTTGATGTGCTATCATTTGAGTTTTCAGTTTCATTTGACCCTGATTCAGTATTCTCTTCAGTTTCTGAAATTTGGTTTTCCGGTTGAACTTGAACCGGAGAAACTAGTTCCGCTTGGACTTCAACCGGAACTATTTCGTCTTCAATTTGAATTATTTCAGATGGTTTCTTTCCATTGTCCGGCAAGAGAGGTTTGATACTCATTAAAGAGAAGAAAATTGGCTTTTTGATTGCTGTTTGGTTGCTCTTCCAATGCTCATCAGCAAAATTCTATTCCCGCACTAAAGAACTCACAGGCTTATCAACATTTATGTTGAAAGCAGTAGTTAGTGCATCAATATCAAATAACCAATTCGGCTGAGACTCAAAATTGTTGGGAGATTTTTCATTGAAAGACACATTTATAGTTTCTTCAACAATTTTGGTTCTCTTGTTGTATACTCTGTATGCTTTTGACACACCAGAATATCCAACAAAATAACCTTCATCTGCCTTTTCTGCAAATTTAGGAAATAGCTCATTAGTTATTAAGATTGTGACAGGGCACCCCAAATGGCTTAAAGAAATAAATGTTTGGCTTTCTTTTTCTCCAAAGCTCATAAGGTGTTTTATTCTTGCCTTTGACAATTAAAATCCTATTTTGGATATAACAAGCAGTGTTTACAGCTTCTGCTCAAAATATCACAGGGAGCTTGGAGTCTGCTAACATAGACCTAGCAACTTCAATTAATGTCCTATTTCTCCTTTCAGCAACACCGTTTTGCTGTGGAGTTCTAAGAGCACTGAATTGTCTCACAATTCCCTTTTCCTCACAAAATGAATTCAAAACATGATTTTTGAATTCTGTGCCATTGTCACACCTGATTGTTTTGACTTTAAGGTTGGATTGATTTTCTAAATTGATCACAAGTGTTTTCAACAATTCAGCAGTTTCATCTTTTGTTTTAAGAAAGAAAACCCAAGTGTATCTAGAAAAATCATCAATTATTACAAAACAGTATGACCCTTTCCCCAAACTCTTTAATCTAGTTGGACCAAAAAGATCCATGTGCAGCAAATCTAGAGGTTTTGAAATAAAAGACTCAACTTTTGGCTTAAAGGAGGTTCTGTGTTGCTTACCCTTGAGACAAGGTACATAGTTCTCAGAACATTCAAAATGCTTGTTAGGAAGACCCTTAACCAAGCCGAGATTTACAATTCTGTTCATGTTCTTGTAATTCACATGACCTAACCTCCTGTGCCACAGATCAGATTCATCAACAGAGGCTTTGGATATGAAACAAGCAGTGCCAAATGAGGGTGCAGCAACTGACATATCCAAAATGTATAATCCATCTCTCCTGGGTGCCATAAGCATAATTAATTCATCAGGAATTTTGACACCAGGTTTGAGAACTATACCTCTTTCTCATTAAACATTAAATTCAGATTCTTGTCACACATTTGTGAGACACAGAGTAAATTGAAATTTAATGTATCAACAAAATTGACCTTATCAAATTTTACCAGTCCATTGCTCACATCTCCTTGTGCTGAGATATGGCCTTTAGTGCTTCCAAAGGCAACTAATCCTCCATTTATTCTTTTTGTATTTTCCATAATATGCTTATTCCCTGTCATATGGCAAGTGCATCCACTGTCAACTACCTATAGGCTATTTCGGCCTTTATTCTGCACCTGCACATATCAGAATTGATCAGTTTCTATAGGGGACCCAAGCCTGAGTGGTCTTGGGTCTGCCATATGCACCATTATACTTGTATTCCTTGAGTACTAAAGTATTTACTACCGGAGCTTCAGTGAACAGATCATCATTGTCAAAACTTAAGTTTTCATACTGAGTACTTGTTTGACTAAATCTTTCACCTTTGGTGTTTTTCCTTTCAGCAATTTTTCTTTCCCTATATTCCTTGAATTTTCTTTGCTTGTTGGTTATTTTCTTAGACTTTTCATTACCTTGATTGACAAACTTAGTTCTTTCAGGTGATTTTGAAAATCTATAAGGAAAGTATTTGTTTTGGTTTGAACTCTCCCCCTGAAGTGGAATAGTGTGACTTCCACTTGAACTAGTAGCAAATTCAAATTCAGATTGGTAGGGCTTTTTGCTTCTTGAAAATTTTTCTCTAGAGGTGGTCTTTCCTCTAGAGGGATTTCTTCTCCCTTGAGCTTCAAAATGTTCAAACCCATCAGCAAAATGTACATGTGGTCTCTGCTTAGGAGCAGTTGCTGATTTGGGTTGAATTTTGTTTTCTGGCTGAACTTGAGTTCGAGCGGAAGTGTATTCCGCTTGTGTAGAAACGAGATACGATCTTACTACTGCGTGTATCAATCAATCATAGCAACAACGGATGTAAATAAGAGAATTCTTAATGATCACTTGAAGATACAATGAAGTTCTCTCTAGTTTCTCTCTCTAGAAACACACACAGAAAAGTGTAGAATGACAGAAGTGTTCAACTAGTTCCTTGCACATTCTAACACATAGGCTATTTATAGTAAGTGACATAGCACCCAGCGTACCAAACTGGTACGCCGGACCATATGATCCGCCGGACCATATGGTACGCCACCAACCAAATAGACACTACAACTCACTCTAAGATATGCTCACATAGATACAATACACGAGACACTCATAGCATAGGAATATGCTCTAACAAACTCCCCCTTAACGTGTAGTGTATCTATATTCTAACTAGACTTCAGTTTTCAATCTTCAACATGGCTGCATCCGATCTTTGACTTGAAATCTTGTCAGAAATAGAGCTTTCATGGCTGGATCACTCTTTAATTATCTTTGCACTTCAAGATCCACTTGTGAAAGATACTTCATACTCCCCCTCTCACCATGCTTGAGTCTTGACACACAAACCTGCAATTTCAGAAGACAGAAACGCGGTTTCCTTTTCTTTTGAAAATTAATTTAATCTTGGCGCAAAACTTCTCTTCGAGAATCCAAGATATAGTTTTGAAATTTTGATTTCGTATCACATATCGATCGGTCGAAAACAAATAAGAAACAAAATCTTTTTGGCTTTTTGAAACTTTACATCAAAACACACCGAAAATCTTTTTGAACTTTTCAGATATGAAACATAAATGCAATACTGAATCAGACACTATTTTTGTCTTTTGCAAGAAAGATCACAACTTGGGATCATATTGGTCATAACATGCTGAACTACACTTCAATTTCAATTACTTCAGCACACAAGTCATGTCGATTACTGGTATAATTTGTCCATCTTAAACTCAGGCACAATCATACTCATAACATCTGGATATGTTATTGATTGATTTAGTTTGCTTTGACCAGTGTACCCCACACTATCACACATACTCAGATATGTTTTTCGCTTTTATATCACACTTTATGATTTCATTTGTGATTTAATCAATGTCAGCTTGTGAAGACGAAGACCCAGACACAGACATAACCTTTTGAGCTTCAGAAGCTTCAGTCAGCTTGTGAAGACGAAGACCCAGACACAACCTTTTGAGCTTCAGAAGCTTCAGTACTTTTGCCTTTTTCCTTTTGCTTTTCTTCAACAGATTTGGAACCAACAAACTCAGAATAATCACCAATCTCAGCCTTGTCTTTCAAATCATGAACACCTTCTTTGAGACTTCCTGGTGGCGAGACTGTCTTGTTAAACATCTTCTCAAAATTTTCCTCTTTGGCCAAAAAACTTGTAAAAGATTGTGAGTTAGTAACATTGTTCAAAAGACGTTTTGAATCAATGACTTCAATCTTTAATTCAGAAATTCTTTGATGAGCTTCAGCCAACTCTTTTTCTGTTGCAATGAGCTTCTTTGCCACTTTGTTAGTTTCATACTTTTGCAATCTTAACTCATCTAATCCGGCCACCAATTCCTTCTCGAGTTTATCTTCATTTCTTTTCTGAATATCCAAATTTGCATTTTGCAACTTGTTCACTCTAACCAACTCCCTCTTCTCATCAAGTAACTTTTCCATATCAGTCTGATAAGATTGAATCTTAGTAGCTTGATCACCAGAAAGTTGAGTAAGAGTATCAAGTCTGGACTTTGATTTATCAAAAAGATTTTGAAAATCTTTTGCAGTATCCTCAGCTTCATCTTTCCATTTCTTCACTTCTTGAACTAATTCATCCTTTTCTGCAGATAATTTTGTAAATTTCTTTTCAAATTCCTGCTCAACACCTTGAAACTGCAACTCTTTTTCAATTAACTCTGTCTGAAAAACTGAAAACTTTTCTTCTTGAGATTCTAACTCTTGGATCATACCTTCCAACTTTTCTCTAACAGCAACCCAATCTTCTTTTTCCTTAACGAAACCTTGAATCATTATATCTTTTTGAGAACAAAACTCACATACAGATTCATAACCACTATTTCCATAACTACTAACATCTGAATCAGAATCTGTTATCTCTTCTTCGTCATCACTGTGAACAATCTGAGCAACAAAACAAGACTCATCAGGAAAATCAGCATCCCAATCATAACCTTCATTCGATGTTTGTTCTTTTGATGCAGAAGAAATAGCAGTCAAAGCAATTTGAGGTGAAGCAGTTTTATCAGCTGTCGGAACCACCTTTTCTTTTGCGGGACACTCACGAGCAAAATGACCATATTTGGAACATTTGAAACATTTGATCTGTGACTTATTTAAACCAAGTTTGTCTCCTTGAAAAATAGATGTCGTTCCATGTTTCTTAATAAACCTTCTACCTCTTTCAGTTAGCATAGCAAACTGCCACTCCAAATCTAATTTGTTCAACTGATCTTCATCCATATGATCTAAATCCTCTCTATATAGACAAGAGTTACCAATTTGACTAAATATATCGCCAGAAGAAGATGATATGAATCCAGATAACAACGCAACTAAATCTTCAGCTGACTTCCCATTAATCGAACTAGCAGATGATCTATCAGGAGTAGTGAAACTGCACCTCCTTGATGAACTTTCATACTTTCCTGATCCATGATCAGCAACAAATGCTGTTTGAGGTGGATTTGATGTATCATAACCAGATGATTTAGACTTTGCATTGATACTTGCAGAATTTTGTTCATGATACAACTCAGGATTTTGTAATTGAGCAGTGGACTTGTTTGAATTCATCATTTCCATTTCTCGAGCATGAAGCTTTCCAGTCAAATCATGAAATGATAATGTGGAATAGTCTTTGTCATGAGTAACCAACAACACATAATTTTCCCATTTCTCTGGTAATGCTTCCATCAATTTCTCTTTCATTTCTTCCTCGGTCTTTTCAATCTTGACTACTTTCATCTCACTAATTAGATGTGAAAATATTGAAACAAGAGCAGAAATATTTTCTTTGTCGTATTGTTGGAAATTTTCAAATTCTTTGTTCAACACTTTCCTTCGACTCTTCTTATACTGATCATTGCCTTCACATCTAGCAGATAAAGCATCCCATAATTGTTTAGCCTTCTTGCAAGTACTGAATTGATGTAACAACTCAGTAGGTAAAGCCATGGTAAGATAACCATAAACTTTTTGTTCAAGTTCATAACTTCTTCGTTCATCCTTATCAAAATCTTGAATCTCTTTATATTCTCCATTGTCAGTTGGACGCACATACAGCGTTCGAATTGGAATCCACAAATCAATATCATTTGTGCTGATGTATGCAGAAAAACGTTGCTTCCAATTTTGATAATCTTCCAATTTTAACAACTTGGGAACTTTCTGACTTGTTCCTATTTCATTATCAAAATTGAGCATAGCTTGTACCGTGCTTTGCATAGCCGCAAACGCTTGAAAATCGGACATTTTCCAACGTAAAATGATACTTCAAAAACTTCGAACTCAAAAACGGAGGTCTTCCAAGCGGATTTTGGGGGTCAAAACTAGACGGTACTGGCCGTAGGCCGGTACACGTCCTAGATCTCGGAAAGACGAACGTTTTGGCTGGTATTGGGTTCCGTAACTCCAAATGGTTTGCAAGTTACGTCAGTTTTCGTGAAGGTCACTATTCTGCCAGCGTATCAAAACAACTCGACGGACCAGTTCCGGACCAAAACAATCAGGCGGATCAAATTTGTACTAGCGGATCAGATTCCGGATCAGATGTACTAGCGGACCAGAATTATACTAGCGGATCAGATGCGGACCAGATATCTTCAGCGGATCAAATTTGATACGGCGGATCAGATTCTGATACGGCGGACCAGAATTTTTAGCGGATCACACTGATACGCTGTAACTGCTGCGGATCAGACTGATGAGGATTACCTAGCGGATCAAACGGCGGACCAGACTGTTCGTTGGGCGGACCAGTCACAGAAAACTCAAAAATCGACTGATTTTCACAAATTTTGACAATTGAAGCTGAAAACCGGATCAATATGATGCGAAAACACTCCAGAAGAATACATAAATCATTTTTATCCTTGGAATCACTCAGAATTGGAAGAAATTGAAGAAAAACTTACCAACCCAAGCTTTCTCTCTCTAAAACTCCAAAAATTGATCAAAAACACAGCAGTAGAGCAACCAAATGCTCTGATACCACTTGTAGAAACGAGATACGATCTTACTACTGCGTGTATCAATCAATCATAGCAACAACGGATGTAAATAAGAGAATTCTTATTGATCACTTGAAGATACAATGAAGTTCTCTCTAGTTTCTCTCTCTAGAAACACACACAGAAAAGTGTAGAATGACAGAAGTGTTCAACTAGTTCCTTGCACATTCTAACACACAGGCTATTTATAGTAAGTGACATAGCACCCAGCGTACCAAACTGGTACGCCGGACCATATGATCCGCTGGACCATATGGTACGCCACCAACCAAATAGACACTACAACTCACTCTAAGATATGCTCACATAGATACAATACACGAGACACTCATAGCATAGGAATATGCTCTAACAGCTTGAACTTCAGCCGGAAAATGATTTTGCTTCAGAACAGAAAAACTTCCATTTATTTCGTTACCAATTAAAACCCTGTTGGATTCAGATCCAAAATGCTTCATTGTGTGGCTTTTCACAGGTGAGATTCTTCCTGTGAGTTTCTTTTGAAAATCAGCCTTTGGTTTCAAAACAGGTTTTGCTTTCAAGAATTGTTTGACTTTACTTAGAGGGTTGAACTGACACACAGCAGCTAGGTGACCTTGTTCACCACAGCACATACATTCAACAATCTTGGTTTTAAATTTCTTGGGAGACTCATGTTTAGTCACTTGTTTGAAAGTGTGTAGACCAAGCCTTTGAGTTTGACTTCCCTTTGGTTGCTCAAGTTGCTTTCCTCCAACTTTTAAATATTTGGGTTCATATATAGCTGGTGGTGGGACAGCAATTAAAGGTTTCAAAATGTTTGATTGGTCAGCTGATGCAGAAGTGCTTGCATCAGTGACTTCATTTTTTTTTGACTCAACATTGTTTTCAAAACATGGCTATGATGAAGTGTCATCGACAGTAAGACTAACTTACAGTCTGATTTTAAAGCTTCAATTGGTTTTATTGCTGGTGAGTATTCAATTGGTGGTTCAACATTGTTGTACCCAATACCAGTTTTACCATACATTCCACCCATCCATAACTTCTCAGCCTTTCTATTTGCAGTTTGAAATTTGTCACAAGTGAACAAATCATATTTTAACTTGATTTCAAGAACATGAACCTCAGCCTTAGCATCTTTGGTTTCATTTCTTGATTTCTCAAGTTTAAACAGCAAATCATCAAGCTGTGTTTCAAGAACTGAGTTAGTTTGTTTTAACTGTTCATACTCTTTGGTTAAATTTTCAATTTTTGAAATGTAGGATGATTCAGTTTTCTTAAAACATTCCTTTAACTCATTTAGGTTTGAAACTTCATCAATCAAATCAGTGTTATGATTTCTATATTTTGCCACTTGTTCAATGCAAGCAGGGCTGCATAGGTTTTCTAAAACTTTTTCAGGAATAGAATTTACCATATCTGAAGTGGAGTCTTGTTTGGCCATCAAAGCATGGTTTATTGGCTCAAACTCAGCAACGAAATCTTCCCATTCAACACATGATTGGCAACAGCAGCAACCACATTCTGGTGGTTTTGACTTCCAGCTGGTTTTGGTAGGGTGGGTTGATGACCTGAGTTGTGACCTGAATTGTTGTTGTTAGAATTGTTTCCACCATGATTTTTCATTTGGACATGACCCTGGTTCTGTCCTTCTCTTCTTGGCTGTGGGCATTCTCTAGCAAAATGACCAAGTTGGTGACAGTTGTAGCATTTCACCTTGCTCTTGTCTAAGCCTATGTGAGCACCTTTTGCTCCTTTGTAGGTTCTACCAGTTCTTTTGTAAAACCTTTGAGCCCTCACAGACACCATAGCAAGTTGAGTCAAAATATCCATTTCTTTCAAATCATCAGCACCTATACACTCAAGGTCTTCATGAATGAAACCTTGGTATTAGTCAGTTGCTACATGAGCATTGTGAGAGTTTTCAAACATGTTTGAAAAACTCTCTTGACACCTTGGTGTCTCAGGGAAACTCACAATAGGTGACTGGTATGATGATAAGTTTGAAGATCTTTGATTATGAAAATCGGTAGTTACTGGTGCAGTTGAAAACAGCTGAGTTGACTCAGAAGATGAGTTTTGTTTAAGGTTTTGTTTAAGGTTGAGTTGAAAACAACTGAGTATGCCATGAAGTTTACTAAGTCTCATCTTTTTCAAATTTTTACATTCCCTGATGCTAACAGTGTAAACTGTCCACACGGAAGGTAGGGAACGTAGAAATTTTCTGTTTACATCTACCTGGTCTAGTTTTACATCTACCTTTTGCAGTTCGTCAAGTTAGGAAACAAATCTTAAGTACTGGTTTGTCATTGATTCACCACTTTTGAAAGTAAAGTTCTCATATTTCTGTTTTAAAACATCTTTCTTGTTTTCTCTTACTTCACTGGTTCCTTCATACATTTCACATAAGGCATTCCACAGGTCAAATGCAGTTTTGTATCCTTTAAACCCACTTAAAATAGAATTAGGAAGTGCAGCATGTAGAGTCCAATATGCCTTGTAGTCAAATTCGAGAGCAGCAAAGTCAGAATCAACGTATTTTTTTAAAGGTTTAGGTATTTTGACTTCTGCATCATCAGCAGATGAAACCATGGGTGAGTAAGGTCCTTCAGTAAAAGATTTCCAAATACGAAGGTCTAAAATCCTAACAAAC
>JBCNJP010000025.1:52756461-52788054 GCA_039602395.1 Deinandra increscens subsp. villosa
AAATCTCTCAAACGAAATGTAACGAAGTGAACACGAACTGTGGGTTCGTGGCGGTTACTGACACGAACTATCACTTGTGACGGTTATTTGCATGAACAGGAAGATCTTGACACGAACTGAACTAATTTTTTTGACAAATTTTGAGATTTTGATCGAGATTTGCAGCAGTCAAAGAGATTTTAGCACCAGAATAGTTTTGAGAACAAATCGGACTCGGAAAGCTCAAAAATTGACTCGTGCTTAATGGAAAACACACGTTTTTGACAAGAAAACGAACACGATCATGTCAAATGCAGTAGAGCAACCTAGATGTACTCTGATACCACTTGTAAAGACCTGAATCGGATCTTACCACTGGTTTGATTGATCGTTTGAATTGAGGAACGAGATGTAATTAACTGTTTGTTTATTGAGATCACTAAGAATCAATTACAAACACCTGAAGAACACAACAGAGACACACTACAAAAAACACACACTTAAGATCTGGATCCTCACAAAGTCTCACTAGACACCTCTGGTATCAAATACAAAGAATTCATATTAATACCCTAGACACTGTCCACGAACTGGCAGTTCGTGGACACAAACTCATTGAGTTCGTGCTCCACTTTGTGGCTAGCATTCTTTGCATCTTCGTCTTGTTCAGATACTTTGCACGACGAATGGATTATGCTCTAACACAACTACGTCTGCATGCATTCTAAGGTGTCATCAACAATATCATCAAATGAAAAACCTGCAACATGTATAACATAAATGTCAGTTACGAATAGTTGGTGAGTAAACATAGGTTTAGTATACTACAATAGATTGAAAGCATGTGATCCATGAGTTAAGTGCAATCGAGTACGATAAACCTGATATGAGATAGCGCAAACAAGAGTGTATGAGCCAACCCTGACAATAAGGTTACCAATCACCTGATGCCAAATACCGGTCAAGTCAGGTGGATCGTCACCCAGATAGATCTATCATCGAAACCCTGACTTTTTACAGTTAATGTCACACGAGGTCGTTCTAGACGTCGATTACAACATAGCAACATATAACCACATAGGTTCACATACAAGAACACACATAACAACATAGAGTTCGTGTGTAGTTTTTTAGTAACGTATATCGAGTATGAGTTTTGCATACAGAACATGTTGCACCCCAAAACGTTTAAAACAAAAGAGAGCTATGTATACTCACCTGATACAGAAGGTATGACAAAAATACTACACCGCGCAACGAGATGGTTAGACCCCGAAGATGACCTTAACGACTAGATGAGATAGAGGAGATGACACTACGTCAAAAAGTGGCTTTGGCCAAGGGTTTTTTTGAACGCATAGCCACTGTTTTGTAACAAATGTGGCCAAAGATAAGAAACACTAGATTTAGCCACACAATTTTTTATGTATGTGACAACAACAATCAGGTGCAGTGGCTTTAGCCACTGTTTTACAAAAACATGTGGCACTTATTTATCACACTTTTAAAAGAGTGGCGAAATGCACCAAGCGGCCACGAAATTTTTATGATTTTTTATTCGTGTGACAAAAAAGGAAAATGTTGTGTGGCGTAAGAGTAGATTTTATTACTTAGTAAATTGAAAAAAAGACAAAACTATTAAATATATATTATGTGTGGCTAAATATGAGCAATGGCCAGTGTTTTTACTTAGTTATGTGGCTAAAAGCTAGTACATATGACCAATGTTATTAGGTTGTGTGACTAAATAGTAGGTTGTGAGTGACAAAAATCTATTACATATGGCCACATATATTAAACGTGACTAAATGGTAGGTTATGAGTGACAAAAATCTATTTTATGGTCACGGTAAAATATTAAATGCGTGGCAAAAGTAGACAAAAATCTATTACCTATGGCCACATATGTCGGGACCGATTCTCACATCAAGAATCCTGATCTTGAGCAAGAACATAGGTTCAGATTCGAAAACCCAAAAAAAATGAGAATGGAAGATGAAGATGAGAAGAATCATAGGATAATCATAAACATAAGAAAGATGATGAACAAGTCGAATGATTTCATTAATCGAATGATTACAATCAATGAATCATGACAACACTCTCTCATGGAAATCCATGACTCACTCTCTCTCTCTAGAATGGAAATCTCACACTATACAAGAAAATCATCATCTCCACACTCAGAGACTCTTTTTTGTAATGGGCACCCTCACTATATATAGTGAGGGTGACTAACAACAGAAAAATATAAAAACTGAATAAAATTACAAGAAAGGCAAATAACATAAATATTAATTAAATCAAAGTTGATTAAATTAATCCGAAGCTTGACTCGCTCGAACCGATCTTCCGTTGACTTTTACGTTGACCGTTGACCCGAACGGTTGACTTTTCCGGAAAACGGTCTTCGGTCCAAACTGCAAGCCTCGAGCATCACAACCCGCGTCTCTGAATCAATTCACATGGATTCTTCAGTCGAATGCTTCGGTAAACAGATTTGATGGCGTCAGTCACATAGATTTTAAGGTTCCAACAATTCCCCCTTGACTGATGCTTTCAAATCTGTTCAACTGCTGAAGAATCGCTCTGTCGTACATCTTCAATGAGAAACTGATAAACCGGAGACAATTTGTCGTAGAGATTCCCCCTCTGAATAAGCTTCTTCTGTTCTCGTTGCTCCAGTTCGAGATCCAAGTGTTCCGCTCACTCGGTTCACAAGGTCGGGTACAATACTGAGAAGACGCTGAACATCGAAGTCATAACCGCAACAAACTGAATCAGATAAACCAATCAAACACTGAAAATGCTCTAACTCCGGATAATCGACCCGATATCCAAATCCATAATAATTCCTCCTATTTCTCTAAATCTCTCCAAAAACATCAAGTCGGAAGCGTAAAAATCTGATGCGGAGAGTCGAACCGTCGCGATCGTTTGCCTAGAGAAACCGGATAAAAAATATTGAAATCGGACAATCTTGCGAAAAACCGGAAGCCGGATGCTGACAGTTGTGAATAATCTACGCGACTGAGGTTGGATGCGAAAAATAAAGATAATTGTCAAATCGGAGAAAAACTGAGATCCCGAGCGAAAATAATCAAAACCGGAGTCTTCGTAATTTTGGGCGAAGAAAATCGAGCTCGGAATAAAATTCCGTGAAGATTTCTGAGTTAAACTGGCGAAAACGACGCGATCCGAAAAATTCCATCCATTTTCGACAAGAAACGACCATCCGAGAGATTTAACGGATAAATTCCATAGTTAACTGAGATTCCAGTTAATCCGGTTCACTGACATCAGCGCTGCATCAGCTAAAAAATAAACTGTGAGATATAACGAGAAAGCTGAGTAATTAACCGGATAATAAAGCTAACCCGTCAGTGATCGATAGCAAACGTTGCGCGCGACGTCAATAAACGAGAACCCCAATAAAATGGAATAAATCCGAGACTAATAAAAAATTTCCGCGATTTCGTTCGGGCATTATTTCCGTTAATCTTGTAAAAGACTGATAAGAAAAACCCGCAATTGACGAAATAATGTAGAAGAAATTAATTAGTTGAAAAAAAAATCCTCTAGAAAAGCCATGATCCTTGTTAATTAAATTAGACCAATCAGATTTGAGGAAATAGGATGATCCAACGGAGGAAAAATGAAAGATCTGATGGCTATGTAAGTTGATCCGTGTGAGGCAGCTTTGGACCAATCAGATTATGCCTAAAGAAGCACACTCCAACGTTTTTTGTCCACCAGCGGGTCCCACCTGGATTGCACACAGCCAATCACAGCGCAACAGCAGGAACAATTCAACGGCTCTTTAAGAGCAGTGGTCCCCATGCGCCATTCTTTCCACCAATCGTAGCTCGACAACCAACCGACAAGAGAGAGGAAACATTCCCCTGCAACCAATGGATGACAGCCACGTCAGCGCAGGTTCCCCACCAGCGTCTTCTCCCTCCTGTAACCCTAGTTGATCGGAGAATCCATACCCCTTCGCCGGAAAACCGTGATTCCTTCATAACTCCCATAATACTTAACCAAATTTGATGAATTTTGGACCGTTGAACTCGTATCGACGTGCTCTATAACCCTTAACGATCAAAAACCTCTGAAAAAGCCTCGAACGAAGACCCATTAAACAAGTCCGCTAATGAAAAACAAGTCCGCTAAGCTCGAACAAGTCCGCTAAAGGTCTTAGAAGTCCGCTAGGAGACACATAAAGTTCGCTAAAGACTCAAGTTCGCTAAGGCATGTATCAAGTTCGCTAAAACTAATGAAGTCCGCTAAGAGGAGAACAAGTCCGCTAAAGAACTCAACAAGTCCGCTAAGCACATCTTCATATCTTCAAAACACTTAGAACAAATCTGAAAATGATGAACAGGAAGAAAACCCTTACTTTGATGAACTCGAATCTACCCAGAAATGATAAGAAAACCCGTTATGATGCACGATGTGTGAAGCTAAACCATCCATGACAATGTTGTGGCCACCAACACTCCATAACACTAGCAAATCGGACCAAAAATTGTCTTCAAAATCTGGAAATCTTCAAGAACATGAAGAACACCATGAAACACACAGTAGTGTGTGTTTTTCTAGATCTGCCCAAACGGTTGAGATTCAGACGAAATGGATGCTTCCAATGGATCCGGAACGCGTTTTCCGCTGAGAATCATACCTCACTTCATCCAAAAACATGAAGAAATGCCCAGAAAATCAAGAATCAAACCCAAAATTCTTCAAAAACCCCAAATACGGGAAAAGCTCTAACAGCTTCAAAAACAGCGCGGATCATCAAATTTCTCACAGATTTGAACAAGATAAACATAGAATAACATAAAGATGAACTCCCAAACATGAATCAAGCATCCATATCATCAGAATCCATCCAGAAACAAGAAAAATAGAAGAAAAAGTCTCAAAAATGAGTTTTCTCATCATCACCCATTCAAGCTCAAAATCCAGATTCGAGTGACCAGATTCACCGTGAGACGAAATCTGATCGGTTACCCACTCTGATACCATTTGTCAGGACCGATTTGAACATCAAGAATCCTGATCTTGAGCAAGAACAAAGGTTCGGATGAGAAAAACTAAAAAAAAAAATGAGATGATGAAGATGAAGATGAGAAAGAATCAAAGGATAATCATAACATAAGAAAGGTGATGAACAAAGTCGAATGATTTCATTAATCAAATGATTACAATCAAGAAATCATGACAAACACTCTCTCATGGAAATCCATGACTCACACTCTCTCTCTAGAATGGAAATCTCACACTCTACAAGAAATTCATCATCTCCACACTCAGAGACTCTTTTTTGTAATGGGCACCCTCACTATATATAGTGAGGGTGACTAACAACAGAAAAATATAAAAACTGAATAAAATTACAAGAAAGGCAAATAACATAAATATTAATTAAATCAAAGTTGATTAAATTAATCCGAAGCTTGACTCGCTCGAACCGATCTTCCGTTGACTTTTACGTTGACCGTTGACCCGAACGGTTGACTTTTCCGGAAAACGGTCTTCGGTCCAAACTGCAAGCCTCGAGCATCACAACCCGCGTCTCTAAATCAATTCACATGGATTCTTCAGTCGAATGCTTCGGTAAACAGATTTGATGGCGTCAGTCACATAGATTTTAAGTTCCAACAATTCCCCCTCTGAATAAGCTTCTTCTGTTCTTGTTGCTCCAGTTGAGATCCAAGTGTTCCGCTCACTCGGTTCACACGGTCGGGTACAATACTGAGAAAATGCTACATCTCGGAGTACAAACTGCAACAAACTGAATCAGATAAACCAATCAATCATCAAACATGCTCTAACTCCGGATAGTCGACCCGATATCCAAATCCATAATAATTCGTCCTATTTCTCTAAATCTCTCCAAAAACATCAAGTCGGAAGCGTAAATATCAGATGCGGAGAGTCGAACCGTCGCGATCGGTTGCCTAGAGAAACCAGATAAACAATCTTGAAATCGGAGAATCTTGTGAAAACCGGAAATCGGATGCTGACAGTTGTGAATAATCCGCATGACTGGGTTGGATGCGAAAAATAAAGATAATTGTCAAATCGGAGAAAATCTGAGATCCGAGCGAAAATAATCATAACCGGAGTCTTCGTAATTTTGGGCGAAGAAAAATGAGCTCGGAATAAAATTCCGTGAAGATTTCTTAGAATTATCGGTGAAAACGGCTTCATCTGAAAAATTCCGTCAATTTTCGTCGAGGAACGGCTTCTCGAGAAATTTAACGGATAAATTCCATAATTAACTGAGATGGTGGACAAAGTCTGCAGACAAGGGAGAGAAAACATTCTCCCTGCAACCAGTAAGAATAAGCCACGTCGCCTGTTCCCCTTCTTCATCACAAACCTGTGAAACCCTAATTCAACCGGAACAGACCACCGGAATACGGGATGTCGCCGGAAGAGCGTATTTCGCTAATATCTCAGCGAATACTCGACTGTATTTCACGAATCTTATACCCCTGAACTCGTATTTCGATTCTCTATCATCCTAGACGAACAAAAACCTTCGAAACAGTATCGGACGAAAACCCAGTAAACAAGTCCGCTAACGAAAAACAAGTCCGTTAAGCTCGAACAAGTCCGCTAAAGGTCTGAGAAGTTCGCTAGGATACTCCTGAAGTTCGCTAAGGAACAAGTTCGCTAAGAAGACATCAAGTCCGCTAAGCTTTAAACAAATCCGCTAAAGCAAACCTCAAGTCCGCTAAGAACCTCAACAAGTCCGCTAAGCACATCTTCATATCTTCAAAACACTTAGAACAAATCTGGAAAATGATGAACAGGAAGAAAACCCTTACTTGGTGAACTTGAATCTGCCCAGAAATGATAGGAAAACCCATAATGATGCATGAAATATGAAGCTAAACCATTCAAGAGACTATTGTGGCCACCAACAACCCATAAACAGTAGCTAATCGGATCAAAACAGTCTTCAAAATCTGGAAATCCTCAAGAACACGAAGAACACCATGAAACACGCACTAGTGTGTGTTTTTCCAGATCTGCCCAAACGGTTGAGAATCAGACAAAATGGATGCTTCCAATGGATCCGGAATGCGTTTTTCACTGAAAATCATACCTCACTTCATCCGAAAACATGAAGAAATGCCCAGAAAACGAAGAATCAAGGCTCAAAATCTTCAAAAACCCCAAATACGGGAAAAAATCTAACAGCTTCAAAAACAGATCGGATCTCCAATTTTTCCTCCAGATTTGAACATGATGAACATAAAAATGACATCTAGATGAACTCCCAAACACGAATCAAGTATCCATATCATCAGAATCCATCCAGAAACAAGAAAAATAGAAGAAAAAGTCTCAAAAATGAGTTTTCTCATCTTCACCCATTCAAGCTCAAAATCCAGATTCGAGTGACCAGATTCATCGTGAGATGAAATCTGATCGGTTACCCGCTCTGATACCATTTTTTCAGAACCGATTCTCACATCAAGAATCCTGATCTTGAGCAAGAACAAAGGTTCGGATTTGAAAACTCCATAAAAAATAAGAATGAAGATGAAGATGAGAAGAATCAATAGAATAATCATAACACAAGAAAGATGATGAACAAGTCGAATGATTTCATTAATCGAATGCTTACATATCAAGAAATCATGACAAACACTCTCTCATGGAAATCCATGACTCACACTCTCTCTCTAGAATGGAAATCTCACACTCTACAAGAAATTCATCATCTCCACACTCAGAGACTCTTTCTTGTAATGGGCACCCTCACATATATATAGTGAGGGTGACTAACAACAGAAAAACATAACATAACTGAAAATTACAAGAAAGGCAAATAACATAAATATTAATTAAATCAAAGATGATTTAATTAATCCGAAGCTTGACTCGCTCGAACCGATTTTCCGTTGACTTTTACGTTGACCGTTGACCCGAACGGTTGACTTTTCCGGAAAACGGTCTTCGGTCCAAACTGCAAGCCCCGAGCATCACAACCCGCGTCTCTGAATCAATTCACATGGATTCTTCAGTCGAATGCTTCGGTAAACAGATTTGATGGCGTCAGTCACATAGATTTAAAGTTCCAACAATTCCCCCTTGACTGATGCTTTCAAATCTGTTTAACTGCTGAAGAATCGCTCTGTCGTACATCTTCAATGAGAAACTGATAAACCGGAGACAATCTGTCGTAGAGATTCCCCCTCTGAATAAGCTTCTTCTGTTCTCGTTGCTCTAGTTCGAGATCCAAGTGCTACAACTCACTCGGTTCACACGATCGGGTACAATACTGAGAAAATGCTACATCTCGGAGTCTAAACCACAACAAACTGAATCAGATAAACCAATCAAACACCGAACATGCTCCAACTCCGAATAATCGACCCGATATCCAAATCCATAATAATTCCTCCTATTTCTCTAAATCTCTCCAAAAACATCAATTCGGAAGCATAAAAATCAGATGCAGAGAGTCGAACCGTCGCGATCGGTTGCCTAGAGAAACCAGATAAACAATCTTGAAATCGGACAATTTCGCGAAAAACCGGAAATCCGGATGCTGACAGTTGTGAATAATCCGCGTGACTTGGTTGGATGCGAAAATGAAAATAAATGTCAAATTTGTGAAAATCTGAGATCCCGAGCGAAAATAATCATAACCGGAGTCTTCGTAATTTCGGGCGAAGAAAATTGAGCTCGGAAATAAATTCCGTGAAGATTTCTGAGAAATATCGGCGAAAACGGCGCGATCTGAAAAATTCCGTCAATTTTCGTCAAGGAACGGCTTCTCGAGAAATTTAACGGATAAATTCCAATATTTAACTGAGAATCCAGTTAATCCGGTTCGCTAACATCCGCACTGCATCCACTAAAAATAAACCATGAGATATAACGAGAAAGCTAAGTAATTAACCGGATAATAAATCTAACCCGTCAGTGATCGATAGCAAACGTTGCGCGACATCAATAAACAAGAATCCCAATAAATCAGAATAAATCCGAGACTAATAAAATTTTCGCAATTCCATTCGGGAGTCATCTCGTACGTCTTGTAGAAAAACTGATAAGAAAATACCCGCGGTTGACGAAAATACTGAAAATTTAATTAGAGTAATTAAATTCCTCTAGAAAAAGCCATAATCCATGTGCAAATAAACCAACCAATAAGATTAAAGGTTTAAAACTGATCCGACGGTTGAAATAAAGGGTGATCTACGGCTGGGATTAGAATCCTAGGGATATGGCGGCTGGCCAATAGGATTTAAGTTCCAACAACATAATTAACTGTGACAAAATAGTAGCCAATTTTAGTTAGTTATCTGTGGCGACGGCGGATATATATCATTACTAGAGGTCAAATCTTTATCTACCACCTCGAGTTTCGGATATAACTCATATAATTAATTAATTAATTGTCGATCGTCACCATATACGCAGTTATCTATCTCAGCTCTCTGTTTTTTGGTTTATCACCACTCTCTGAAAATGTGGCATTTTCGTCATCTGAATGTGGAAGATAACCCCGAATACGGTAAGTAATCATTTAAATGACTAAAATTCAAATGCTTTAATGTGGAATTCACGTCTCTGATTTGGTTATTTGTCTTGAACATGGGTTTACTTTGGTGATCTATCACCTAGGGTATTTTGCGAGCCTCAATTGTCGGATACAATACATCGATGAAAGGGTTTGCTATTTCGACGAGGTGGACATTACCTCCTTCTCGTTCGATGACCTAGGTCAAATGGTGTCTAACCTAGGTTATGAATTAAACGATTTCGACTCCTACTATAGTGTATAAAGAATTGTATTCAACCAGAATGATTTAATTCACTAGATAATGGGTTTAAATACATGGGAATATTCTATAGACTACGAACAGAAATAACAACTTTGGTTATTTATAGTATATATAGTTCATCCTGAAGAATTCTAGTTTATCCGGTTCATCCTGAAGAACTCTAGTTCCTCCTCTTCTATTACTGAATAACCCTTGATCCTAAAGAACTCTAGTTCATCCGGTTCTATTAGTGAATAACTCTTTATAATCCTGAAGAACTCTAGTTCATCTTCTCTCAATCCTCATGAACTCAATGGGTAATTTTGACTTTCTTCGTTTAATTTTGACTTGTTAATTTGATTACAAGAAAATCAAAACATTCGACATGATATGCAAAGAGAATGAAGAGGAGAACCAAACCAAGGAAGACCTGTTTTTCATTGCGTTCAAACTCTACTTAAATGAAACCAGAGAAGATTTCAAGCTTCTACTGGTGTGGGAAATGATTAACCTCTTTATGGTTCCGGATTAAAGAGTAATTGTAATGAATTGATTTTTAATTTACAAGCTTAAGGCTGATGTTCTGAAAGAGGCGGTTATATCGTCCGTAGGGCCGCTAAATACAATGGAACTCCTTGAAGAGGGGGTTGTGACTTGTGAGGGTCAAGTGTTTAAACCAAATTTTTGGTTTTATTTTGTTTCTGTAATATGCTTAACCTTTATAAATCCATTTCACTTAATTGTTTGTTAATTCCAGTCAATTCATCCGTTTTTGTTCATTTTCTCTCAATCCAGATGAACTCTTCTTTCTGAGGAATTCTAGTTCTTCTGGTTTTGTTCTTCTTCTCCGAAAAATTAATAATTTAAGAACGTATGAAAGTAATTTCGGATAATTTCGGATCATGTGATTAAAATTTTAGTGGTTTTTTGATAATGTGTAGAAATTTCAGTTTAACTTGGAGAATTTGTGAGAGTAATTATAATATGCAGTGTTCAATAAAATCAGACCTTTGGTATACTCTACTGATTAGGCATCTGAGCTTCGGCATACTCAAGTGATTTGCATATATAACCATACCACCTGGTCAGTAATCAGAAACTTCTCACTGTCATTATTAAACCCTTCTCAAAATCCTTATCAAACATTTTCTCAAAATCCTTATCAAACCCTTTCTCAAAACCCTCAAATCCTTCTCAAAATGGCAAACTTGAAAGAAATAGTTGAAAATTATTTCCAGATAAAGATTATTGCTACCCTGGACCGGTACGTGGTGATTATCACGACAGAGAGACAAAGTATCTTAGAAAGGTCGGTCCTGCTCAACCAAGTACTTACAGAGCCACCAAGTCCATCAAGATACTAGATGGCAACTTTTCTGGTAGAAGAGATACACGTCTCCAATACCAGGCTTCAAATGTTGGTTCAACAGAGGCAAGAAGCTATGAGTAGGCATTTGGAGTTGATGGAGGAGATGGAGTCTAGGTTCCCGTAAACCTCAACCCGTAACTGCTCTGTCTTTTGTTTTTTTAGGAATGAACATGTAAATTAGGAAACAATTTTTTGTATGGAATTGGAATCAGTAGTATGAAATCCACTTTTTGTTATATACTTGTTTGTCTATTTTTGTTTATGAAATCAATCTGTTAAATAAAAACCCTAATCCTCGAAAACAAAGACGATCAACAATTGCAATCCGATCAACAACTGATGCATAATTTTAGGTAAAAATGTAATCTGTTCGCACAATCTCCATTCCGTTAAGCAAAAACCCTAATCCTCGAAATAGAGACGATTAACAATTGCAATCCGATCAAAAACTCATGCATAATTTTAGTTAAAATGTAATCTGTTCGCACAATCTCCATTTCGTTAAACAAAAACCCTAATCCTCGAAAACAGAGACGATCAACAATTGCAAACAGATTAACAACTGATGCATAATTTTAGGTAAATAAGTAATCTGTTCGCATAATCTCCATTCCGTTAAACAAAAACCCTAAACACAAAAAACAGAACGGATCTACAAGAACCTTAAATTTTAGGGAATTATAATTCTAAATAAATTATATCTAAAAGAATTAAGATAAAAATTAAATAATGGGTCAATTTGTGGTCAAACGGGTCAATTAAAATGTGTTTAGGACCAATGATGGCCCAATAAGGTGTGTATATAACTAATAAGCATGTTTAGGACCTATTATGGCCTAATAAGGTACCAGTTGGGACCAATGAGTCCCAATAAGCTGTGTATGTAACCAATAAGTTGTGTTTAGGAGCAATGATGACCCAATAAGGTGTGTTTAGGGGAAATGAGTGTCAGTTGGGACCAATGAGTGCCAAAAAGGTGTGTATGTAACCAATAAGTTGTGTTTACGATCAATGATGGCCCAGTAAGGTGTGTTTAGGGGCAAAGAGGGTCAGTTGGGACCAATGAGTCCCAATAAGGTGTGATTCATTTTCTTTTTTTCTCGTTATTCAGAAAATTTCACATGTGAACGCATTTGAAAGATAACTATTTCACATGCGAAAGTGTCTACAATGAACCTCAACCTATATATATATATATAGCTGATAATGTATATATTACAACACATTGAAAGATATATATATATATATATGTGTGTGTGTATGTGTGTTTGTGTGGTGTGTCTATAGTACTTGACATCTTTTTTTCACGTTAGGTATACAAATTAATTAGGATACAGTTATCATTATATTTATTGCTTAATATTCCATTTTACATTTAAAGATCATTTTAAAGTTATGTTTAAAATACTATTATATCTATGTCTGGAATTAATTGAGTTTATATTAAATCCGATAGTTAAATGCTGCCCCGTCCTTATTTGGTGAGATGCTTTCACCCGGATCGATCATATTAATCCCAAATTACTTCCCACCATTTTTTAAATTTCCCCAAAATTCATTGATCAGTTCCTATTCCCTCTCACCAAAATTTTATCACCAAAACGATTCATCACTCTCTTCTTCCCTATCACTAAAAATTCCTCTACAGGATTCATCACACTATCATCTTGAGGAGATCACTACCTAATTCCCGTCAGTTTTAATTTCACTGTCATCTTCAGGAGATCATTTGTTTCATCTCAATTATTTCATCTAATTAATTATTCCATCGCATTTATTTCATTCTCTATTTATTTCATTTCAGGATTCATCTAGCCCATTTAACAATGGATCATGAATGTGAAGCATTGAAGGATCTTAATGAAATGGATAACAATGTTGATTATTCTTCACAAGAGAGTGAAGAAGATGAAATGGATAACAATGATGATCATTATTTACAAGAGAGTGAAGAAGATGAAATGGATAACAATGATGCACAAGTCGAAAATGATGTCCAAGTCGACAATGATGCCCAAGTCAATAATAATGCCCAAGTCGACAATGATACCCATGTAAACGACCTTCCTCACCAAGGAAACAAAAGGGGGTTGACGCAATTGGCAAAGTGGCGTGCCAAATTTGAGAAAAATGGTGGGGAAAAATGGCCACTAACATTTGATGCGCTGAGAAGGATTGGCGGGGAGCATAGACTAAAATTTTCGAGTTTTATGAAACAGATTAAACATTTTCTCATATTAAGTTTGTTACGTTATTGAATTCCATATATGTGACTAAAAAATCTTGTCATATGTTATTTTTTCAGCAATTATTCAAAATTGATGACTGTCGAAGGGGTCCTATAATGGTACGGCTTGGTGGGTTGCTAAGGAGTTTTAGAAGAAAGATGTTCGAGAAACACATTCGTCCCAACCTAGCAAAACCCACCGTGCTTTAGAAAGTTCCAAAGATGTATCGCGCTATTGTGAAAAAAGAAGACTGTGACAGATTTGTAGCATATACAAAATTTGAAGAATTCAATGTTTTATGAGATTATAAATTATATATCCTACTGTTATGTTGGATAGGCTGCGTCAAAGAGTGCAAAAGAGGATCAAGCACACTATGTTTATGATCATACAATGGGACAGGGAGGACACGTCTATCTGGAAAAAAAAACTGGTAATAAGCTAAGTCTGTTACACCCAGTCATGGTTAAAAACATGCAATGTATGTTTCAAGTCTGATATATATTATTATTATAATACAAGGTACAAAACAAAGAAATTGCATCTAATGATTCCCCCTCTCGAGCGTTTATGTGGAGGAGAGGAAAGGCAAATAAAGAGGGGGAATACAAAATGCTTGTGGTGAAGGGCAACAAATGATATAGTAATTTTGAATCAATCTATATATACCTAATTATTAAATGTTAAAAATTAACAGCACCTCACTACATTAACTAAATTAATTACTGCAGGCCGAGAATGAAACAAAAATAAATGCGGGATCCGTGACCGTAGAATCGGGAACGGATGCCCTGACATTGGTCTCTGAAAAGGAAAGGGATGGATACCAAAAAGGTATTGGGTATGGAGTGACTTCCCGTGGATATTGACAGGGTGCTCCAAAAGGGCGATCAAAAGAACGGATCGAAAAACTTGAGGCGAAACTCAAAAATGAAAAACAGCTGCGTGAGAAAAATGATCAACAAGTTGAGCACCTAACTGATATGGTTAAAGCACAACACGAAAAAGTTGATAAGCTTACGGCGTTTATGAACCGCATGATTCAAGATAAACAAGTTGATAAAGCTGTAAATTCTATAAGGGACAAATTATATATATATATATATATACCTATAATTAATTATATTATATTCTTTACTTTTAATCAATTGACTATTATAAATCATTAACTTATTTTGTAGGTAAAGTTCGCGGAGGCGCCTCTTACTATAACTGTAAGATCTAAAAACAGTTGTAATCAACATTCAAATGTAAATACAACGGTAATTAAGTATTATTGTTGATATGATCAATCTCCCTTGAGCGCATATTTATTAATTAATTAACTAATTGAATTGTACGTAGGACATGATCAATTCCGCGCACAATACATCGCGGAAACAATGTACTCCATCAATCTCATCTCAAAGGTCGGCCGATAACGTACGGATTTGAAACAGTTATGAATTTGAGTTGATATGGAAGATTCTAGTTTATCTGGATGAACATGCGTCTCTAGTTATAGTTCATCCGAATAGTTAAAGTTCATTAGGATAGGTAAAGTTCATCAAGATAGTAAAAAGTTCATCAGGATAGTTGGAGTTCATCGGGATAGTTAGAGCTGATCCGGAAGATTCTAGTTCATCAGGATAGTTAGAGTTCATCAGAATAGTTAGACTTGATCTGGAAGATTCTAGTTCATCTGGATGAACATGCGCCTCTAGTTATAGTTCACCGGTTGGTTATAGTTCATCCAGATAGTTAAAGTTCATCAGTATAGGTAAAGTTCATTAGGATAGTTAAAGTTCATCAGGATAGTTAGAGTTTTTCCGGAATATAATTAATAATTAACTGTTCTGGCTATGATAAATTTGTACTTCATACGAATGGTTATCTGGATAGTTAACTAATGTTTAGCCGGTTATGATCGATATGATTTTATTAATTAATTGAATTGTAGGTCTGTTCTGCAACTGTATCACAACACACTCTTCCATCTACAACAGCGTCTGGGAAAAAGGAAAGGGTAACTATTTTAATTTACACAATTGTGTACTTCCCTTATAACTAATTGCTATATGATCATTTAATTAGATGTTGATGCTCTCTTTAGGGGAAAAAAGAGACAAATAATAGAAGCAGCAGCTGCTGCAGCCATTACTGCTGGGGCATCACAGCAGGAAGTGGTATATATATATAATTAAGAATTTGAGAAATCGCTTTGACGTTATTGTTAATTAATATATATGTTACTAATCAATTAATTATTTGGTGTCAATTTAGGGAAAAAAAATAAGAGACCTACAAAATTAGGAAAACCTGCTCCTGCTAATAATGATGACATTCCTGCTGTTGTTGACCCAGAAATCTCATTAGATGTATATATATTAGTATATTTGACAATTTATTTATTCAGTTTTTGACTTTAACTAATTAATTGTTAATATATATGCTATAATTAATATTATTATTATTATGACACTTTTGATCAGGGGTGCAAAACTGTGGACCTGCACCTTGGGAAAAAAGAAACATCGTGGCAAAGGCTAAATTATTTCCAGCATTAACAGATGAGATGATTCATGGAGTTCCACTACCTTCTAATTGCCGTAGAGTTTCTATTTATGAGGTTTCGAAGGAACATGGATATTTACCACACCCAGTAGAAAATATACCAACAATTAATGAGCTTATAGAGAAGAAAATCAGTAATTATATTATTGCATGGCCGAAGGACCAAATGATCAATGCTAATCATGATAAGAAATTAAAATCAAAGGTCTGTTCCATTGATAATACAATTAAAGTACTTGAAGAACCAAGTAATTAATCGTATCCACTTTAATTAATTAATTAACTGCAACTACATATATATATATATATATATATATATATATATATATATATATATATCTTATCGGTTTTATTTGTCATGTTTGGTTACTCCAGGTAAATAATGTAAAAACAAAGCCGAAGGTACAGTACGTAGCATCAAACAACTTGAAGAGCGTGACGATGATGAAAAAACTTACAAGGAGCCAGACTAACCCGACCAAATTATAATTATCATAACAATTAAAGTTTGATTAGTGTATATGTTTGTATAATTAATTATATTATGATTTTAAGGTTTCTCATAGACATATATATGCAGTTTAATTAATTAATTGTATGCAGTTTAATTAATTATAAATTCAAAAAATGAAATTTGATGAATCAATAATTGCTTGATTATATATATATGAAAGACAAATAATACCAAAGGCCACACTTTTTATATTTTAACGTGGCCGTTGCCACCATTTGGCCACGCATATTGGGATAACAAATCTTATTTCAACTACCCTTTGGTCACTTTTTTTTTAATATATGTGGCTAAAACACAAATACACGTGACCATATAATACCAAAGGCCACACTTTTTATATTTTAATATGGCCGTTGCCACCCTTTGGCCATGCGTATTGGACAAAATGTATGATTTTAGCAACCCATCTGGCCACGTTTTTTATAACATATGTGGCTAAAACACATATATACGTGACCATATAATACCAAACACCACGCTATTTATATTTTAACGTGGTCATTGCCACCATTTGGCCACGCGTATTGGGACAAAAATTATAATTTCAGCAACCCATTTGGCCATATGTGGCTAAAACACAAATATACGTGACCATTTAATACCAAAGGCCACACTTTTGATATTTTAACGTGGCCGTTGCCACCCTTTGGCCACGTGTATTGGGACAAAATGTATGATTTCAGCAACCCTTTGGCCACGTATTTTTATAATGTATGTGGCTAAAAAACAAAATATATGACCATATAATACCAAAGACCACATTAAACAAACACATGTGGCCATTGGGACCCTTTGGCCACGCTTTCCGGAAGAATTGTTTGATTACAACAACAAATATTGGTACCCTTTAGCCACGCTTCTAGGTGGCTTTAGCCACTGATATTGTAACGTGGCCGTAGGATACATAAGGTGATGGGACCTTTGGTGTCGATTGAAATGAAAAAAAAAATGTGACCAAACACCTTTGGTCACGGTTTTTTCCGTGGCCAAAGGTGAATTTTGACGTAGTGGAATAAGTAAATAATTACTTTAATTTCACGACACAATCGACTAGACGACTTGTTGGTGATTTGATGAAGTGATACGTACGTTATGATAATACGGGTAAATCCTAAAGATAATGACATGATCATGAAGTCCTAATTATACATATATCATCATGGAAGTCAAATAGGGTCAACGTAATAACTACATATACTTTAACATACTTACATGTCAACATGTAACATCATTCATACAATTTCAACAAAACTACCCTAGATCTAACATCAAGTTATATGTGTGTCATTGATCTAATCATATTATATAATGAAACTCCTTATTTGATGATGGAGTCAATGGATCTAACATAGGAAGGCATACATGGCATGGATCTAGTCATATTACAACATAATATCCCAACTTGATGTGAATTTAATAGATCTTGTCATTTCATAGCATACAAAATCCAAACTTGATGATCATATTCATAGATTTAACCCTAAAGAGCATGTATAGCATAGATCTTGTCATTCCATAGCATAAAAATCCAAACTTGATGATCATATTCATAGATCTAACCTTAATGTGACGCCCACTCCCATACTTGGCACCAGGAGGGGTCACGCATCGGATTTAGTCATGAACACAAGGTAAAACCGAGACAACTATGTAGCGGAAAGTTAAAAACTTTTATTCAATAAGCCAAGTACTACAAGTAAGAGAGATAATCTACATAAAGTAACTCTAACTATAACTATGTTTTATTACTATATATATACCAGCTTGCGAAAACGCTTCCCCTGATAGCTTGCTCGTCTAATCCCTTATCAAAATGGCCTTCTCCATTCTACCTGAAGCCACACCTTGAGCTGACATACATATATATTTTTGAAAGGTCAGCTTACGCTGGTGAGTTATGTATTTTAAAAACTTTACCTCGCTTTGAGGTTAATACCTTTGGACCTGCAAGATTCCTTTTCCACGAACATTTATCAAGTATAACATATAACATAATTATACAACACGTAATATTCCTTAACAAGAAATACCCTCTACAAAACCCTTTATCACATTATTCCCTCTATTCCTTCCTATAACCCCAACATTTATTATCAGTCTAAACCCTGCTAATATATAAGCAGAGATACCATTTTTGCTAACTGCCGAGTTTACCCTTATGCCCCCATTTCGGTAATCCCTATAACGGACAGTCGCACATTTTTTCCTATTTGCTAACTGCCGAGTTCATCCTTCATTTGATGATCCCTATAACGGACAGTCACATTCTTTCCCTTCCTAATTTGTAGTGATCCCTAACCCCAATGGGAAAACACTACTACCTAACTCCCCTTATACTACTACCCACCCCTACTTAAACACCCAAGTGACTTAGGGTATTAGTAAGCAGCGATAAGGCATTCATATACTGCAACAAGTGGACATCCCCCAATTTACCGTTGGTGTATGTATACAGATTGTACCAGCGGCGTATCCTCCACACTTCTGATATACCAGGTAACTAATATTATTATGTATATATATAGGAAGTACCAGCGGCGTATCCACTACATAATAATAGAGCAAACACATCATCTGCTCTCGTGTATAAATACATATTCACTATAGTGTCTACTAACAATTCCTTTATCACTTGACTATTTAATTTCAAAGCAAATATAGCACATATCGTATCACAGTCATCATAATTGCATATTAACATGCATAAGCAATTCAAATTCATTTTCAATACTTTTCATAACCCGTCACATATATATTAATCAAAAAATAGTTTAACAGTTTCTAGCAGTTCAAATAAGCCACATTTCAGTTATAAACAATTTGAATGTATTTTCATAACACTTGTATGTATATCAGCGCGAAAACATTTAAAACATGTAGAACATTTAAGAGTGGGCTCATAGAACTCACCTTATGTCTTTAACTGGTTCACTCGGACATAATCTCGGTTACTTCCCAATTAAACCTAATTCGCGTATCGTATGGCGTTAACATAAGGTTTCATATAATAAGCACTTCCTATGTTTATCTCTACATTTTATAATATTAATAATATCTAATTATTAAGAATAACCATTTCTATAGGTCAAAATAACCAAAATGTCCTTATAGGCAAAATATCCTTCTTTAATGATAATATGAACACACTTTCCTATAAGTAAACGATCATGTCGGGATCGCCCAGTGAAGTGTGCCAGGTCCCAGTTGGGATTTATGTGACACTCTCGCTTTGCAAGAAATCCCAGTGTACAGGCGCTTACCCTTCCGGTCCGCACGAACTTCTAAGTACCCGATTAACTCGGTATTTTCAATACTTTATCACTTATCAATTTTAAACTCATTTATACTTATTATATATATAAAAATGTTCAAATATAAAAAATCAACTCCCAGTATTTAATAATCATCTTTCAAAACCCTAATTTGACGAAATTCTCAATTTATCATCAAAACTATTTTTATTATCAAATAAACTTAGGGCTTTTATATATAATATCATATCATGATATACTTCAATGATGGGACCTTAATTCAATCCCGATCATTCAATTTTAGCAAAACAACGTCTAGAAAGCCTTAATTTTGACCAATTTCTCAAAATCATACCAAACCTTTCCAATCATGAAATTAACTTAGGGCTTTCTTACAACATGTTATTTTAAGCTTACGTGCCAAAAAATCAGACCTTGATTCCAACCGGATTTCTCAATTTTGAAGAAACATCTTCAAGAACCCTAATTTTTTATGATTTCTATAACTCTAACCAAACTGTTATGAATCATAAAATTGATTGAGGGCTTTTGCTTTACATACCAAATGATGCTTGACTGCAGATTTTCAGCTCCTAATACCTTCTGGATCAACCGAAATAAAGTGATGAATATTCTTAGGCGTTTTAGGTTTTTTAGGATATAGAACTCGAAATTTACAGCTTGTTTTCGATCATTTGGGTGCTATAGATAGTGGTTAGAACCATCCTAGACCCTATACACGTTTCATGCTGAGTGTTGGATCGAATTTGACACGTAAAGGGGTGAAAAGGGGGCTGAAACATATCCTTTCGCGAACCATGTGCATATTGCGACCCATGCGAGCCGCATAGACATTCAAAGAACCGACATGCGGGTAGCATGCCATGTCCAGCAAAGATATTTTCGCATTTTTACAATTCTAGCCCCTCTAGTTCTATCTTCTACACTTTAGCCCCCGGAACTTTGACATAATTATTATTTTATGCCCCAAAACTTCCTAAAATATATTTTTAATATTTCTAACCTCGAGGCACGTATATCGATAAATATAAACACGTATCAACGCGTTTAAATCTGTATTTACTTATTTTCTTTCCCATTAACTATCAAATACACTTCATTTGTATTAAACACATATGCATTAATATTCGAACATGGAATTAAACACGTATTCATCTAGCCACGTCTTTCTAATATTTTATCTCACATGTATTCATATGATTCATATATATACACACAACATTCATATCAATTCATCAACCTGTTAAACATGCAATTATATACGTTTTATCTTGTTTAGCTATAAAACACATAATCATACAAATTTTTTTTTCTAATATATATATATATATATATATATATATTATATAAATAATCATGTATTTATCGTTCTATGAAATTTTAGGATGTTACACCTAAAGAGCATGCATAGCATAAATGTTGTCATTTCATAGCATACAAATCTAAACTTGATGATCATATTCATAGATCTAACCCTCAAGAGCCTGCATATAATAGATCTCATCATTTTGAAACATAAAAATCAAATCCTGATGTTCATATTCATAGATCTAACCCCTAAAGAGCATGCATAGCATAGCTCTCATCATTTTGAAACATAAAAATCAAATATTGATGTTGCTAACCCTAGATCTACAACATAACAACATGCATATCATATATCTAACCTATATTCATCATACATATTCAATCTAGACATGGAAATCATTAGATCTAGCAATTAACATCATATAGGACTTAGATCTATCCAAGATTGATCAAAAAGTCCAGATCTTGATCATGCAAGATAACAAGAGCAAGATGAAGAACTTACAAGAAAACCGAAGTAAGTGAAAAAAAATGGATCAAGATGGATGATTAAAGCCTTAATGTTCAAGTTCCAAGTTCCCAAAATCAAGATGTGATGATTAAAGATGAAGAACAAGGTTTTTTGGCCGTTTTCGGTGTTTGGGGTGGAGAAATGAGGAGCATGAAGGCTAATGATGCTTAAATCGGAGAATTTTAGGGTTTTTATGGAAATGATGAAGTAGGCGTATTGCTTCTTTCAATAGATAGAATGAAGTGTAGCCACTAGAGCTACTCCGAACTAAAACTTTCCCGATTTCTCGATTCGTGTGCTCGGTTCTTTGTTTTTTGACGTTTTTGAGTCCCGTTTTCACCCAAATTATTGAATTCATCATCCCATTGTGTTAAGCACATATAATACACTCAAAATGAATATAAATACACCATATAACTCTTAACAATGAGCACATAAGGTCACATAACGCGATTTTGGTCGTCTTGATGTAGGTATCGATTTTTGGCAATTACCAACATTCAGTTACTCAATTTAGTGTGTGATGACTCGTGACATGATATGTGATTATTAGACTCATAAATATGTTGAAATCGACATACGATGCTCAAATATGAGGTTCTATATACACGACAAATCGCGTACCAAAATCATGTAAAAATCAGAAATTGCTTTATTTTCGATTCGAGGGATCCAATTTGAATCTAATTGATTTTGATTAAGCATTTTGTTTTCCAAAACGATTATGAATCATTTAAAAATATTATTTCGGATATATCCTAGATCCATCAAAAAGTCCAGATCTTGATCATGTAAGATAACCAGAGCAAGATGAAGAACTTACAAGAAAACAAAAAATAAAGTGAAGAAATCAAGTTTCAAGCTCCCAAAATCAAGATTTGATGATTAAAGATGAAGAACAGGGGTTTTTGGCCGTTTGAGCGTGGAGGCTAATGATGCTTAAATAGGAGAATTTTAGGGTTTTGCTGGAAATAATGAAACATGCGTATCGCCTTTTTCAATAGATTTATCGATTCGCGTGCTCGGGTCTTTGTTTTTTTTTTTATGTTTTCGAGTCTCGTTTTCACCCAAGTTACCCAATTAATCATCCCATCATGTTAAGCACATATAATCCACTCAAAATGAGTATAAATACACCACATAACTTATAAAAATGAACACACAAGGTCACATAACATGATTTTGATCATTTTGATGTACGTATCGATTTTGGGCAATTCACCAACGTTTCGTGACTTGATTTAGTGTGTGATGACTTGTGACATGATATGTGATTATTAGACTCATAAGTATGTTGAAATTAACAAACGATGTCTGTTGGGTTACGACAGTGGTATTCGGGTACCCGGTAATGTCATTTTTTTTAAATCAAATAATTATTTATGACAAATAATTATTAAATCGTTTACCGAGTAATTAATAAATTAAATTCAAGATAATTAAATTAACAATTAATTTTAATATGCAGCGGAAAAGGACTTAATTTACAAACGCTAAAACCAGTTTATTAACGTAAACCATATACAACAGGATTCGACAATCACCAAAACGCGCAAACACCAAAAACGCGTTAAAACAAGAACGCGATGCAACAAAATTAAATAAATAAATGAATCTAAACTGATGAAGAGTTTAGATATACCTGAGCGGTGATTCAAACAAACGTCCGAGACATCAAAACTCAACGGGTGACGCTAGGGTTTCGCAAGCTACGATTCGACGAGCGACTCGAACGGTCCTTGCTTTTACGGATTTACTACGCGGTGACTCGAGCACCGAGAAAATCACGTATGTCGGATCGGGTGCGAACTAGGGTTTGTTTCAACTCGTATTACATTAATTTCATAACGATTAAGTAGATGATCCACAAGCTCAAGCAATTTTAAGTGGTATCAGAGCATTTGGTTTGCTCTACTGGTCGGAAATCATTGTTTTTCAAAGTTTTGACTCAAAATTCATGTTTTTGCGAAAATGTCATTCATTTTTGAGTTCGTTTGATCTTCTTAAGTGTGCTTCACGTCAAAAATTCATTCCTAATCCTTTTCTATCGAGTTTGCTTGAATTCCTGTCAAAAATTTCAGTTAAAAACACTGAAAATCGAGAAAATGGTGTCGAGTGAGCTTGGTCTCATATGAGGTTCGGACAACTTCGAAGTAACCGCTCCGAACTCGAGGTTCGGACGGCGTTCGAGCATTTTCTTAGTTCGGTGAGAGTTCGGGGCTTGTTCGGTAACAGTTCAGACAGAGTTCGGCACTAGACTGGTCCAAGTTGGTTTGAATCTTCCGAAGGTGAGGTTCAGAGGGAGTTAGGTCAAGTCTAAGTTCGGATCAAGTTCAGACAAGCATTATTCAAGATTTTAAGTGTTTTAAGAAAACTAACGTAACTTGAGAACCGTAAAGAGTTACGGGAGCTAATACCAGTCAAAACGTTCGTCTCGGAGAGATCTATACTTTTACTAGCCTAACGGTCAGTACCCTTCGGTTTGACATTCAAAATCTGCTTGGAAGACCTTCATTTTTAAGTCTGAAGTTTTTGGAGTGTTAGTTTTCGGCTTTGGTAAAGAGTGGATTCAAGCATATTGAATTGTTTTTTCATAAATTGTTTAAAAATGAGTGCATCACAAGCTAGTCTTATGTTACCTACATTGATGAAATGGGAAGATTATAATGAATGGAAAGTTGATTTTGAAATCTACATCAACAAACATTTCAAAGAGTTCTAGGAGATAATTGATAAGCAATTCAAATGGCCTACTGATACAAGAGGAGATGTACTACTTCCTCGACATCTATCTTTAGAACAAAGGGATTATACAAATACTGAAAATAAAGCGGTTATTTCTTGAACTCACAGTGGGTTATACTGCTAAGGATAGATAGACTGATTTGCTAGATAAAGGTGAGATATTTGCAAATATTAAGACTATGAAGGATATCTCAGATTATTCTGACTCAAAATCATACGATTCAGCATCTAGTGGTTTAGGATCTGAAAGTAATGATTTGTCAGACAAAAAGGATTGTGATATAGTTTTCAAGACTGAACAAATTGAGGGTTGTGTCAATGATTCTGATTCTGATTCTGATTCTGAAACAAGTTCTGATGTTATATATGACAAAGGGGATGAAAGTGACATAGAAGAAATTCAGAATGGAAATTTGTTCGTATATTTAAAGTGTGCAAAACTTGCTAAGATTAACAAGAATTTTATGAAAGAAAAGGATAAACTGTTAGTTGAATGTGAAAAAGCAAAAGCTGAAGCTAAAGATGTTGCTGCAGATTTTGAAGCATTGTTCAACAAGGCTTATCCTGTGCTACAGAAGTTTGAAAAGGCTAATACTCTTGTGATTGAATCGACGACTAAAATTGAGAAACTTCAGAACAAGATCTCTATGCTACAAGATGAAAATGTTCTTTATTGTGATAAGAATGAAGTTTTGACAAAAGATATTGAGATTTACAAAAAGAAAAGAGAAAGTGTTCTTGAAGAATTTTTTGCTGAATGTGACATCCGTAAAGTGCAGATTTATGAATATGATGAGCTTAACGCAAAATTTATCAAGTCACAAAAGGAAGTTTTTGATGCTCAACAGAAAATCAATGAATTGAAGTTAGAAATTTTAGAGTTAAAATGGCAAGTGAAGAATTTCAATTTGTCACCGACATTGTTAAATTTCTTATACAAACAGGATCGGGGTGAAGATAGTTCTAAGAAAGATGAGATTCATATGGTTCCTCCATCGGTGGATTTATCTGAAGTTACATCTGCTCTGCTTGATCCTAAGGACGAATTGCATGATTATTCGAAGTTTGCCACTTCATCCAAGAAAAAGAAATCAAAGTCTGAGAAAAAGCACAAACCATTGGGTGAAGTTCCGAAGTTTACCTCAAAATCTGTTCTTCTGGAAAATGAACAAACATTTAATAAAATTGTTTCAAGTACTTCTTCTGCACCTGATGAAGAAAACGATTTGATTTAGAAGAACAAGTTGAAAGATATTAAAGCTAAATTTACTAGAGAAGCTAAAGGGAGAGATGCTTTTGGTTCTCCATCTGGATCTACAAAGGGTTCTGGATTCAAACATAAAGGTTTGGGTTATGAAGTCAAGAATGTTTTAGTGCAACAAACAACAAAGAAACCGAAGAAAGTTGTTGTTCAGCATGTTCCTCAACTTCAGCAACAATCAAAGAAACAATCTATTCAGACCCAGCACAAGCAAGCTCATCAGAAGAAGCCAAAAGTTTCTACATCAAGAAATGGTCATTATCATTCTGGAAGTTCTTCAAGTGGTTCTTACTATATACCCCCAAGAGCATCTCCCAGGTATGATTATTCTGATAATTTATTTAACTCATTTACTTCTGATCATTTTTTTTGGTTACTATGATTCTCCTGCTGTGAATCATAGTTGGAAACCAAAGAATTTTGTCAATTTTTCACCAAAGTTTCGTGAAAGAATTTGCTATGCATGTCGTCGAACTGGACATATGGCTGCAAATTGCCCGACGACTGCATATGTTCACCAAAATGCAAAATAAGTGGATCAAAATGGTTAAATTTTTGATGAACCATGGTTACCGCACTCTAAAACAACTAGTAAGTCGTCTTCGTTAAAGACGCCGGTTAAAACATTTTCAGGTTCTGATCAAAAATTAAAATCTTCAATGCAATGGAAACCGAAAGTTGTTTCCAAGGCCAATAGCGACTATGTGGAATACACCGGGCGACCCGATGTTGTTAAATTGGGTCGATCCTAAAGCATCTAATGTTTTATTTGGTGTCGACAGGTATTTCCAGAAGACCTTTCGGTGATTAATAATTGCTGATTGTGAAATATCTGTGATAATTAAACTGAATTTCAAAATAAAATTTTGTTTTCAACAGGCTACTCTGCACGTATTCGTGTTGGTTGATCAATTTTTATTGTTTTTCACTCCGTCTCATTCTGGGGGGGAGTTTGGTTTTGCAAAAATCCAAAAAAAAAAGTGTCTTGTTTTTCCAATAGTAAAAATAAAAATCTATAAATAGAGTTGTCATTTTTAGGGGGAGAAATTTGAAAAAAGTCAAAAACTTTGAGAAATGAGAAATTGTATCCGACATGATTGGGAAATGATAGTACATTGGCTGACATTGTCTGACTCATGGATAAAGTAGATGAAAACGCCATAAGACCATTTGCTCGATGTGTAAGGTAGGCTCTATAAATCAGAAAATATACGAATGTGATATACATTAATCTGATGCTTGACCTAGTGGACAATATCTTGATGCGTATCTCATGATATATCAAGAAAAAGATATATGAAACATAAAATGAGAAGTCATTGTGTATACATATGTTTATTTTGCAAAGAATTAAACTTGTTTGATTTTCTTTATTTTGTCAAACGATCGGACTTTCTCTGCGTGTCCACAAGACCGATCTGATTATTGTTCGTTTGACGTTCTGCTTTATTTTCTTTGTTGTTTTGTATAATTCATTGTACTTTCTCTGCGTGTACGGGAGTACCGACCTGATTGTTGTTGAGTTATACAATTTTAACTTGTTTTATTTTCTTATTTTGTTAAATCCGAGGCCTTATCTGCGTATCGAAAGATCGACCTTAAGGTAGACGATTTAACATTCTTATTTCTTTTTGCATGGAACACAGTTGACTATATCATGGTTACAATCATTATGTGATTAAAATCACAAATGAATCACAAAATGTGATAAGCAAAAACATATCTTAACATATCCAGATGTTATGAGTATGATTGTGCCAGAGTTTAAAGTTAGACAAATTATATCTGTAATCGGCATGGCTTATGTGCGTCAATAATCGAAATTGAAATGTATTTCAGCATGTTATATCCAATATGATCCCAAGTTGTGATCTTTCTCACAAAAGAAAAAAATAATGTCTGATTCTGTTATGCATTTACTTTTCTTATTAGAAAATACCAAAAAGATTTTAGGTGTGTTTTGATATAAAGTTTCTAAAAGCCAAAAAGATTTTGTTTCTGATTTGTTTTTGATTGATCAACACGACATACAAAATAAATTGTCAAAATCAAAATATCTTGGAGTCTCGAAGAGACGTTTTGCACCAAGATTATTTATATTGGCAGGTTTCTAAGTAGAAAGAGAACATTACAACTTCAATTCTTCTGAAGATTGTTGATAAAGAGATTACACACGATGCAATATCAAGTATTCAAGATTGAACTCATGGTCAAGACCGAGGAAGAGTTTGATTGAAGATACAAGATACAAGGTTTAATAGAGGAGATGATACTACACATGCCGAGGGGGAGTTTGTTGATACATGGTCCTGATCGTCATGTGAAGTATCGAATACAAGGCGAAGACATGCAAGTTTAAGTCTGGCCGAACCTGAAGTTTGGACAGGGCCGAACAGGTCCGAACCTGAGGTTCGGACCAGCGGGTTCAATGTCTATAAATAGTAGTCTTGTAATAGAATTGTTAAGTTTTCGGGTCATATCTTCTCTGTGTACTCTGTGGTCATCTCAGTGGTTAATACAAGTCATTTGTATTTACTCTTTGTGTTTCAACTCGTATTACATTGATTTCATAATGATTATGTAGATGATCCACGTGCTCAAGCAATTTCAAGACGAGTTCAAGCTGTAGGCCGAACCAGGTCCGAACCTGGAGTTCGGACTGGCCGAACCTGGAGTTCGGACTGGCCGAACTTGGAGTTCGGATGAGGTTCGGACCAGACGTGTATAAATAGTTAGCTTGCCTTGAATATTGGAAGAGGGTGTGAGATAGACTAAGAGAGACCAGTTCATAACTATGTGTGTTTGAGAGTGTTTCTCTAGAGAGCTTCATTGAGTGTTTGTATTTGAGTCTTTGTTGATTTTAATAAAACAAAGCTTTATTTACATCTTGTGTTCACTCTACGATCAAGCAAACCTCTAGTAAGATCCGTCTTACGCATTTTCAAGTGGTATCAGAGCAAATCCAGGTTGCTCTATTGCGTTTGCTTTGATTCTTGTTGTTTTCTTGATTAAACCGAGTGTTTTTCTATAAAAAACGAGTCGATCTTTGAGTTTTATGAGTGTAATTCATTTCTAAAACATTTCTATGGGTTTTACTTGAGTTTCTGTCAAAAATATCGTCCAAATTCTCTCAAAAACGCGAAAATGGTGTTGAATATGTTCAGATTTGTCCGAGGTTCGGAGAGGTTCGGAGTAACTGACCAATAACCGCTCCAAACTTCCAGTTCAGAGATAGTTCGGCCTAATTTGTCTGAACTTCAAGTTCGGTGGGAGTTAGGAGGAGTTTAGGCACAAGTCTAAGTTCGGACTGTGCAATCGAGTTCGGACTAAGTTCGGAGCAAGTTCAGAGGTTCATTAGAGTTCGGAGGAAGTTCGGACAGAGCGGGATTTTTAAGATTTTCAATATGAAATTGAGGGATTCGTTAAGTGTCATCGTCAGAATGTGCGAAAGTTGATAAATCTTGAAGATTTTCATGGTTGGCCAACAAATTTTAGAGCTTATGTAAATGATTTGGATAAAGCTGAGTTTGTTCAAAGATTTATTTCATTGGACGAATGGATTCTGCACTTGAGGGGGAGTTTGATTGAAGATACGATATTGAAGTTGTTGAAGAGATACTGCACACGACGAGGGGGGTTTGTTGATACCTGATATGTGCGTCGTGTGAAGTATCCAATCAAGATGCAAGAACTAAGTTCAAGGCTAGGTTTACTGCCAGCCGAACTTGATCCGAACCTGGAGTTTGGACCTGTCGAACTTGTAGTTCGGACTTGGTTCGGCCAGCAGCTATATATAGTGAGCTTGTTGAATGATTTGGGCACGAGTGAGAAATCTGAGTTAGTCTTAAGTGTGTGTTTCTGAGGTGTGATTCTCTGAGTCTTTATCTGAGTGTTACTGATTGTAATTGTTCTTTGATCAATAAAACAATCGGTTAATTACTTGTTTCGTGTTTCGAATAGCTAGATTGAGTGGACGATCCAACGCTCACAACTTTTCATAGGCTGTTAGAGAGAAATCAGTATCCTTGGGATACCAGAGACTTAGGTCAGCTGATCCTTTTAGGTATCTAAAAATTCTTTTGGCAGCGAATAGGTGAGACTCCTTGGGTTTACATTGGTATCTGGCAAGGAAGCATGTGAAGAGCATGATGTCAGGTCTACTTGCTGTGAGATATAGAAGTGAGCCTATCATTCCTCTATATGTGTGCTCAACAACATTTTTACCATCTTTGTCAGCATCAATTTTCACATTTGTGGCCATTGGTGTTTTGAATGGAGAGCAGTTTGAGAGAGAATACTTAATGAGGAGATTTTTGATGTATTTTGCTTGATATATAAAAATTCCCTCTGGAGTTTGTTTAATTTGGATTCCCAAAAAATAGTTTTGTTCTCCCATCATGCTTATTTCAAAGTTTGTTGTCATAAGTTTGTGAAATTCTTTATAAAATGATGGACACGTGGATCCAAAGATGACATCGTCTACATAGATTTGTACAATTAAGAGATGACCTTGTCTTTTTTTTAAAAACAATGTGGTGTCAATGGACCCCTTTTTAAAGTTAGCCGATAAAAGAAACTCAGAGAAGGTGTCATACCATGCTCTAGGTGCTTGTTTTAGACCGTACAGAGCTCTTTGAAGTTTACAAACGTGACTTGGAAATTTTTTGCTTTCAAATCCTGGTGGATGTTCAATGTAAACTTCCTGATCAATTTTTCCATTTAAGAAGGCACATTGAACATCCATTTGATAGACTTTGAAACCTTTGAAGGCTGCGAAGGCTAGAGATATCCTGACAGCCTCAAGTCTTGCGACTGGGGCAAAGGTTTCATCATAGTCTAATCCCTTTTGTTGATAGTATCCTTTTGCTACAAGTCTAGCTTTGTTTCTAATTATGGTACCTTCTTCGTCTGTTTTATTTCAAAAAAACCCATTTAGTTCCTATAATAGATTTGTTGTTAGGTCTTGGAACTAAATTTCACAAATTATTTCTTTCAGTTTGTCCTAGTTCTTGTTGCATGGCTAGGATCCAGTGGGGATCCTGAAGGGCTTCTTCATAAGTTTTTGGTTCTATTATGCTGAGGAATCCAGCATAGAGACATTGATTGGCTGAGGCTGACCTGGTCTGGACGTTTTTGTTTTAATCACCAATGATTAAATTTATGGGATGATCTTTTGTCCATTTTGTTACTGGAGGGAGAGTGGCTAACTCTTCACTCCCAAGCATTAGGTCGGTTGTGTCAGTGTCTTGACACTCCCCCTCAGCTGATGGACAGTCAGCTGAGGGCAAGATCTCAGTTACAGAATCATTTAGGAGCTCTGAAGTGGAGTTCTGTAATGATTCTGTAGTTGTACCCTATCTATTTAAGAGTTGATAATCAGAGATTTCATTATTTTTATCTTTTGAATGGGAAATCTCATCTTGAATCAAGGTTTCTTTGCTATCTTTGTAGTGATCTTTTGTGATAGCGGTTTTTGAAAGAGGAGAAAATAAGGGAAGGTTATTTTCATCATCAGAGTTTTCTTCGAAAATTTTGTGGGATGCTTCTCTTTCTTTTTCTGAGATTGTTAATTTAGGGATGTAATCCTTTTTATTTGGAGATGTGGTGCTAACATGTATAGCCATTTTATCATCACTAAATGACACATTTATAGTTTCTCTTACCACTTGAGTTTTTAGAACAAAAACTCTATATGCTTTTGACTTGAGTGAGTATCCAATGAAGATTCCTTTGTCGGCTTTTCTGTCGAATTTTCCGAGATAATCTTGATCATTTAGTATGTAGCACCTGCATCCAAAGACATGAAGAAATTTTATAAGTTAGGATTTTTCTTATTGATTGCTTGGTAGGGAGTTTGATTGATCCTCTTGTTGATGACAGATCTATTTTGAGTGAAGCATGCTGTTGCAATGGCTTCAGCCCAGAAGTAGATGGGAAGATTTGTTGAGGAAAGCATGGATCTGACAGCTTCTACAAGAGTTCTGTTTCTCCTTTCTACTACCCCATTTTGTTGTGGGATCATTGGTGCCAAGAACTCATGAGATATGCCTTTTCTGACT
>JBCNJP010000025.1:52788554-52793554 GCA_039602395.1 Deinandra increscens subsp. villosa
ATTCAAGAATCGAAGTTGATTTCCTTTATAAAAAGAAGATCTCAATGAACTTCTATGAAATGATTTCACGGGATTCAGCCAATTGTATTGATCGTGGAATATCATTAAGAAATAGGAATCCGTGTTATCAAAGGATTTCCTGTTTGGTATCTTATTGAACAAAAATGGTGATATTGTTAATCAAGAATTTCGATTTTTGGCAAGTCTCATGATCATCCAATAAGAAGGGTTTCAATTATTTTAAATGAACGATTTGAAGACCTATTGATTCTAAAAACCGTGGATCGTTCGGACCTTTCAAACCGCACCCACGAATGATATAAATACTACTGTTGCTTTGGCTTTACTCACGTCAGTGGCATATTTCTATGCGGGTCTTAGCAAAAAAGGATTAGGTTATTTCGGGAAATATATTCAACCAACTCCAATTCTTTTACCTATTAACATCTTAGAAGATTTCACAAAGCCCCTATCACTTAGTTTTCGACTTTTTGGAAATATATTAGCCGATGAATTAGTAGTTGTTGTTCTTGTTTCTTTAGTACCTTCAGTGGTTCCTATCCCCGTCATGTTCCTTGGATTATTTACAAGTGGTATTCAAGCTCTTATTTTTGCAACTTTAGCCGCGGCTTAGCATTAGCAAAGATATTAGTTTTCAAACTTTATCTTGTGCAAAAATACCGCACAATACCGACGTAAATTACTATTAGATTTGTAGATTTTATTACGGTGGGGTTAGGTTGGAGTTTTTAACCAGACTCATATTATGATACAAAATTCACGAGAATTGGGTATACCAAAGAAGGGCAGTATAATGAACTCGTTGATTTCGGACAGGAAAAGAGTCAAATTCGTCTGGAATTTTCCTACGAAGAGTAATGAATAAAGAAGAGTAATGAATAAAACTTGATTTGTTTATCCACAACTAAAAAAAGATAAATTGGGTCCATTGAAATGAAATGTGTTTTTGCTTTTACTTTGATATTATACTTTAAACGATCCCAATGAATGGGAATAACACGTTGATCTAGTCGCCACCGCAGCCACAAAGGACTACCTAAATTGATTCGTTTTTGCCGATAAGCTCCAATTGGATCATAGGCATTACAAAAAAAGGGTTCTTTTTTTTTGTATACTTATAGTTATTATCTTCATTTTGATAGTTTATACGATTACATGGATTATACCTATTTACACAAATACCCCGACGATTTCCACTCGTTAAGACATAGAGTCCACTAAGCATATCTTGAGTTGGTGCAGAAATGGGATCTCCAATAGTTGGAGACAAAAGATTCACATGAGAAAACATAAGTAAACGTGTGAAACTAAGTGGAGGTCCGAACCGACTGATGTTGAAGAATCAGCGGATGAGTTGTGGTTAGGGGTGAAATGCCACTCGAACCCAGAGCTAGCTGGTTCTCCCCGAAATGCGTTGAGGCGCAGCAGTTAACTGGACATCTAGGGGTAAAGCACTGTTTCGGTGCGGGCCGCGAGAGCGGTACCAAATCGAGGCAAACTCTGAATACTAGATATTGTTAGAGCATATTCCTATGCCATGATGTGTCTCGTGTATTGTATCTATGTAATGAGAGCAACTGTGTGAGTCGTGTTAGGCAACTGAGCGTACCACATGGTCCGCCGGACCAGTTGGTGCAGCGTATCAGTTGATACGCTGGGTGGTACGCCGGCTAGTTTAAGTTACCTATAAATAGGTAGTGTGTGTTGAGAGCATTAGCACTGATAGAGAACTTCAAGTCATATTCTACATTTCTGTGTGTGTGTTTCTGTGTGTATGCTCTCAAGGTTTCATCAATACAAATCTCATTTGTATTTACTTTTGATCTCGTTTCATCTCATTATCACGTGATTAGCAAACGATCCGTCGCTCCATGGTTATACAAGTGGTATCAGAGCTATCTGGTTCCATTTGCTGATCATATTCTGTGATTTTGGAGATTTTTAGAGAGAAAAAGTGGGTTTTGAAGCATTTTTCATCAAATTCTTCCAATTCCGGGTGTTTCCAAGGTTAAAAATGATTTTCGAGCATTCCTGGTAAGTTTTTGCATCTGTGTGAAGCAAATTTAAGTTCAATTTGTCAAAATTTGCAAAATCAGTCGAAATCTGTATGAAAAACGACTGATCCGCCAGATGAACAATCTGGTCCGCCGCTTGGTCCGCTAGGCAATCTTCATCAGCTGATCCGTGGCGGTTATAGCGTATCAGTGTGATCCGCTGAAAAATCTGGTCCGCCGTATCAATTTTGGTCCGCCGGATCAACTTGATCCGCTAGTACAATTTGGTCCGCTGGGTATAAATCTGATCCGCAGGTATAATCTGGTCCGCTGAGATTGATCTGGTCCGCTTTTGGTCCGCAAATACAAATCTGGTCCGCTGATTTTGGTTTGGTCCGCTGATTTTGGTTTGGTCCGCTGGCAGAAAAGTGTTCATCACCAAAACTGACGTAACTTGAGAACCGTTAAGAGTTACGGAACCCAATACCAGCCAAAACGTTCGTATCGACGAGATCTAGTACTTGTACCTGCCTACGGCCAGTACCGACAAGTTTTGACCCCCTAAATCCGCTTGGAAAGCCTCCGTTTTTGACTTAGAAGATTTTGAAGCGTCATATTTCGAAAAATATGTCGGATTTTCAAGCGTTTTCTGCGATTCAAAACACGATGCAAGCTATCATTAACTATGATAATGAAATAGGAACAAGTCAGAAAGTTCTGAAATTGCTCAGATTGGAAGATTATCATAGTTGGGTGAAGCGATTCAATGCATATGTTGGTGCAAATGATGTTGATTTTTGGATATCTTACAATAATCTATATGAGTATCCAACAGGACAAAATGGAAGGCCAGTTTTGCAACAAAGTCTTACTGGTGAGCAAAAGAAGGCATATCAAGCAGAACAAAAAGCTTATGGTGCTTTAACAATGGCATTACCTTCCGACTTATTACATCAGTTTTCTGCGTATACTTCTGCAAAAGAATTATGGGATGCAATTCAAAAACGATGTGAGGGTAATGATCAATTCAAGAAAAGCAAACAAAAGGTTCTCAGAAAAGAGTTCGACAATTTCAAGCATTATCCAGATGAGAATATTTCAAAGCTTATCACTAGGTTTTCACATTTATTAAGTGAAATGGCTTTAGTTGGCATCAAAAAGGAAGAAGCTGATCTGAAAGAGAATATACTAGAGGCATTACCTGAAAAATGGGAGAATTATGTAATGATGATTACTCATGATAAAGAATTTTCAGGGTTGTCATTCATCAATTTGATTGAGCAGATACAAGCAAGAGATATGGAGTTGAGTGTCAACAAATCCATGCCTGCACAAGTACAGAATCCAGCTGCATATCGTGGTGAAAATGATTCTACCATAAATGCTAAAAAGGCAAACATTTACAGTGAAGGTCCTAGTACTGCATTTCTTGCTGGAAAAACTGAGAGTTATGGTGATTCTCCAGGTTGTACTTTTACTAGTCCAAACCGATCATCAAAGTCTACAATTCCTGATAAAGCATCTGAGGATCTAGCTTCGTTGTTATCTGCATTTATATCATCGTCAAATGGTTCAATTTTTGGGAAACTTGGAGAAGTTGATTTGGTTGCAAATGACTTAGGTGAGTTGAATGATGATCATTTGAACGAGTTAGATTTACATTGGCAATTTGCTATGATTGTTGAAAGAGGAAGGAGATACATGAAGAAGCATGGTAAACAATCTTTTATTCCAGGAGGAAAACTTGGATTGGATAAATCCAAAGTTAAGTGTTTCAAATGTTCACAAGTTGGACATTTTGCTCGTGAATGTAACAATTCAAAAGTATCTGCATCTTCGTCTTCAACAAACAATTCTAAATCACAAGCTTTGACTTCATACACGGCTGAAGGATATGATTGGGAAAGAGATATAGCAATAATTGAAGAGAGACAGAATCAGATAGCATTAACTGCAACTCTCAATGCAGATAGTTCTACAGATTCTATTTACAAGACATCACCTGCCATGGTGTATAACGCCGATCTAAAACAATATGTTAAATTGTATCCTGATGAATCTGCACTTCTTGCCGAAGTTGGTTGTCACGAATTACATGATTCAGATTCAGACACAAGTTCATGTGAAACCGTTGTGGAAGATGGTTCTGCAGAAGTGACAAAAGAGTTTCAAGAAAAATATGAATCTTTGTTAGCAGAGAATGGTTTGATCTCTGAAGAACTCAAAGCTGTTAAAGCTGAATTAGAATGTTCACAACAAAGATGTGCTGATTTAGAAAGAGTCAATACAGAACTGGTTCAAAGTGCTGAAAAATGGGAAACTGAAGCAAAGGATGCTATTGGAGATTTTGATAATTTATTCGAGAAATCAACAGCTAGAGTGGAATCTCTTCTGAAATCTAATGTTGAACTTCAAAAGGCTTTTGATGAAGTTACTGCTGCAGAAAATGTTCATAAAGCAGTGATTTCTGAATTACAAGATAGAGTTATAGAACTTAAAGAGGAACTTTCAAAGCTTAGAGATGAAAATGTTCAGGCTCGTGAGAAGAATGGAATTTTAACAAAAGATGTTGCTTATTACACAAAGAAGTGGGAAAAAGTTCATGCTGAGTTAATGGACATTTGTGATACAAAAAGACAACTAAAGTCAGAATACAATGAGTTGTCAGATCAATTTATTGATGTTCAAAAAGAATTGATGGATGCTCAAGTCAAGATTTCTGAGTTGAAAATTGCGATTCTTGTTCTTCAAAAACAAGTAAAGAATTCAGCTATGTCTCCTACTTTACTGAATTACATTTACAATCAGGAGAAGAGTGACGATAGTGTGAAATTAGAGGATTTGCATTCTGTCCCAGCTCCGGTGGTTATCTTAAATCCTCCATCTGTTTCACTTGATCCAAGAGCTAAATTGCAAGATTATTCTAAATTTGCAACTCCAACAACTAAGAAGAAAAACAAATCTAAGAAAGTGGAGAAGAAATTG